>BMAU01015634.1:0-600000 GCA_019973935.1 Trichonephila clavipes | reverse complement strand
GAGCAATTTTCTTCAGAAGCTGATCTACAGAATGTTTTATCCCTTTTAAATACAATTTCTCAGTTAATATTATAATATATCTGCTCACTTATTACTATACATGTTCAAATTCCATAATGAAATACATTATAATTATGTAAGATTTACTATACTAACCAGGATCATACTTGGTATCAGCAAAATTTAGCTCTGCCATAATTCATTCCTTTAGAGAGCTATACCCTGCAAAGAAAAAAATATATCCTAAAAACATTTAACTTTAAGTTTAGAATTACAAATTCAAAATGCTTTATTCTCTTCAGTAACTAAAATTTTTTATAAAAAGCATTACTAATTATATACTAAATTTCAGCACGCTCACTAAAAAAATCATCAAAAAAAAAAATGATACAAAAAGGATACATTATAACTTGTAATTATAAGTTGGGCATCTAAAAATTTTCTCAGATTGTATAAATTTCTAGTCAGTATATGAATATAAATTAAAAAAGAGGGAGAACAAGTATATAAGTGGTAAAAATATTAAACTGAAAATAATTTACCAAGTAACACTGGATAAATAAAGTATAAATCAATGAAATGGATGTACCGTATTTTCCTGTATATAATCCGCGCGGATTATGTGTTAAAAAAAGTTTCAAATTTCGTTGTGCGTATTATACGCCACCGCGGATTATCTGAGAAAAAACATTCTCCATCAGAAAAGCTAACAATAAAGTTTTGAAAGAAATGCCGTTTATGTTTTATAAAATAAATAATAAATGACTCGGATGACGTATTCAGCCGTAACTAGTTTTTGTCCAATTACATTCAAAAACGAATTCGATTCCTCGGAAGGAAAAAGCAGTTTCTAGTCGCTGGCGCCATTTCCAATTTTCTCTTGACTAGAGCTATTACGTCCTTGGAAAGTTTTCATCATGTTGAAGCGAAAGCGTTAAGTTACACTGCAAACTTCAAGTTAAAAGTTATAGAGAAGGTTACCGAAGTCGGAAATCGGGAAGCAGCAAGGTTTTTCAACGTTGACGAATTGAATATTCGTTTGTGGAGAAAAAACAAGACCAACTTCGAAAATTGTGATCGACCTTAAAGAGCCGATCGTCGTGGAAAACCTCACAGGCCAGAATTAGAGGAAGAAATAAATAAATGGATTTTAAAAGGAAGACAATGGGAAAGCAATCTCTATCTTAATTTTTTTGCTGTTAACTTGCTAAATTAAAAAAAAAAAAATTTCGAGTGGAATGTTTTGTTTAACATCTCAAAACAGAGATGGCAGTAGCAAAGAATTTTTGTTTTATTGAGATTATCGTAAAAAATATTATCACAAACATATTTAAAAAGACGCGTTTCATAATAAATTTTTTCTCTGTACAATTTCTTACTTCTATTTTTAATTATATTGTGTATTTTTTATCTTATGACACTAATTATCGGCAGTTTATATTTTGGATTATTCACCGTAAAAACTGCCGCGGATTATACGTTTTTGTTTTTTACTGGAAAAAAGGCTTTGCGGATAATACGCCGCTGCGGATTATGTACAGGAAAGTACGGTATTTGTTTTCAATTGTGTTTTCAAAGAAAAACTGGATTGATACACAAAACTAAAGTAGATAAACACTGAAAGAAACTATTTCAAGTCCCAAATCTAAACACAATATAACATTTTTAAAACATTAAGATTGTTCTCATCTCGTCCACCATCTATGTATTTCCACAACAAGTAAGCAAAACATTTACTTAATATGTTACAGAGATCATTTTGAATGTAAAAATGAAGTATCCATTATTTTTGGAATCCCTTGATAAATGAATAATTTTCATTCAGTCTCAATGATATTTATTAAGAGAGGTTTTAATATACAAATTACAGAAAAGAAAGAAATACATAACTGGAGTAAAAGTTTTGAAACTGCTAAATAAAACTGAATTTCTTGTACCTACAATAATTTAAGTTACATAGTCTCCTATTGACACACATTTATATGGTTAAACAGTAGATTAGTGTGACTCTTTTGGCAAAGTGTTTTTTTTTTTTTTTTTTTTTTTTTTTTGCCTCTTCTAGCAGTTCTTAAACTATCAATAGCGATTTGCAGATTGCAAAATAGGAAATTCCAAACAAAATAATATAAAATACAAATTTCAGCATTTCTAAAACAGAATTATTGGGTATTAGTGAATCAGTGGAATGTTTTAACATTAAGGAATACGAATTATACCACTTCAAAAAACAAAGATTTACTTTCACAGTTTGCATTTAATTATTTCAAGGAAAAATAAACCTTTTTAAAATCACTACAAAAAGAACCAATATTGCTCATTAAATTGCTGTTTTTGTGTATCCTTTTTCACATGACATTGGAAATTTAGAATAGAATTGAATCTCAATGACGCGATTGAGTTTTGTTTTCAAAAGGCTTGCACTTTGAGACAGTTATCTCAAAAGAAACTGCAGTAGGCTTTTCGAACCCACATATTCGCATTTTTTAAAATTTGGATCATATATAGCTTTTTTTTACAAATTCTTTCACGCAGATTTGCTAATATGATAATTAATCATTTTTCTCATGATATTTCCAAATAAATTCAACATTCAAATTCTTCTTAATTAAATGCTTGTCATTTTTGCAAACTGAAGATCTGATAATTAAAATCAATCCATTAGCAATGCATCCTTGTATCACTGGTACTTTTTCCTTGTGCTCTAAAAATAATTTTAGAAGAGGAATGTAAATTAAGCTTCAGTTATACTGTTCTGGAAAAACAATTAAAGGCAAAAACTCCCCCCTCCAAAAAAGTGATATAAATTCTTATATAACTAGCATCACACACAGCCAAAATCTTAAAATTTTCCAACAAGAACATCGAAATGTTTACTCTAAAAAGAATCGCCTGTCTTTTTAAAAACATCTGCTGCAATCAAATATCAAGAATACATGATACAATCTCAATATCGAGAATACAATAAGTCCGCATTGCCAATATCTGGGTTACCAAAGTAAACAGTCTGCCAGAATGAAATCGTTATCTCACCCTGAAATCGAAATCCATTACCAAATAATCCAAAGGGTACACTAATTTACACTTCAGCCCATTCACACAATTGTTCAAAACAGCACTGAAATTCTAAAAAAACTTGCTTACAAGTCTCATCACATTCTCCATAATTTTCTCTGAATTTCTAAAATATTGCTCCTACGATTTCATTTTTAGCAGTGGAAACAGGTAAAAATCAGCAGGAGCCAGTTCAGGCAAGTAGGATAGATATTCAAGTATGTTAAAATTACATTTTGCAAGATAATTTTTCATCAATAATGATTGTCGTGCAGGGGTGTTATCAATACCCAACTCCTTTCAACCCCCTTTTCATGACATTACCTTCTGATAATATCTCATTTGCAAAGAATTTTCATGTGTGTTAAATCCTTTAATTACAGTTTTGCCATTTGGGACAAATGCACACTATGTTTTTGTCAGTCATGGATGCAGACAAACACACACAGCAAGAATCATCTTCAACACTAGTACAACTCTGACAAAAATGCTTGTGCTATTTAAACACTTGCGATTTTATTATTGCCTCCCTTCCACATGCTTTGTTTAACATCCAAAGAGTCTCAGAAGATGATGAAAATGAAAATATCTGTTTAATTCAATAACAATGACTATGTAAATAACTTTGTGGCTAACTTCCCTTCTCTACTAATGAAACTAAGGTCACAAAAAAATCAATTTTACTCTGCAATCATTGCGAAACCACCTGATAATCCATTTAAAACTTTTGGACTCTTAGTATATAAACAACATAAAAATACATTGTTCTTTCATATATTAATTTTTAAATTGTAACCATTTTATTTAATTCTTATAATTTATAAATAATTTTGCAATGTACACCCAAAAATATATAAAACAGGAATTTGTAAAAATGTAAAGCAAAGATGCAGTAAATCATGTTCATAAATTATATACACTTATTTTTCTTTAAAGCTTTTGGGTAAAATGTGACTATAAAATAAAAAGGGTTAATTATTGAAAAAGATTAAAGAAATTTCAATTTTGAAAGTTTTTCCCTTAGCATTAATTTTAATTTCTTTCTTTGATTACAGTCTCTCTATTGATTTAAAAAATACATATACACTTTAAAATCATATGATTGTTTGTCTGAAATTCATTAAATTATATACTACAACATGAATTGATTTAAAATTTAAAACAACTCAAATTTAACAATTCATTTGGTTCTCTAAATCTTGAAAGTATTCAGAACAAATTCTTTTTTAATCAGTTAAATGCTTGAAACATTCATTTAATGCTGAGACAACCATTTTGTAAACCTATATAACTCAAAAAGCTAGAAACTAAATTTTACAAAATTTTAAATTTTGGCAAAATTTGTTGTTGTTGCTTATGCCACCTGATCGACTGTAACATCAGATCAAGGTCCATGAAATTCATCGCGGCAAAGGGCTAGATTTTTACGCCTCTCATTAGCCTCAGCTTCGAGCACCATGCTGGTGGCACTACGATTTTGCTTGGTTCCACCCAAATTTTGAGGAGGAATACCCTGGGGGCGGTCAGGGCCTCTCACCTCTCTCCCCCTTCCACCAACCTCCCGAGAGGACTTGTGGCTTGAATGCTATTTAAAGTAACCCCATGCCGCAAAACCACTATACATTTACAAACATCCACTCCTTCTCCAGAATTCAAACCCAAGTCTTACAGCACCGCAGTCAGAGTCACTAACCACTATACCGGATGGGATGGCGAAATTTAAATTGTTTAAAGGTTAATTAACTATGTTAATAATACTAATTTAGATAATTTTAAATCTCATTAACAGTGACTTCAAATTAATTCAGTTGCAATGAGAATTCCAGAAGTAATTGAAGGTCTCCTTTTTTGATGAATGGACACATAAATAACTTACCTCACTTTTTACCTTACTTTTAATAAATTATTTTGTTACACATAATTTAATAATAATTTTTAATACATACACACATATAACACATGTTTAAAATAATTTATTTTGCTTACACATAGATAAGACTAAAGGTAAATGCCTGTTGCATTCAAATATAAGTCCTTAAAAATTAGCAATATTTGTATGATTTTGATTATTAACATGAAATAAAATTTTAAAATTATTAATCCATCCATCAATCAGGAAAAAATTCATCCTATAGATATGATATATGTTCAATCAATTCTTAGTTTATACTAAAAAAAACACAGAATATACACCTTTAAAAATTCGATAGAGTTAAGTTCAAAAGTAAGCAATATTTGAGAAGAAATACTTTTGAAACACTACATTGATTATCAACAGAGAATTTTAAAATTAAAATGATTAAAATTACATTAAAGTTAAATAATATCTACACTATTAAAATTCGTATGTTAACAAACGTATCTGTCTATGTTCTAAGTGCGTCTATCTTCTCACGAACTGCACGACGCAGAAACTCGCCGAAAGCACCAAAAGCTCCGGAATGATCCGAAAAATCCGTTTTGACCATTTATATTAAGATATTGCAATTAGTTAAAAAGATATTTATTAAAAACATTTGTTTCACTCCTGCGTGTTGTTTCTACCGCCAAACAGAGTGAAAAACCGGAAGGTGCAAGTTTCTTTATCCCTGACGTTTCTAAAACACGATCTAATTTTTTTATGAGAGTCAGACAAAAAATAATTACAGAATCGGAAAGTATCTTTACTTCGCCACGATACGGTATAATTTATTTTACAAAATAATGATATTTTCTATTTTTTACGTTTCTTGCTAAAATGAGTCAAAATCTATACGTGTTTATGAAGATGATTTCTAAATCGTTCCGTTTACATTTTCTTTCGCGTTAATGAAATGATATTCTACACTAAAAAAAGTTCATACTTTTCTCTTTTAGAGTCAGTCATTTAAAAAATAAAATGTCAAAAACTTTTTTTTAACGATTTTTCAAAAAAAACTCAAAATTTTATTTAAATACTTAATAACTTCTTTATTTATAAAAATAATCTCAAGAAACTTTTTTCCGTGTGTAGAACGATATTGTCCGTAATCTGTACAAAAAGATTTAAAAAATTACTTAAAAATTACGTTTTTTTTTTAAAAAAATAGTATTTTTCGTTTTTTTCCCTTTTTGCGAGAAATATTTAAGCATTATTTTTTGTTACATTTTTTGTTTAAAAACTACCGTTGTTTTCAATCGATATATGAAGATTGACTTAAAAATGAAGCCCGAAAAAAAATTAACACTTTAACAAATAAGGCAATTTTACAATAGCAAAGGGTTTGGCGGCGAAAACCTGTTTGGCGCCAAATGACTCTTTTCCTCTATGTCCGTCACATTTGATGAAAGGTTACATTGGAAAAGAAAATGCGCCCATAAATATTGAAAATCACCAGATTTTGCGAAAATTGAATATCTCTTCCTTTTGTTTTTTAAAGGTCTTTGCACTCCTTTTTTTCCCGACGATTTCGTGGTGCGATCGGAAGAGTGCTTGATTACTACTGTTTGTAACCGGGTTCGAAACATCGCTTAATTTTTCTAAAAAAATACTCAAAATTTTATTCGCACACTTAATAACTTCGCCAGCAATTTTGTAATTGGAAAGATAATTTATTTCGTCACGATACAATATGGTGTTTTTTTTTTTTTTTTTTTTTTTTTTTTACAAAACGAAGATACTTTACATATTTTATGATTTTTTCTAAAATGAATCAATATCGTGCGTTTATATGAAAATGATATTTAAAAAAACTCATACTTTGATCTTTTAGAGTTAGTAATTTAAAAAATAAAGTGCCAAAAACTTTTTTTTTACGAATTTTTAAAAAAATACTCAAATTTTAAATATTTAATAACTACTTATCAAATTCAAATTTTTTATATAACTTCTTCATTTTTAAAATAATTGCATGAAACTTATGCCCGTGTATAGAACATTTCAAAAAATACTCACAATTTTAATTCATTATTTAATACAGTTGTGAAATTTTGTAATTATAAAAATTTCTTTTTTCAACGTATAACTATTTTTAAAAAGGTATATTTTCGTTTCCGAGGCGTAAAAAGTTGCAAAGTGAGTGAGGGAATATTAAAGTCCTACTGTTCACTTACTCGAGAGCTCTTGGCGACGCACCTCGACATTTTGAACCATTGTCAAGTGACGAGGATGAGACTTGAGCAGGCACCCATCTCTCTTAACTACCATACCACACCAACGCTAGGACGTTTAAACTCTCGACAGATTCAACATCGGGTCTTCAGCGATAGCCAAAATTTTAAAAGAGCAGTAATAATTAATTGTGGGAAATTAGCACGCGAATTTTGTAATGACGTTAATAAAGAAATCACATATATCAGGAACGGCTGATAGCGAGAGGGGAAGGAGAATTTCCATGACAATATGCAATGCATTTAAAAATGTTAAAGCAACGTCAGGGGGAAATAAACCTGTCTGACAAAGAAAAGCGAAAAAATTTCGAAACAGAGAATTTTAAGTTATATACTCGGTAAAAACCCGAGCAACGCCGGGCTAAGCGGAGGAGAGAGGGGAGTCATTTTGAAAAAGAGTATTAGAAGTGCTGATTTTTTGAAGGAAAGGGAAAATTTATAAAAGTAGAGAAGGCCTGTGCAACGCCCGGCCATGCAGCTAGTATTATTAATAAAAGTTGATAAATAATTAATACACAACATAACATTCTCACATTTAGCGTTGGGTGGCGTGGTTGGTTTGTCACTGGCCTTGTGTACCCAAGGTTGTGGGTTCGATCCTGGTCCCAGTCAGTGGATTTTCATGATGTGGAAAATCGACAGCGGCCATGTTGTATGATTATATGGCATGTAAAAGATCCCTAGAATATCTGTTTGGTTCGGGTGCTCTTGGCAAAATTAAATCCTAGTACAGGTTTGCATTGTCAGAGCTCATGTGTCTCCCTCTAGGGAGGAAACTGAGTGTCAAAATTACCTACGGCAATTGGTATCTGCCTATATGGTGCAGCACTAAAAGGAGATACCAGCTTCTGGGAATATACTAGGTCTGCAATGGTAAAACACCAATCTGCAGCCTGTTAGAAATTTAGAAAAATATTTTACAAATGCAAAAAACATAAATACCCAAATGAGTTTTGAAAAAATTGAAAATTAAAATTTCTAGACCTGGGGTCGGCAACCTTTTAGCTGTGGCGTGCCAAACCAACCTACCAAAACGATTCAGCATGCCATGTAATAGGAAATATTTGAAATAATTCGATTCCCATGACAAAACATGCAGAGTTAGGAAATAAAGGTCAAAAATACAAATTTAGAGTTTTATTATATGTTAATTATGCATCATTTAAAGATATTTATTGACATAAAAATAAACATAAAATAACCTTCCTATTCCTTCAACATAAATAAAAAGTTAAAACTGTACACAAAAATATTTCTTTACTCTACTTATTTAATAAAAATTCTTAAACTTAAAATATGACAATTCTTCATTATAAATAAAAAAAATTAAATTTGTACATAATAATGCATTCTTAAAAACATTTATAAAACATGAAATGGACAACATAAAATACAAGTATGCATGCAACAAAAAGTTAAGTAAAAAATTTTAATTTTAAAGCAAACATTGTCTTCTTGCAGAGTTCTACTTAATGTCGCAATATCAGGGGTATAATATTTGGGACATTCAATTTGAAACAGGATTCTGAATATTCAGCAGTTAAACAGTTTTTTAGTGGACTCAAAATATATTTCAAATGAGAAAAAATTTGTTCACGTAGATATGTGGAACCAAAAGCAGAAAGCAAAACACGAGCCATTTTTTTCAAACAATTACATCCAGCAATTTAAAACAGCTATCAATTTATTGCTAGAGTTATCCTTCAGATTTTTCCGTAACTCCATAAATTTGGTTTTCCATAATTCTGAAAATGTTAATTCCGTAGGTTCTATTTCAAAACCATCAATTTCCATCTACTCAAAAATTGACAAATCGGATGGGATTATTGATGGTACATTAAATCAGGTTTGATTAAGCAGACATGGTACTATTTACACAAAAATTTTTAATTTAAGGATTTTCAAAACTTTTTTGGTTACCTCCTATGTGTGTATACAATGTAAAACCGATTTTGTGCTCGAAATTTCATAAAAAGCTAGCTATTTAATTTTTTAAGGAAAAAACTTAAAATTTTTGAAGTAATTTTAAAATGCTACTCCTCCAACAAAAATTTATGTACACGCATGAAATCTGATTTACAAGTACATCAAACTATGTATAACAAAAGTTGGTATGGGTTTTGCAATAATATGATTCGTATTTGTACAATACTTTTTATGAATGCTTATTAAAAATTCCTTAAAAATGCATAAATTCAGAGTTCAATTATTTTTTAAAAAATAAGTATTGCTTTGATTCAAAAATGCATATGAACTTTTGTTACATGTACTATTAGCAATACATAAAAAAAAATTCAAAGCATTCGGCACAATAGAAAAAAAGCCTTAGCATTTTAAATGAAGACAAACTTTTTTATTATCTTCCTGAGATAAGCAAGTTTAAAGTTTTTATTTACCATAGGGATGTGAATAAAAACAAATGTAAAAGCTATCATAATTCTAAATAAAGCTATCTATTCATAATTCTTTCGCTTTTGGTTTGACTCCAGTTGTTTGACATAAAAATGCAATATCCTTTTTATATCCAGAAACAGTTCTTTTTAAAACTTCACATTTCTCATCAGAATTCTTAAATAGGGCCTGGTTTAGTTTGTAAATGTCTTTGTACACTTGATATACAACACTTTTATGACATAGCACACATATAGCGCGATCTTTTTGTTGTACGAATCCAAATTTGTTTGTCCAAGAATCTTGGAAATCGCAAACGTCAAACTTTCTTTTTTTTTAGTTGTCATTTGATTCAATATGTAGCTATTAATTGTAGAAATAATTAAACAAATAAAATACAAATTTTTGCTATAAAACTAACAATGTGACAAAGTTAAAAGTAACCTAAAAATTCCATTGTGCATCAAACTAAATTCAACTTCCCACTTCAATATCGGCTGACTAATACAGAACATGAGAAGAACGTGAAAAAAATAAAATTATGTTCCAATATTTATTTCTATTACCTTGATTAGCACCAAAAGAAAAAATAAAATAATTATGACTTCTACAACACAACGCTAAAAAAATTGCGGTTGTTCTTAATATCTAGTTAAAAGGGCATATGTTGTGAAATTAGATTCACTTCCCATACCTAATTATCACATGAGTGGTTTTTTTCACCAAATTTATTTTCAATCCCAATGAAATATGTTGATAGAGAATAACTTTTCATTTATTATATTTCCACTGAAAACTACTTTCTTTTTTATTCACTGAGCCATAATGAGTGACACTTCATTTTACAAGTATTATTCAATAATATTTTTTACTTGCTTTGAATAGATTTAACACAAATAAAATTTACACTTAAACAGAAGATAATTTCTTTTATGCTAAGCAAACAAAAATTACAAGCAAGCAAATTCAGCAGAATCGTTTTATGGCAGAGAATTAAAAGTGAAAAATAATCTTTATATAAAAATATGTGAGGCAATGGAAGGAGAGAGAGTGATTTAGCTTTATCTTATAATTTTGTTGAGTGGTGACATGCCACTGAGGATTGCCTCATGTGCCAAAGGTTGCCGACCCCTGTTCTAGACAATAATTCTAGAATCCACAGCATGCAAGATAAAATCTCCAGATAGGCCACATCTGGCCTATAAGCTGTAGTTTGTCTAACAATGGTTTAGAGCAGGGATCAGCAACCTTATAGCTGTAGTGTGCCAAACCAATGCACCAATATGATTCAGAATGCCACACAGCATGAAATATTTGAAACACGATTTCAGTGGCAATGCATGCATATAAATAGGTCAAGAATACAGATTTATCTTTATTGCATATTTCATTTATATACCATAAAATCCGGCATATAGTGTGCACTTTAAACACAAAAAATAAGACCGAAACTTAAGGGTGCATGTTATACGACGGGTATAAAAATGAGTTTTAAAAATAGCAAAAGATATGAACATAAAAAAAACTTTTCTTCTACATGTATAGAAACACTGTTTATTTAAAAGAAACAACTTGCCTTACGAACTAAAAGAGTTGTAGTTCTAAAAGCACACAATTTTTTCAAAAGTTTGGGATAATACCTCAAATAAATGATTTCAAAACATAAAAGATATGTATACTAATATTTCAGATTTCTTCATTAAAAAGGGGGGGGCGTTATATGGCGAATTTACCTAAAAATTTAAAAAATCAGCTTGAAAGTATATGTGCGCATTATATGCCGGATTTTATGGTAGATTAATTACTTATCATTTAAATATGCTTATTTACATAAAAATAAACATAAAATGTAACTACTTTTTTAACATAACTAAAAAAAATTATGTAATAATATGTAATGCAGTTATACATATGTAATCTATGTATCTTCTAAAAACATTTGTTAAAATAAGAAATAAACATAGAGAAATATAAGCATTCCTTCAATAAAGTTAAAATAAATTATAATTTTATATATGAGAATCTCTCTCTCTCTCTCTTGTCCCTGTTGAATCTTGTCCCCCATTGCAATTTTTTGTATACTCAAAATATGGTTAGAGTGTAGAATAGGTGGCCCTTTGGATTTGGCAATTTTTATCATGGCGAGATAATTAATTCATTTTGGCAGACTGTATAATTTGATAACCCTTGATCTTTTATATGTGAACTTATGCAGATAAGATCATGTGTTCTTTTAATTAATTGCTATTGTTTATTTAAAATTTGCAAACATTTTTAAAAAAGCAGAGTATTTTCAAATTAACAATTCATTATTTATTTCTTTATTTTCATTTTATATTTTGATTTTGTCCAAGATGGAGCTTTGGATTTTTATCCAGAATTTTTCGCTATTTGATTTTTCTATTTTGCATTTGTTCCTTTGACTTATCCTGAACAGTATGTCTGAAAAGTATGACTTGCATTTCTTTTTATGATTTAAGGGAAAAATGTCTTTAATGTAGTGGTACACGGAAAAAGGACTGATTGCTCTAAATGCTGAATGTTCAGTTAGCAAGAAAGCTATGTATTTGATTACCAAGGATCTGAGTGATGGATGTATCTGGATATGCCGAAAGAAAGGAGAGAATGTGCATCGTAAAAAAATAACTGTAACAAAGAATAGCTGGTTCATAAAAAGTAAGCTGAGTATGCTTGAGATTCTGATGTTGACGAATATGTGGGTGCAAAAAGTTGAATCATGACTTCATTTCTTTCAAACTTAATGTTTGGTAGAAAACAGTCCCATATTGGATGAGTTTCTGCAGAGATGTGTATGGAAATGTGTGTGTATGAAAGTTCTAAGCTTGGAGGTCCTGATGTGATCATGGAAATTGACAAAAGCATATTTGGAAAAAGAAAGCAAAACAGAGACAAAAGAGTGAATGGAACCTGGGTGTTTAAAGGAATTGGAAGGGGTTTGAATAAGTGTTTCTTTCATGTGGTTCAGGATAGATTGAAGGATACACTTTTAAAATCCATCTAAAGTAACATAAAGGAGGGTACAACAATCATATCAGATTGCTAAAAAGCTTATGATTGTCTGGAAGATGAAGGTTTTCTTCATCTTACAGTCAATCACAGCTTACATTTTAAAGATCCTGAAACAGGGGCTTATATGAACTCCATCAAGGATTTGTGGAGGTCAATTAATAAATTTTGGCATGGAACCTGCAGGTTTGAGGATCAATTTGATTCTTACTTTGCGAACATGTGGAAAAAAATAAATTGACCCAGCAATTCAAATGCCTTGTTCAATCCTTTTTAGAGGCAGTGAAAAGAATTTACCCACCTTTAGAAGAACTTTTCTAAGCACAGGGGTAAACCTTTTTCTTTAATATGTTACAGATAATTTAATATATTTTTTTTTTTATTTCTCATTAATTTTACTTTATTTTCATTTCAAAATTCCAATTGCTAATTTAAGTTGCTTGGCGACCAATAAAATTGACTTCACAAAGGGGCCCTATTCTACACTTTGACCCTAAATATATTTCACATGAGTAAAGATTTGTTCATGTATATATGTAGAACAGAAAGCAGAGCACATGCAATTTTCTTCAAACAATTAAACCCCAACACACAAGTGGATTTAGCAGAATCATTTTATGACAAAGAATTGAAAATAAATATCCTTTAAATAAAAATGTGTTAGGCACAGATAGGAGAGACATAGCAGTTTTTTATCTCATAACTTTGTAGAGTGTAATTGAGAACTGCTCAGTGTGCCATAGGTTGCTGATGCCTGGTTTAGCAGACAAAAATTTCAGTTATTAAACTGTGATCAACTTTCAATTGTAATTCTTGATCAAAATATGTATAAATATTCTTATTCCAAAAATACATCAGAATAATTATAGATTAAAAAATGGACAGATGGTAAAGTATGAGAAAAAACATTTCAAAATAAAAGTATACAATTAAGTTCAAACAAAGAATAGAAAGCTTGCAAGTGTCAGTTACGAACTTATTTTCCTTTTAAAATAAAATAAATTTATTCTACAAAGTACAAATAAATGTTGAAGCACATGAGATACTAGATTCAGAACATAAATCTGAACAAGGCTGGCTTCTCAAATCTGCCCAAAATGAATACTGTATACATCTGCATATAGGTATGAAATACTAATTTTAATAAAAAAAATATGTCTATTATAAGTTACTAAGCAACACACAGGCAATCCTTTTAGCTTTTCACTCATTACAGTAATGTATTATTTTTTTAGATATTTTTCTGTCCTTCATTAATCCCATTTTTATTTTTCACACTTCCAAGCAGTTTATGAAAAAAAACATCACTAATAGAAATTACGAATAGTTCGAAAACGAAACTAAATATAATTAGTAGAAAATTCAACGATTTAAAAAAAAACTTCACTAAATATGTAGGATATAAAATCTTATACAATCGCACCCCAATCTGTTCATGGCTATATTTTTAATATAATCTTTTGAAAGCAAATTATTCTTGTTGCATTCTCTCCCCCCCCCCTCCCGTCCTCCCTTCCTTTGTCGAGAAATAGGATTGAAACATCAAAAAGTAATTTATCTGCAAATAGTCTTCAATGTTGCTAAAATTTTAATACAAAAAAATGCGGTTTGAACATAAATACGATTCGTAAAAAATTACATTACAATGCTCATCATAGAAAAAGTAACGGGTAAAACCTTGAGATTTAAATATACACACAAACTTAGATAAAAAAAAATATTACAAATTAGTTACAATCAGTTATGAAGAACAATATATAGAGGAAATGAAATTTTATATAAAATCTACATTCAATAATATTTCGACTAATCAAATGCAATTTTTAAAGATACACAAACTAACCCATTACTTACGATTTAAATAAAAATTCCATATGCGCATTGAATCGCTCACAACGCAATAGCAAACATTGCCAAATACGATAAGGATGAGGAAGTTAAATATTTTGATGCCAGATTGAAATTCACTGATGAAATTAATACTGAAATATATCTTTAGCACTGCAATACCGAAATAGCTTTTTAATTTTACAGTCTATTCAATAATGCTTCAAACCCTGCATGCCTTTTATTTTGAAATATTAATTAAATTTAGGATCCACAGAGAGAAGTACAGTTATACATAAGAAATTATTATCATTTCAGTGTTGGTAAAATTTTAATCATGTGATTACAATGACGGCAACCGTTCGCGATCTATTATAACGAAAATAAAGAGATGTTTCTGGAAGTTAATATGTCAAATTAAAATTGTTAGAGCCGGGTATTGAAATTTCTAGTTAATTGATGTAAAAGAAATATTTTCACCACTGTATATAACGGCATAAGTAAGCCTTTTCATGAATGTAATGTTCCTAAGGTAATATGATTGTAATTTGATTTTGTTATAGAAACATTTTATTTCTATCAAAAAATATTGACTTATAGACCGAATTCGTTTGATTATACTCGTTTTAATAAATTGATCAAATTAATTCTCATTTCGGAGATATGAGAAAGATGTTCATTACTAGCATGTCATTGTGGGCGCATTTATAAGAATCTTTTGTTGCTATTCCGTTCTTCAAATGCAAAAAAAAATTCAGTTTTATGATTTCTCTTTAATAAATTTTTAAAAATAATGATCAAGGGTTTTCTTATTTTTTTAAAAAATACTGGTTAATTTTAATACTAAAATATGTCGATTAAAGTGCATTTGTAATCCTTGACAAAAATAAAATCAGTTATTGAAGAAGAAAATTTCTTTCATACAATCAGTTGATAAGTTATATTAAGGGCAATATAAAGTTTATTATATAATCTTATAATAGAAATCAGCATAACACTGAATGATTAAATTAATTCAGCTCCTAATTCTGCATATAGTATAAATTTATTATATGAAATTTAATGTATTCGTCTGAGAGTTAGGTTTGAAAAGTTTGCCTAAATCCTATTTTGGTGCACTGTTTGGTAATGAATTTTGAAGTTATGTCAAAATGGTACCAAGAATGTACTTTTCAAACTTAGAGCTGAGTGAATGCGAAACAAGATGGTCTTATGTAAGGACAGCAATTGAGCATTTTATGATGCATTGAACAGCATTTAAAAAATCAAAATTCCAGATTAAAATATATGAAATAATTGCATAAGAAAAAAATTGTGATTATGAGGGTCATCTGAAAACATTTTTTCGGTCCTGCCTACTCCCAATTGCAGTTAATGGGCTTATTTTTTCCTTGTCACCCTTTTTTTTTTATTTGCTTGCATCAGTCTCAATTATCACATCTTTTCCACCAATTGTTACATTTTCATTCACAATAGCGATCATACAAGCCTCATGTCAAATCATAAACCAGTCAATCATATTCTAATTTACATGCAGTTCATTTTCAACAAACTTGTTTAGTGACCTACCAAACCAATATCTAGTGACCAACACAATTACAGACTGACGTTAAAAATGTAATGACTTGAACTAGATTTTGTACATCTTATGCTTCGGTTCACATTATCACCTTATTTTAAACAACAGCTCCTGTCAAATATTTTAATTACATTTTTTAATTATCTCTATCACATGCAATTTTCCCTCTTTGGGCATTCATACTTTCTAGTAATTGAACCATCTGAACTGCATCATTCAATTCCTTCTGTCTTTTTACTTCTAAATTATTGAAAAAAAGAATCTGTTAATTCTTGTATTCAGGTCATTTTGATCAGCCTCCCAATACCTATGCATATAAGTTATAGTAAAAAAAAAAAAAGTAAAATAATTTAATTATTGCTATTAAATTGCTCAATTTAGCAACAGAAATACACATTAAGCAGTATACCAAAAACTTTAATACTGCAGTTACAATATTGATACTTTTTTTTCTGTAATGTTTTAGTAACAGAATTAGTTCTAATTTTATTAAATAGCTTGTAGTAATGAAGTAAGCTCTGTAGAAATTCCTGCTTGCATGTTATGAAACAAATTATTAAATTCATAAGTATTGGTATAATATTTTACTTCAAATGCTTCTATAGTAATAACTATATATATAGTTATAAGTTTTTACTTTAATTTCTCTCTAAAGTGAAAATGTCTTATTAGTCTATTACATTGTTTTAATGATTTTTGTATTGGTTTTTATTTATTTTTTTTTATCAAAAAAGATAAGTACAAATATGGTGACAATGTGTTTGAAACTGCATTAAATTACTTCTCCAGCTAAAAAAGTTCATTATATTGATTGATTTCACTGCATTATGTATGCTCTGTTTCTTCTGCATCATGTATTTCTCTCTTTTGTGTTGGTTTATCCATTGGGCGCTTGGGGTGGTCGCCCAGGGGCCTGCATAAGCTGGGTTTAACCAGATTTTCTGGTTATAAATTTCGATCCGCTAGTGACAAGGATGCCTGTAGATCTTCTGCTCCCAGGTCCTGAAATGCGCTTAAATCAGCATTATATATATGTCTGTTCTTTGTAGTTCCAAGTTAAAATAATTTTGCTTCCCAATGTTGAAAAACTAGAAAAAAAAAAATGATCAGTTCTTGTGATTAACCAATTGTGAAAATGGCTGAACATTAAGTGACCAAGTCCTCAGTTTTTTAAGTTATTATTTCTATTCATTACAAATGTGGAAGATTAAATATCTGATTTGTGATGAAAATAAGGAACGGAACTGATCACTGAAGTAGGTATTGCTTTAATAAAGACTAACTCTATTAAAGCAATACTTCAGTGAAGAAGAAACAGTTAAGTAGTGAACAAAAAGAAATTGATATTAATTTCAAATTAAAAATTTTCTTTAATCTAATATTCTGTAATTTAGGAAAAACAATGATTTAATCCATGTGTGTGGTATATGAATATAGCAACAAGGAAATGTCGGATTCATGGGGATTGTCTAGCCCTGCTGGGCAGTACCGAGATTAGTAAAAAAAAAGGAAATGTTTATAATTATCAATATGTAAAAGTAAAGAAGATCACCTTAATAGACTACAGCATTAAGTTAGAATTCTTTACTTTTACATGTTCTTTACATGGGTCCCCGACCATTTTGTACCTTAAACACATTCTAGAATACCAATGCAGGGGTGGGCATATTTATTTTTCCAAGCTAAATTTATAGGTTGACATTGTTATTACACATGATTATAATATATATATATATATTATACAAAAAAAATAATTTTAAGATATAAAAATTATTGATGGTGTATTATAGGTAATGGTTACCAAGTTATGCGGACAAAAATTTGTTACTTCTTTAATTTATCAATTAAGAATTCATAATAAAAAAGTATTATTCTTAAAATCAATTTAATTTTTTACATTGTATTTCATTGTTTCAGAATTAGGACAGAGTAATAATATTACAGTTCATGTATAAAAATATATAGTTATCATGATGTTAATTTGCAGGTCAAGATCTGTAGTTTGATTTTGTAATATCCATGTTGAAAGCAATGATTTACATAAGTATATGAAGTAAGAAAAGGATTGTCTTGCTTTATACTCTTTTCAAGAATGGAAATACTGTTATACTAATATATTACTATTTCTATGTTTCCATGATAAGACTGAAGAGCAGCGTTCTACTACACAAAGCTTCCTAATAGATGATACAGTGATAAAATGTAAAATTTAGAAGTAATTCATCTTTCTTGCAGAAAGCAACCTTAATACTGATAATTACTGGTCTCATTTCTATTCATTGCTGACAACCTGTGTTGAAGCATATTTATCAACCTACCATTTGTGTTAATATGTTGTGAATATCCTTACCCCTTGATCACTTCTTCATAGGTAATATTTTTGGTAGGTTTTCTTTCACAGTATAAGGCTATATATATTTAATACCATTTTCACCTTAGAGGTTGATTCTGCCTCTAAGTCTAATGTCTTGGGATATTTGTACTCATCAAATTTCTGTGAGAATCTGTCTCATGTTTCCAAATCACATTTTAACAAAGTCTGCATGTCTTTTGAAATGTCATATATTTTTCTTGTGACAGTGTTATCTGCAACTCTTGTATTGTTGAAATAATCTCATGTTCATTAAATAATCCATCTAATAGATAATTGGCACCAATGTTGTTAATTATCCACCATTTTGGAAAGACTTTTTCTTTGTGAGCATGTGTGAACTTTTAAAAAGGAAATAGTGGTATTTTTACATTTTATTACAGGCCTAATGATAACTGACATTTGGGCAGGCATGTTTGATTTTAGCTAATTTATTTCCTTGTTTCAGATTTAAGTGGATAGGTTATACCAAAAATAACGTATTGTCTAAAAGTGATGTTCAACATTGTTTTTTTTTGTACTCTACAATGTTACTGTCTCACAACAGACACTTTATTTTTAAAACTAAGCAATATGATCCTTCTCAGTTAGTATAAAGATTAATTCTGGTTTTTTTTTATTATTATTTGAATCACACTTTTGGGATTAAAATAAAGCATGCAAGTAATGAAGTATCGAAATCGTCAACCAATAAAGTAGGAAGCACATGCAATAAGAATATCTGCACATAACTAGCAAAAATATTTCAAATGTTGTCTCTTAAAAAATTTTACAGTTTTTAAAATTCTACACATTTTCTGAAATATAATCACTAATTCGAACCTATCATTATTTTTTTTGCTGAGTCACATTTATCAGGAGTTTTGGTAAGCATATATCAATTACAACTGTTCAGATTTAAATTAATAATTATTATTTGTATGGGAAAATTGATATGAAAAAAGTAACAACTTGCACACTTTTTCCTACAAAGGGTTATTTATTATTTTAATTTCACTGCTTATAAATTGTGACATACATCATTGGTTGCAAATCAGAGTTGGTGAAAAAATACCGAAAAGTATAAAAATTGTTAACTTTTTAAACTTTGAAAATATATAACTCTCTGACTTGAAAACATTAATTTTTCTTTTTAATGAACGATTTCTTGGAGTATTATTATTTTTGTATTTGTAAAGATAATTTTGGACAAGTATATTTTTGTTTTTGTTAAATTAATGATTGAGTTTTGTTTATTGTGTGATGAATGAAAGTATCATTATAGAGGAAGTTGTCTTAATTAGGATACCATATAGACAATAGCTTGTGTTAGTTCTTAGGAAAAAAGGAGTTGTATCATTAAACTATATTATTAAATATTCTTGTTATTATAGTAATTATCTGTACTTACAAATTATTGCAACAAGAGAACTCGCCACATTGGTAACCCCAGTTTTGCATGTGGCATACGCGCTGAATTGGTAATCATGTGCTTCACTTCATATAATGTCGCCAGTAGGTTGCGATAATCCGTAAGTACCTGTTCATCTAACGGTAACTCATTCAGATTTATTTTTATATTTTTCAGAATTCTCTAAGATAGACTTTTTAAAAGCACATAGAAAGCTTGTAAATTTCTCAACATGGTTTTCAAAATGTGTGGAAGTTTTACTTGCTCAAAAAATGCATTGATTGCATTAAATATTATTTATATCGTAAGTAAAAAATTTATTTCTTTTTACTTTCTTTAAGTTATGTTGAATTTCAAAAATGAAAGTAATTTGATTTAGAGTAATTGTAATTATAGTGACATATTGTCATTACATGAATGTATTGAAAAAATTTAATTACTATGCATAAATGTGTCTAAGATTTAAAATGATATTAAGGGTACTTAATTTTCAATACAGAAGAGAGTGGATATAATTTTTTTTTCTGCTTAATGGCAAAGAAATGGGGTACTGATTTATTAAAATTGTATGTATTCCAAAGACATGGGGAATGCTTTTTAAAAAAATTGATTTGTCTTTATCAACATAACTAATTGGTTGATACGTTTTAAAATCAACTTTTTTAACAAACATGAGTCTTAAAAAAAAAGAATTGCTGTACATGTTCTGTATCTTTTTTCAAAGAGATATTTAAAACAAGTTAATGTGATTAATTTTATTGGAAGATTTATTTTTTTAAGGCATCTGATGTTATATACATATTTCTTGTAAATAGGAATTTGATTATTGAAGTAAGATGGTTACAGAAAGTATGATATTTATGAAAATTTCATGGCAGTTTGGAAGCAAAAAGCATGACTTTAAGCAAATTTTTTCTAAAATTAAATATTTGTTTAGTGTACAAAAAGAAATAAAAGTGCTTTGTGCAAAGAAATAAAAAAAGTTAAATCCAAACATACAAATCCATTTTATCCCATTGTCCATAAAGAGAACAACTGAAAAATATGTGAAAATCATTATTTGTGGGTTACGAATATTTTATCAGTTGAAACATGTAGGGATATGTATTATCTTCTCTTCTAGCGTGAGTTTTGTGTCTTGTCCCCTCCTCCTTCCTCTGGACATTTTGCTTATTCATCACATTTGAGAGCACGATTTGTATTATCTCTGAACATTTTTTATGTGATAGTACTCTTTCTTTATGATCCCAGTGGTTAATTGGAGCAATATTTTTCTTAAATAAGTTATAGTAAATTATTTTTCAAGTGTCCTCTAAATAGGGCAGTGTGACGATAAGCATGCAATCAACGTTTTCTTTCTCTCCTTATAACTAAGAGTAAAAAACAAATAATTTCCCTTCACTCCTGCTAAGTTATGTCGGTGCAAAGGTTTCTGAAGTTAGAGGAAACATTAGCGAATTGTTAAATAGTTAAGATTCAGATGAGAGCAACGTTGAAATTGCTGTGTTACCATTGGATGCCAGTAAACTAACTAACAATGAAGAGGATGAAATAAATACTGGTGAGAAACGATGTTCCCGAGTCTTTGGAGGGAAGAATTGGAGAAGATTTCCAGCCTGAATCATCCACAAGCTCTAGTGTTTTGACAACAAAGAGTAGAAAAAAAGCTAAAAGATATGAGTCATTTTGGATAAAGAATAAATCACTGCATAATACAAAATGGAAAACACAGGCTGAATCAACTGCAAGTAACTTGCTCAAGCAGATGGAAATTGCATTGAAAATTAAAACTCCATCAGAGCTTTTTGAGCAGTTTGATTCCAGTGAAGTTTACAATCTCATTGTAAAAGAAAATGTGTGATATGCAATGCTTGTAAAAAGCAAACATGTTTTCTTGATCACTACTGACAAAAATGTGTTTTTTTAGGAATTTTGCTTCTAATGGGCTATTATTCAAATACCTGTAAACATTACTACTAGTCACAATGATAAAATTAGCATGAAGATGTCAAATCTGATAAACTCTTACAACAAACATATGGGTGGTGTGAATCACCATGACTGGTTGGCGGGACTCTATTCCATTAAAATTGGTGGGAAAAAAGTGGTACTGTCCACTTTTTATACAATTATTGGATATGGCTATGGTAAATGCCTGGATAATTCACAAAACTCTCGACAAATATGAGGCCCTGAACTTGAAGGAGTTCCAAAGAGCTGTAACAACAGTCTGTCTAAAAAAAACTGTGATAAGAATGAATGGTAAACCTAGGATCTCAACGGTTCCTTCTGGTACAAAAGAAGACACCATAAAGATAGTATAGATCAGTGATTCCCAAAGTGGTCTATATAGACCCACAGGGGTCTATGACAACCTGTAAGGGGTCCACGTCATCAAAAAAATAATTTGGGTGTCCATGAGGTGTAAATAGGGGTCTGCAATAGTGGCTCTTGTTAAACCAGATTGTGGCTGCAATTTTAAAAGGAAATTTAATCAAGTGGAAAACAGACTTACCTATTTAACAGATTTATCTTCTAAATGGAATGAGGTTAATTTGCAGTTACAAGTCTACAGCATAAATTTTATTAAAATAAGGACCACATTCCAACCTTTCTTGCCAGAATTAAGCTAAAGGAGTATAATAATGGACGTCACAAATTTTTCCAGTTTCTCAATCGTTGCAGACAATCTATCAGGAAAAAAGACGTTTTAACCTACGTCAAATATTTAAATGCCCTTATTTTAGATTTTGAAGCTAGGTTTGAGAATTTTTTGACTATCGTAATACAATGAATTCGCATATGGTCACTTTGTAAAAAAAAAAATGTCAAATTACAAGAATTAGGCACTAGTATTAAGCATTAACAAAGATTATGAAAAGTAAATTTTAGAAACAGATGTCAGTAATTTTGGTTTTAAAAAGATATACCTGTTATTTATTTCATATTATGGAATATCTTGAGAAAGTTTTTAATTGTTTTTCCAGTTGCCGATCTCCAAAATAAAAAGAGAAAGAAAGACTGGATACTATTAACATAGGAGATATTTAGGGTTAAATCTAACAAGATAGGTGTCAAATGTTGAAATTTTGTTATTGCATCCCCAAATTCATCCTTCCCACTAAAAGCATTTGTTTGATACTCAGTTATTTTATATATTAATTAAATTTTAATTTAATTAATTAAATATCTTTTCTAAAGTTTTAAACTCTATTACCTCACTGCAGTTAAAAATTTGTCTTTTAAAGGAAGTAGCTCTATACCTGCTGTCAAAAACACATTTAAGTTGATGAATTTACAAAAATTTAGTATTAGGTTAGTAGAGGTCTACCCTAAGCTGGAAAACCTGTCAAGGGGTCTATGAGGCAAAAAAGTTTGGGAACCTCTGGTATAGATCATTTTTTTACTAAAGAGAGAAAAAAAGCATCATTGTCAAAGAGAGCTGCAGAGTAAAACCAAAAACATACCGTGGCAAATATGACAAAACGCTTTCTCAGGCTTGCTTTGGATCTTTCCTCCAAAATTTGAGTGAAATTTAACTAAAGTATTATTCAAATAAAGTTAAATTTTGTATTCGTAAATTGCTTTTCATCACTTAAGAGAACACTAAAGCATGTAAGTACAAATTTTATCCCACTGTCCTATTTAGAGGATGGTTTCAGATTTCTTATATGAAATATATAAATTTTTCAAATTTTGTTTTATTTAATTTTAGGTTTAACTAACTTAAGAAAATATTATTCTACTCAAATTTCAACAAAATAAATAAATTGGGATAAAACAGGTTAAAGTAGCATTTAATCAGTTACTTGAAGAAAAATATTTCTAGGTGTTTTATTGTCTTTACACTATTACTTTAATTTTGGTTATTATAAATAATCAGAACAGTTGTAGATTTCCTTAGTTTTTATCTGTTTCTTGATAATTCTGCATTTCTTTGCTTTTTCCTAGTTGGTTTCCTTTATTCTCATTGGAGTTGCAGCTTATAGCAGAGCAGCTAGCATTGTAACAAATCTTGCCATTGTGGGTGGTATAATAGCATGTGGAGTGTTTCTTTTTCTCTTATCCTTGATGGGTCTTATTGGAGCAGTTCGTCATCATCAAGTTCTATTATTTTTTGTATCCTTTTTGCATGCATCTGTCTCTAATCTAAATAGTTTATTTCAAATTATCTTACATTAATTGAAAATTTTAATTAATCCATTTTATCTATATGTATTTCAATAAATCTTAACTATTTTAGTTACGTAATGTAGAGGAAACATAATTAAAATATTTGTTTCTGGTGAAGTTAATAAACATTTGTTTGTGTAAAAATAATGTATCTGATTAAAATTCAGCCTTGATGATGTATTCATTTGAGAAGTGTAACAATATATTCAATAAAATTATGATTATTATGATTGATTAATTAGGTGTTAGTTTTAAATAAACTATAACTGTAAATTTTACCTGTCAAAAGATTTCATTACATGTTTTAATTATTAGTAACCAATGAGAAATTCATAAATAAATAATGACCTAAAATATTATATTTTTAAGAATCATTGCAATGGTTATAAAGTGCAAATAACCATTTCCTATAGAAAAATTTATTCAAAACTTTGGTGGAGTTATTTGATTCAGATGTATATATTTGTCAAACTATAACAAACATACAAGCATAAACCTTCTGAAGAATTTTTTATATGACATTTAAATAACATCTTTTGAAGATTCTATGTTAGGGAATTTTAATTTCAGAAATTCTCTCTCTGCATCCCTGACAAAAACTATTTGAAAATGAAGCAAAATAATATTTTGTATCAATATTTTCTTTAATTTCTTTTCAAATAAAAGTAAGGTCATTATTAAGATAAGTGATGCCAGATTTGCCTAACCTTCTATATTGCTTTCAGTACCTAAGGATTGATTAAGTAAAAATGACTTTTACATGAGGCCTTCTCTGTGCTTGTTGTAATCTTGTCATGAAGATACATTATGCTCTAAACTTAAACAACCCTATATAAAAGCAAGATAAGGAAAAAGTTAAAAGTATTCTGTTCCTTAATGGTAAAATGACTAAAAAAACGAACTCCACAAACTAATCTTTGTCAATGTGCATTTCAGAAATCCCAAGTCTATTGCAACATACAAATTCATGTAATTCAGCTGTTATCACAAAACCAAATTCTCTTGCTATCTTCCTTGATCTTTGCTCTTATAGTAACATTTCTCATAATGTGTACTTATCACTCTAATTTTGAAATGTCACATTTCATCTGGCGAAAAAATTACCAACACTAACAAAAAAAATTATCCTAAAAATTTAGAAAGACCTACTATCAACATGCGATTCCTAATCAAAGTATGCTAAATTTTACTGACATTTTTATTCATCTATTTTATGTCCTTTTTTCAGTTATATGTATTGGGAAGAGCACAAGAAACTATGTTACATTTATTCGATTTTCAAAAGAAAATTAAGACCTTCAAATGTACACCTTAATTAGAAATCTAGCGCAAAGGTCACCAACTGGTGGTCCATTAGTTTTTAATTAATACTTAATTTAAACAAAAATAAATATTTTTAAAATATTGCAATTCTTAATTTCCCTCTTATTTTATTTATTGTATTTTCAACATCTTTTTTAAAACTTGCCATCAAAATGAGCTGTATTTTCTTGTTTTCAGAAATGAAGTGTGATCTTGCTTAAAATTTGTATACATTACAGCATTAAAATAACATTAAATTTTATTATTTTTTATATAAGTGCATTTGTTGTATTTATGGAAACTAATTTTAAATTTCTATTTTGGGGAGGAAGGGAGCATGCTTTTCTTGTCTCTGCAGTTTATCAGATATGCACAGTATCACAATCCTTAATGGTAATAGTATATGTTAATTTTGTTTCTGCTGTTTATTATTCAATTTAGCATTGCTTGTGCTTGTTTGGCTGTAACTACAGAGCAACAACATCAGATAGCTATGGAAGGTTGGAAAAGAGCCAAACTAAACATCAAAATTAAGACTCAGACCATTTTCCGTTGTTATGGATTTGAAAATCAAACATATCCTCCTGAGGATCCACTTGGGGGTGGAGTCCCTTATAAAAATGTAATTATGTCCAAATTATAGTGTTTTAATAATTTATCTTAGTTATGTCCGTGGACACACTCCTGTTACAGGCATTTTGCTGAAAATTATGAAATTCAATTGCTTCTACTGTCTTATACTGTGAGAATTTTACTTGATTGATTGATATAATTTAATTGCATGCCATATCAAAAATTTGTAAGAACAATTTGTATAACAGATTTTTTTTAGAAAGTGAAATAACATTACTTTTAATGAAATTTAGAATTCTTACGTTTTGTGCATTATTGCTATTATAAGATCATTATTTAGATTAGAATGGGTTTCATGAAAAAGGAAATTTATTTTTTGAAAAACCATTGTATTTTTTTCCTATTAAGACTTATTAACAAATTTTAAATTTTCTTGGGTTTTTTCTCCTACATTTTTTCCCTCATATTTCATTTTCATAATATTTGATAAACGTTACGAATTTTCCCTTGTATTTGTAAATGCATTCATTCCAACATACGTGACTTCAAGTTTACATGTTCATTTAAAAAATTTAAAACCAGCTCAAGCTTTAATTTTTTAAAGAAATGTTAATTTTTCAAGCTTTCAATGACATATTCATGTTTCAATAACTAGCTGTATAACTTTTAAGTGATTTTACTGTTATTACTTGCAAGTGTTCTTCAAACAAAAAAAAATGTATGAATAGTTCTAAATTGCAAAATCTGAAATATGTAGGACTTCCTAATTTGTTATTAGAGTTGAAAACTTTAATTACAAAAAATTAATCTCTTTGACGTGTGAAAATAATGCAATGATGATTGTAGATTTATTAAAAGAAACAATGTTTATTTTGCAATTTTAGCTTACAAAATGTGTTGCTCGGGATGGACGAAATCGATGCCCGCCGTGTTGGAACATTTTACGAAATGCAATTAACAGTAGTTTGAAAATTTGTGGTGGTATTGGATTATTCTTCAGTTTTTCAGAGGTATCATTTTCAGATATCTGAATAAAAGTGTAGATAATATTTTTTTTATTATCTCGTGTTATTTTATGTTCTTCCTATACAAAAAAAAATTATTTGTTTTTATTTGCTGTGCTAATGCTTTTCTTTCTTTTTTAATGCCTTTAATTAATTTACCTTTCTTTAGTTTGTTGGAGTGTGGCTGACTATCCGCTATCGTAACCAGAGAGATCCTCGGGCTAATCCTAGTGCTTTTCTCTAAACTAACAATTAACAGGTATGCATGCAGTGGAATGGTAACTAATGTAAATGAATGGGGTGTAATATAATTGGACCTAATATGCTAGTTTGATTAATATGGTGTTTGTTTCTAATCACACAACAAAAGCTTTTAATAAATATTCTTGCCTTTTCTTACTAACATTTTTTCCCTCATATTTAATGCAAGAAAAAAATTCAATAGGCTCTTTTTCCTATATTTTTCTAACAATAGAATGTTTTTGAAAACTTATGGTGTAAATACTTATATAATTATTTTAGGAAAGATTTTTTTTAGAGTACATGTGATATGTGTGCATGTGGTCTTTAATTTTAAAGAGTATATATTGTGATGGATATTCAATAACATGTAAGTATGTGGGACTAAAACTTAAGATAAAAGATCTTTTAAAAATTTCATTGTGGTATATGTTGATAAAGTTCCTCATAATTATGCACTTATTTTCAATTTTTACTATTGTACAATGCTTATTGAAAATTTTCTCAAGATAATGCTTTTCATAAATCAAGATTTACTTCATTGAAAAATAAATAATGGTCTTTTAGCCTCTTATAAAAGGGAATAAACCTAGTTGGTTTTAAAATAAGTCAAATTTTAAATTGCAAAGCTTTATATAAAACTCTACACTTTTTTACAGTTGGTTTTAAAACATTAATTCTAAAAAAATGTTACTATGAGTTTTGCATGCCACTCTAAATAAACCTTATTAATACACCTATAATTAAAAATTGTAAAATAATATATGAAAGACAAAAATATATTATTTATAACTATTTGATTTTGAAAATAAGTGTAATTTAATGATTATCAAAGATATAAGTAGATAACTTTTTCATAATTTTTGATAATAAAACAAAATTATATATGATATAGTGGAAATATCAATATATGTGTATAGAGGCTAAGAGCTTTCCAACAACATAAAGTTGCTAGCAATTTTTTGGGCTTATTTATATTAACACTGCTATAAGCAAAATCATATTAAAATAAGTTTTATTATTTATATCGTCAATTTAATAATTTTTGATGAAAAAATAGTGTATGTAAGCCTAGTTTTGCATGTTATCCACATTGTTAAAATTATTCAAAGCAAACTGTAATCCAATTAAATTAGATTTTTCTTGATGTTGAATTACTAATAACAGATCACATCTTGTAGAGCAGTATTTATGATAAAAGGCTAGCATTAAATTTTCACATTAAGTTCCGCAGTTACCAAGAGGTTGGCATTGTTTCTATCAAATCCTGAAACTAACAAAGACATACCTCATACAGGAATTGATGCACATTATCGAGACTCAAAGTCTTCACATTGGTGTTATGTAAAAATTTAAAGGATGGTATGCCAACTCATGTGTAAACTTCGTCATTTGATTGTAATCTGTCGCCAACCCCCTCAAACTGCTTCTACGTATAATTTTAAACCCTAAAAACAATTTACATTATTAAACCTGAAGCATGAATACACACCTGTATAAACATAGAAAAATATTATTGTAAATTATTTACAGCATTGTGATAACTTAACTATAAACAAACTGGATAAAATTGCTTAAAAAACTAAGAAATTCTTCAATTGTTTAAAACTTGATTATCCCTTTTGATTTTTTTTAATAGGCATATACTATGGCATAAATAAACATTTGTTGTAATTTCCCAAAACATATAACTTTGCTTCTTTTCCTGTGTATTAAATGGTATTACTAATATACTATAGGGTGTTTTTTTAGAGGTATAGAACTTTAAATTGCAATAAAACAACGATGTATTATTCGATTGACGTGAATTTTTTTTTATTCGAAAGAATCTTGTGGCATTACATTTTAAATATGATTTCTGGCATATGACTGCCACGGCTGGCTCGGATGTAGTCCAATCTGGACGTCCAATTTTCGATGACTTTTTCCAACATTTGTGGCCGTATATCGGCAATAACACGGCGAATGTTGTCTTCCAAATGGTCAAGCGTTTGTGGCTTATCCGCATAGACCAATGACTTTACATAGCCCCACAGAAAATAGTCTAGTGGTGTTAAATCACAAGATATTGGAGGCCAATTCACAGATCCAAAACGTGAAATTAGGCGGTCACCAAACGTGTCTTTCAATAAATCGATTGTGGCACGAGCTGTGTGACATGTTGCACCATCTTGTTGGAACCACAGCTCCTGGACATCATGATTGTTCAATTCAAGAATGAAAAATTTAGTAATCATGGCTCTATACCGATCACCATTGACTGTAATGTTGTGGCCTTCATCGTTTTTGAAGAAGGATTCCACCAGCCAATAAAGCGCACCAAACAGTCAGTGTTTCTGGATGTAACGGTGTTTCGACATACACTTGTGGATTAGCTTCACCCCAAATGCGGCAGTTTTGTTTGTTGATGTAGCCATTCAACCAGAAGTGCGATTCATCGCTAAACAAAATTCGCTTATGAAAATCGGGAACAACGGCAATCTCGTTCGGGCCCATTCGACGAATCTACGCCTTGCTTGATCATATTTAAAATGTAATGCCACAAGATTATCTTTAGAATAAAAAAAAATTCATGTCAATCGAATAATACATCGTTGTTTTATTGCAATTTAAAGTTCTATACCTCTAAAAAAAACACCCTATACAAGTACATAAAATTTTTGCATTGGGAAATAAATTCCATACTTATAAAAAAAAATTTAAATTACATTTAAGCTTACACAGGTGGGGTAACTGTGGTTAAAAAAAAATTTCCACTTTTAACAAATAATCGTGAGTGAAATTTAATCTGATGATTTCAATTGTGTATTGATACTTCTGCTATTATGTTTCATTGTTAAATTTATTTTGACAAATTTAGATTGGTACATTCTTCTTTTTACTTTCTTTTTTAACTTATGCTGATTTTCATTCTGCGTACTCTATCCTCATATTTGTATGTCCTCTGATTTGTATTAGCCTGTTGACCAGTAAATTGACGATTCAAAAGAATTTCCCCTACTTGTAAACAAAGTTATTGTGTTTGAGTAAGAACAGCCCACCACCACCATTTCTAGCTAATTATTGCATCATCTGGCAATGGTTTTTGATATCTTTTGCTCACATACAGTAAAATACTTGGGAACTTTAAATCTACAGAGTCAATACTGGGCAAAAATGCAAAGTCAAAACCATTTTAATTATTTATAATATTAAAAAAGCAGTCTTTAACCAAATGTTAAATTTACATTTGTAGTTTCAATACAGTTCTTAAGACACATATTTTTCAGTTCGATTAAGTAATTTAGAGAAAAGGTAAATTTTTTAAAAAATGAAGACATTTTTTTTTATCCACAAGTGAATGTTATGGGAAAAGTGAAAAAGAATATTTACTGATGATTTTAATGTGGTTAAAATGCAAAAAAGGCCAAACATTTTTTATATACAAAATCTAACTTTGCACCTAAAATATAACCAATTCTATTTGGTTGTTTTTTAATGTTGCATTTCAAAGCTAAGCAAGGACTATTTGTAACAATCCTCCTTATTTTGAAGTACAATAAGTGTCAAGAATAACATCTAAATTGGCACTAAAATTCTAAACACCTAAATGTGTGTTAGTAATAAAAAAATCTTAATGTAATTTAATAAAAAATTAAACTTTTTATCCACATTAAATTTATAAAAGTATGATGTAAGATATTTAATAGGGTAATCATATTTTCTAAACAGTATGTTATACATTTTTATACAATTTTATACAAGTATTATTGTTCTTTGGAACTTTTAACATTAAAATTAAAGGCATCTCCTTTACAAAAAATACTGCTATTTAATTTGATCTTCAAAATGTAAATTTGTAACCAGGCATTTTGTTATGAGTTAATTATTGTTAGTTTTAATAAACTTTATTTAACTGGGTTAAGAAGTAATGTTAGGTATAAACTCGATACTTTTTCCAAAAATTATTAGATCAATATAGATAAAATCATTATCAATTTGTTTTTCACAAAAATGTAAATACAATTTTTTCCATGCTGTTGCTAACAGTTCCACCATGTGATGAGCTTTTAATCTGTTTATGAATGATACCATTATAATTAATATATTCTGAACTAATTAATGAGCTATAATTTTGAAATTTTATATCAAAACTTAGATCATAATTTTCTAAATTAACGTGTTAGTTATTAATATCTGTAGAATTAAAATGCATCTTCAAAATCTGAACTGTGTACAGAATAAATATCTTGGTATATTAAATACAGTTGGTAAGATTTTTATTGGATGAACTGTGAGATAATTATTTTTTTATTTGAAGGATATTGTTATAATTTACCAAAGGTGGTTTTAGTTTTAACTGGTTTTCAATGATTTTTATTAAGCTTTGGAATTAAAAAATATCTTGAAATTTAGCATCTGGTAAATTTGTACTGATATTTGTATTAAAAGCTGAAATGCGATTAATTTCAATTTCTCATAATTGGAACATGTAAATAGAACTACAGTTTTGGATATGCTTATTGGGCTTAGCGCTAACATATTAAAAATTCCAGTAGTCTTTGTCTTAAATATGAGTTTTGCTGTTGGGAAAGGAGAGGATTAACATTTAATGAAATTCTATTGAAAGTTATAGATGTAACTTCAAGTGTTTTCAATGTAATTTTTTTTTATTTCTGCTGAATGGAACTAGCGTTTTTGAAATTTCATGATTTACCAATTTCCTATTTTGTTATTTAAGACTCTGCCTTACAGTTAATAGTCGCTAGTTAATACCTGACACCAGAAAGTGTTCAGTGTATGTGCTTTAATAACAGTAACAAGGCGATTCCAATGAATTGCCTGTCGTTACAACTGCAGTTTAAAAGAGATATTTAATACAATATACATCTCGAATGGTTCCACGTGTGTGCCTGTGAATCACAAGACCTTGTGAAATTCTGATTTAAAGGTAATTTATCAGCAGTGGTATCTGGAATAGATTAGAGCATCAACATTAAATAATAGGTAATCAAGAGAAAATTACTTAATACAAATGAATTCTGTAACTCCTTAGTTATTGTTTTTAAATGCATGTTAGAAAATATATATATTGTAAACCTTGATATCCTGGACTGTTTTCTCAAGACAACTTTTTTAATGTCCTAACTTTTATTGAAAGAGCTCATTGGTTACACTATTATTTTTCCTAAAATTATGAAAGCTGAAAGACAGGATAGAAATATGTGCATTTATTGAACCTAATATTTAAAGGCGTCTGAATATATATTGGCATATTTTTAAATAATGCTTTTCTTTGCGATAGCAGTTTTACATATAAAAAAATAGTCTTCATATTTTATTTTGGTAAGCATTAGTAATGATAAGTGTTTATATTATTCTAAGTTATATATGTTTTTTTTTATAATTAAATCGTAAAAGTATTAACTTTCATTATACAATACAAAAAATATCACCCACTATGTTAAGTTTCCAGTTGTCTAGGCTTTTGACAATCCATGTATGTTCTAGATTTTAAATAATGCAAACATTTGTGGGAAAAATTTAGGAAAACCTTGGACAACAATATTCTTGATATTAAATGTTTGCTCTCTCTCTCTATATATATCTACTACTAAAAGTGATCATTACATTTTTAATATATGCTTGTTTATGTATAATAAGTGTACATTTCATGATACACATTTCCACCAACTAAAATACAATAGTCTTTATTTCTTCATAATGTTTCTTATTCTAGTTCAGATTTGGAATCATTATAAAATTACTTATTCTATCGTTTCATTACGTATTTTCGGATTATCATCACTATTTGAACTGGGAGTACGGGTTATGTTGTACAATTTTCATACTAAACATTAGTGGTTCTGTTCTGTAGTTTATTCCATTTTAAAATTTGTACCATAACTTGATGTACAGTGCGTGAATATTAAATAAAGAACTGTTTTGAATTAAGGTTTATACTGTTTTATATTGAAATATTCACCGATTTTTTTTTTTTTCGTCCTTAAAATTATAAAATTTTTTCCGCGGAGCCGTTCGGATTAACCGGATGTTCGGATTAGCCGTGTTCGGATTAACGGGACTGTACTGTATTGAACAATAATAGTTATAGTTTTATTGTACTTCAAATGTTTATTTTGCTAATTAATTGAAGATTTTCATTTTAAAATAGTTTGTTATGGGTATTTTATCATAATTTGTGGTTTGCATTACCTGATGCTTTGTAAATGTCATTATCAATTGCATCAAATCAAGCACTTACTAAATCATTAATATTTGCTTAAACTGTATTCTGTTCAGTTTACTCAGCAATCAAATCATGATAGATTCGTGTAGTTACGTTTTTTGAAAAATCGTGAGCATGAAAAAGAGATATTGGTATTTTTTATAAGTTTAATTTGTTTAGATTTAAAATTCTGTGAAAAAAAATCAGTCAAATAAATGAACATATTTCTTTTCAAATCATTGTAAAGCTTTAAATTTTAGCTATGGGAGTTAATTGTACAGTTTGTTGAGTAACATTCTTTACATATATCTTATTATATCCTCTTATTATTGCCTCTTTATAACAAGGATAATATATTTTTTTTAACATTGAAATGTTAAATTACCATTTTTGCTAGTCATAAAAGAACATGTCATTTTCTGACGGAATAAAAAACTTGATCGTAAATTTTCATGATCTTATCTGTTGCCATAAGATGAAATGATTATTACATGTTGATTATGATGTAATTAAAGATTTCTTGCTTTACCAGTGTATGTTACATGAATGTTGATTTTGATTAAAAATTTCTTAATAAAGAAATTTTTGTTTCAGCTGTTTGCTGTATTCTTAACTCACAGATATCGTCAATTGTGGCTGCCTTTTAAAGAAAGATTGACAAATTCTCTTTTATGAGCTGTCGTTACTCTTTGGGGAAAAGAATTGCATTTATTATATTAATATTTGTTCTTGCCCACATTATCATTACCACTGTTTTATTAAAATGTGTTATGTCTATATGCTAGAAGTCTTAAGTATTAATTCTATTTTTTTATAAAAAAGAAATTTCATTATCTGTGATTTTTGAATATATGTATTTAAGGGTAGTCTTGAAGGAAACATGAATTTTTACATGTGTTTTATTCAAATTTATAAGGTACTGTAGTCTTATGAATAATTCATCAATGTCTGGATGATATGTTGTATGTTTTGTGTGATTTCTATGTAATATCTTCCAAGATTTTATTTGTTGAAGTGAATTTGAGAATGCTCACTTTTAATCATTATATCCAACAGTGATAGGATTATTTAAATGTGCCATTGTGGGATAAAAATATGTCTTCAGTTCTTTCTTTCTCTGTCACTATTTGTGTTTTATCAAAATCTCTGTACATTTTTACACTTCAAGATATGTATAAAGTTAATAATAAATCATAAAAAAACATTCAGTTTTAGACAAGTAATTCTGAAAAATATAGCATTTTATCTTGAATCATCATAAGATAATATGTAAAAAAATAGACTGAAAATGATATTTTCTCCCACTTTTTCTTTTTATAATCTGAGCCATTTGTTTATGATGGTAGTTGGTGTCCTGTAGTACGCATCACCTTGTACAATGTCAAGGAAATGAGTGTGTCAAACTATCCAGTTTTTATGTAGGTTATTAAAACCAATTGCCATGTTTTAATAATTCAATAATTTATTTTAAATCTTCTTATTTCTGAACACATTTTCTAATCTTGATACTCATGCTGTTATTCATCTGTATATGAATTAGTTTTCAAAATCAACAAGTATTTGCTTTGATTATTAATTTTATTGGGTATGATTTTGTAATGATTTAAAAATCTTGTCTTTCATTATTGAAACTAAACCACAATCAATATTTGTTCTAAAGTAATTTTCAATATATTACATCATATTACTATCTTTTTGTAACCTTCAATTTAGAACTTAGAAATGGCTTGTGTATAGTAAAATATTAAATTTATATTGTGATGCATGTGTACATGTTGGTTGCTGACCACTAAATTATGAAACTCAGAATTATCTGTTGTTTACAAGGTGCAATAGTTTTAGGCATGAACTATTGTATTTCATCCTCAACTTTAATAACATAGAATACATTTCTCTGTGATATGCACTGTACTTGACCCCAGATTTAAATTTATTAGTGTCAATGTAACACATTGGATTTGGTAACTTTATCTAAAGATGCGTAGTAGTTTTGTTATATAACGAAAATAAACATTTTTATGGTAGCTTTCCTACTATGAGCCTTCAATTGTTGTGTTGATGATTCTCTGCAAGAAGTATAGCATAATTCATTAGCGAAGCAATTTCCGAATTGAAAGAATGAAAACAAATACTTTTTTCCTCTATTGAGAATAAGACATGTAAATGTCATGATGAAATTCTATCAAATTAGAATTCTGAATTGTGATATGTTAGTAATAACTTTCTTATATATACTACTATAACTTTTGTTTTGATGTGTAATGTTGAATTTTGAAATTAGATTGTATTGAAATACCTAAATGAATTGCCTATTGAAATGAATGATTTAAAATTTCGTTTCATAGATCGTGTAATCCTTCATTAGTTGAATGTATAAACATCAAAGGAACTGTAAAAAATTCCAATTCTATACAAATATCACTAGTCCTTTTTATGTAATTTCCTGTACCAAAATTTTCTTTTTAGTCTGTTGTGAACACAAAAGGTGATGTGTAATAGAAAATTTAAATCTTTATACTTAAATACTACTTAAATGTTAATCATATATTTTGTAACTCCTGTTGTTTTAGTTTCATCATAGATTAATGTATGTGAATATATGCGGTTCATAATAAAATGAAACCTCTTAATCAGATTTTTTTCAACTGCTATGAAAGTTTTAAAAAATGAAGCAAATTATTTAATTTTAAAACATAATATAAATCAGTATTGCATAATTATCCATCAAATCTTTCAGAAACATAACTCATTTAACCCTAATAAACTAACTTTTATTACAACAAAATCTCCAATAAAAAAATTTTAAAAAAATCATTTGGAGGGGGAAAGTTGAATATTTTCTTATTTCCGTGAGACCTTGTTTTTTATTATTTCATAGGTGTTGTAAAATTTACTAAATTACCGAGGTATTTTTATGCTGAATATGTATATGTTCATATTTCCCTTATTTTTATAATTTTTTGATTTCATTGTGCTTTACATATTTAAAACAACTATGGAGTTGATATTTGTGTATCCCTTCACTTTATACATGTATTTATACGAAGCTTAATTAGTCAAACCATTGATTAAGAGAATGAGATCTTAGCAACCATTTTTAAAAAAATTATTATTTTAAAAACTTCTTCAAAGAATATTTTTGATGTTTAGGCACTTTAAATATGCACTAAAAATTATTTTATTATTCAAGAGATAGCAAATATGTGTTAATGTTTAGCAAAAGAATGTATATATATCCTAGAATGCTGCTATATGTTTCACTTCTCTAAATTTTGAAAAACTTTACACTTGAAAGTACATTATTGGCATCCTACAAGAGCTCTATTTGCTTATTTTAATTCTAGTTCAGATATGCTTGTATAGGAAAGTATTTAAGGCATTCAGAAGTATAATCTATTCAAGTATGAATAGGAACTGTTATCTATTCATAACAAAACTTAAATTACTGATCTAATGGTAATTTAACATGCACCAACACATATAGTAAAAATTTATTTAAATAATCTTTGGGAGGAGGGAAATGCACCCAAGTTTTTCTTCATTTCAAATAATTTCAATATCTTTTATGCTTACTTTTTAGATGCAAAAATTGAGTTTTTATATATTTATTAGTTGATATTTTATTTTAATCTATTTTCCCACTTAAGTATGAAATGTATTAACTTTCATGTAAAGAGTTTCAATTTAGTGATCGCATATAATAGTTTTATGATCATTTGTCTGGCTTCTTAATAGCATTTATTGTATTTTTTCTAGTTATGAAATAAATTGTCATGCAATTTTAATTTGTCTTGTTACTCCCCTTATCATTAATTTCATTTATCATGTATTCCAGTACGTAACACACGTCTATAGTTTTGAAATACATTTTTTAATATTTAAGCATAATTTTCATATAACTAACATCCTCTTTCTGAAGAAGCGTGAGAAATGTACTTAAGTGATGCTGTTATCTTTTGAAGTCATTAAGTTGAAGATGTTTTCCCCAGCTTTAGAATAATGCATGTGTGAAGTTGAATGCTTGAGTTTGTAGTAAATAATTTGCAAACAGGGTGAGTTGTATTCATTGCGATTGTACACAAAAATGTTGTTCTAAATTTACGAGAAAAGGGTCCTATAATGTGTAATAGAAAAGCACTTCTGACACAAATGAATTCCTGGAATAGGAGTCGGGTGATTTATTTTTCTTCAGTTATTAAAAGTGAATATTAAAAGCTTTAGGAAATTGTATTTGCTTAAGTTCAAATACAGTTGATCTAGTGTTTAGCAGTAAATGTGTGTCCTGCCAAACGAAACAAATTCAGTTTTGGTTTCAAATTAAAATCATTCAATTTGCAAAAGAAAATAGATATTTGTTGTTAGTGATATTGTTCTAACTTGAGTAAAATAAAAGAAATGCCCCAATATAATCAATATGCCGAAGAATAAATTCGAATTGCATAAAGAAGAAACAAAACAGTTAACTCTTTAATGAAAGTGTTGGGAACTGAACCTAGAAAATCGTTAGAATGGATTACTTGTAATAAAAAAACATGTGTTTATATATATATATATTTAAAGTTGGTAAAAAAAGGATGCGAATAAAAGTAAAACATTTTTAGTTGGATGTAAGATTTATTGTATAGAATAATTTAGTTCTCTGAGTGACTGTTGTATTAACGTCACACTTTAGAGCAATCCTCGGGATATTGGCGACGGACCTCGTAAGTTTGAACCTCGGTCAAGTGATGATGACACTTAGCTGGCACCCCCTCTCCAATCTACCACATCACGCCAACGGGAGGAATTTAAACTTGACAAATTTAACCTGCATCAATGTCCTCTACAGGGTGGGTCTTCAGTAGCACCTGAACTCGAACACACGAGTTCGCGACGATAACCACTGGGCTATCGGGGTCACATTTAATTTTATGAGGGGGGAACAAAGTTCATAAGGTATATCATTTCTTTTAAAAAGCAGGTTATGCACTGCTTTTTAAATACTCATTTTTTTTCTACTTTTCAAATCTACAGTTTGTGTATTTACCGTACAACAAACCCGTGATTTTTTGGTATTAAAAGTGCATATATATTATGTACCGGTATGTACAGTACTTGAAGCTGCTCATACTTATACACCAGTGGGTAAAAATTAAGATCCAAAGATTGTTTTTCTAATATAACGTCTGACTAAAGAGTTCCAAAATCGACAGACACCTCTGAAATGTAAGTACTTTTTTTAAAAAAAGAACGAAAGATAGAGAGGAACGTTATTGAAAAATTAGTTTCGAACACAATTGAAACGTCCATGTGACAGGTGGTTGACTAGGAAAATTCCAGTCTTTAGTAGGGGATATGGTCAACCCTGGATTTATATTATCTGCCCTTTTCTTAGTAAAAGATTATCAATATACCGTGGAGGCATTGCCACCCTTTCCCTGCTAAACGCAACTTCAAAATTGTGGCTGAAATGTCCACAGAGCTTCGATTGGATTCAGATCCATGGACCTTGTTGGTCTGTCTCTAAGTTGAATATCTTCACTCCCCATTAACCACTGTACCGGGAGTTGACTTCCATGAAGAGGAACACAGAACATTCGAAAAGCATCTACCTCTTTACGATAGTAGAAACCAGTGACTGAACATTCTTGGAAAGTATGAATGTACAGGTACCATACATACTTCCGAAGGCGCTTCTAAACCAGTCTATTTTGGTGATGTTGGATGTTACTTCATACAGACCTCGCTCTTGAGATGTGTATGCGTCCAAAATCACTAGTCAAAGTTTGCTCTGATCTGTAAAGAATACTCGACCCCAATTGATTTGTTTTGTTTCATCGGCACCGCAAAGATTTCGTCTATTTGCATGTTTTAATCGCATGGACTGTGTAGCGGTTGTCGAGCAAATAGACAACCATTGCGCAGCCACTTGGACATAGCAAAGTGTGTTGTTGGACGTCCAAATTAGTTGCATATGTTTCCTCTCTGTCTTTTATCGCCTGTAAAACAATATACCGGTCGTCCGTCGCCGTGAATTCGTGGACTACCACTACTAAACCCTCGGAAAGTTGTTCCAATAATTAAAGGATTTTCGAACTTGTGAAACGATGTCGTTAGTGACTTCGAACTCCGCAGTCTCCCTTTGATCTTCCTCCGTCATCCCAATGATTCGATCTTTGTAAAGGTCACCCAGATGTCTTCTACAGGATTGTGTGTTGGACAAATCTCATTTAAGTAGCAATACAACGTCGTTTAAACTTGTACACCGTGCAGTAGCTTTCACAGCAATCCTGAAAGTACACAAACAGCATGCTTTATACCTCTCTGACACTCGTCCAAGGAGGCCACAAAGCCGAATGGTCATGGTCACGGGGAGTCCTGAACCCATCGTGTAGAGTGGTTCGAATTCCTCACTTTAGTGTGGTCTGGAAGATTGGAGAGCGGGGTGCCAGCTTAGGTGCTTCCTCACCACTTAACCTTGGATCAAAATTTCAAGATCCATCGCAAAAAGCCCTCGCTTTGCTGAAGAGTACGACGTTAATAAAAAGGGGCTGCGGTAGCTCAGTGGTCAAGGTATCGGATCATGGCAGGCATGTCATGAGTTCGAGCCCAGTACCACTAAAGACCCTCCGTGCTGGGAAGGGGGGTGCCAGCTCCGGTGTCGTCCACATCACGACCATGGTTCAAAATTACGTGGTCCGTCGCTAAAAGCCTTCGTGTAGCTGAACAGTGTGACGTTAATATTCACTCACGCGACGTTAATAAATACACTGCTGGCCACCGTAAATGCAATACCAAGAAAGACAAGAGATAGCACAACAAAATTTATTTTGTAGGTAACATGTTGATCAAGTATCAAATGATTAAATTTATTAGACTTCTGTGAAGTGTGGTTCCTGCCAGAATCAGTAGCCGCCATTGTTGGAGATCACCGCTGCCACACGCCTCGGCATTGATTCAAAGAGACTTTGGATGTGTTCTTGGGGTACAGCAGACCAAGCAACTTCCACACATTGCCAAATTTGATCTGGTGTGGCAGCTGGGGATGCAATCGTTGAGCAACCATGGACCACATGTTTTCTATCGGCGAAAGATCCGGAGAGCGTACCGGCCAGGGAAGCAATTCAATCTGATGATTGTCGAAGACCCTTTGCACAACAATGCGTGCCACGTGTGGTCGCGCATTATCCTCTTGAAATATGGCTGTGGCCAAGCCCTGAAGGTAAGGAAGGACAACTGGCTCCAAGACCTCGGAGATGTAGCGCTGGTTGTTTAAAGTACCGATAATGCGTACTAGAGGAGTGCGAGAGTGATATCCAATACCGCCCCATAGCAATAATACCCGGTGCAGAACCAGTGTGGCGGTGCATAACGCAGCTGTTCAGCATCCTCTCTCCACGGTGTCTCCAGACTCGAATCCGACCATTGTGGTGTTGCAGACAGATGCGTGACTCGTCAATAAAGACAACTTCATTCCATTCTGCCACCCACATCCTTCTTTCATCGCACCATTGGCGGCGGAGACGTCTGTGGTTCTGCGTCAAGGGTAGACCAAGCAATGGACGTCTTGCAGGCAGACCACTCTGCTGTAAACGGCGTCGAATGGTACGGGCAGACACTGAATGATGCGTTACAGACTCAATGTGCTGTGCTGCGGTTGGTGATGTGACTGAGAGATCCGTCACTGCCATGCGCACAATTTGCCTGTCCTCACGTGAAGTGGTGCACTGAGGTGGATGCAATCGACCACGTCAGTCCGTCGTACACCTCCTGCATCCAACGGTCACATGTCCGCATTACAGTTGTTTGGTTTCGTCCAACACGACTACTGATTTTCCTGAAAGATAATCCACAATCTCGGTAGGCTACTATCCTTCCTCTGTCGAACTCGGATACTTGATCAAAAGCTGATCGCTGTTTTCTACGAGACATAACTGATCCTTTTTTGAGAAAACCACAAGAAAAACACAATTGCCGAACTTGAAATCGTCGAAATCTCCAAGCCTTAAATAGAGCTTATAGGTGGTGCCACAAGTACGCGTGATAATCATTTGCATATCTCACCTCCGCTAATGCATGTTGTAAATTTCATGTTATTTGCATGCTTCCTTCAGGGTGTGGCATTTACGGTGGCCAGCAGTGTAAAATAAAATCATTCTTGCCCAGTACTTCATGCTGTATACAGGATGTCGCATGATTATTGGGACAAACCATATGAGGAGGTAGGGAACATCACAAGAATTCAGCAATCCATAATCGGAAACATTTTCATTTGGTGCTAGGTGGCGTTGTTCATAAGAGCGTTGGAGGAGTAGACCTGCATTACCGCAGTCATCGCCCGCAGAAGTGTATGGAACGTTTTACGAACACCAAGCGGATAAATATACACCAGATTGGCAGAAGGAAATGCGCGAGTAACAGAAAGATTTTATCGCGAAAGGTACCCACAGAGAAATACACTGGACCGCCAGATGTTTGCTAATTTGCATCACAATTTGTGTGAATACGGATCATTACGAGGTAATAGTTATAGTGAGGGTGGGTCACGAGAGACTAGAACTCGTGGAACAAAAAGTATTAGATATCGTTTAAAGAAATCAGAGTACCAGCGTACGGTCTCTGCTGCTGAGTGAGGATCTCGGAGTAGTGCTCATCGTGTTTTGCAACGTGAAGGCTTACACTCATACCATCTTCCAAGAGTACCAACGGGAAATAATATCAACAAGAAGTGTTGGCGCCAACTGGAATTATGGTTCACACACACAAAAAACATTTTTTTTTATTATTATTATTATTTTTGTTTCCTGTTTTTCTTTCTCTTTTTCACACCTCGTTCCTATGTCTGTTTCGGGGTCTTTTCTTCTCCTTAGAAGATAGCACCTGTGTGTGTTCGTGTCTGTGTTTTCTTTTCTTCTTTTTTATATGCATTGTAATTGTAAAGCGTTTTTTCTGTATTCTTCCCCCAACTCAAGAAATTTGGGGAAGGGACCTTTTTGTACATGTTTTTTGTTTAATTTGAAAATAAAATACTTCTCGGAGGGTCGAATGCAGCTCTAAACCCTTTGGGTGAGCTCGATTCTCTGGAGTAAGTAAGTAAGAGTACCGTCACAAATTGTGATGCAACTTAGTAAACATCCATCTGTCCGGTGCATCTCTCTGTGGGTACCTTTCACGATACAATCTTTCTGCTGCTCATTTTTTTCCTTCTGCCAATCCCTAAATCAGATGCATATCTGCCAGCTAGGTGCTAGTAAAACGTTCCATATACATCTGCGGGCGATGACAGCTCAAATGCAGATCTGTTTCCTCCAATGCTCTTGAGAACAGCAACACCTAGCGCCGAACGAAGACGTTTTCGACCAAGGGCTACTTGCAAATCTGAATCCTTGTGATGTTCCCTACCTTCCCCTAAAACAGTGATTCTCAACCACTGTACCGCGGCACTTTTGTGTGCCGCCAAATTTTGCAAATATATAATAATGTTAATATTATTAAATTATATCATTTAAAAAGAAAAATATTTTTAACATGAATATATATTTAAATCCACAAAAAAATAAATTATTTTATTATTTGCTTTGCAACGCGTTTTTTCTTAGTGCCAAATTATGATGAAGCGGCGTGCATAGCAATAGGAATATGTCTCGAGTCGGCGCACACTTGCCACTTCTGCGTACAAAACGTGTTGTTTTAGTGATAGTTGGTATTCACAAGGTGTTGCATAGTAGTTACTGCATCTTTTCTTTCGTTAAAATTGGCAAATGTATGTGATTTGGTTGAATATTAATTTATTTGCATGTAGTAATATTTTGCATTAATTTATTTGCAGATCCTTCTGAAAATGGTTAAAAAGAAGAAAGTTTAATGCTGATAATAGTGATAATGATAACGTTAGGGAACAAGTTAATGAGCCAACCCCCGGCACAAGTAAAGATACTTCTTGCTCAAAAAATACGTTGTCCATCGGAAATATAATGATGATTTTTTGAAATTTGGATTTACCTCTACAATGGAAAATGACATAGTTGTTCCCGAGTGTGTGATATGTGGTTTTAAATTACCAAATAGTGCTATGGTTCCTAGCAAACTCCAACGTCACTTGGTGACTAATCATCCTTCGCTTTCAACAAAAGATAAAAGCTACTTTGAAAGGTCTTTATCATCAAAAATTAAGCAAGTAAAAGTTTTTGAAAAACAAGTATGTGTGTCTGAAAAGGCTCAAGTAGCTTCTTACGAAATAGCTGAATTGATTGCTGTTAACTTAAAACCTCACAATTTGGCTGAAGAAATTATATTACCTGCTTGTCGCAAAATTGTAAAAACAATGATTGGTGGATCAGCTGATATTGATATTTGCAAAATACCACTTTCAAATGATACAATTCATCGCAGAATTAAAGATATGTCAGAAAATATTGAGCAAAATACTGCAAAAACTCTTGCAAATTCGAACTTTGCTCTACAAGTCGACGAAACAACAGATATTACAGGAAATGCTCAATTAATTGCATTCGTTAGATTTATTTAAGAAAATGATATAATTAATCAATTTTTATGTTGTAGGGAGTTACCTGATTTTACAACTGGTAAACATATTTTTCAAGTAATTAGTTCATATTTAGAAGAAATTAAAGTTTCTTGGAAGTCATGTATTGGCATTTGTACAGATGGTGCTCCAGCTATGACTGGACATCTAATAGGATTTGTAGCACATGTTAAAGAACTGAATGAGGATATATTAGTTACCCATTGTTTTTTACATCGAGAAGCACTTGTTACAAACTTTTTGCCATCAGATTTGAAAATAGTTCTGGAACAGTGTGTTAAAATGGTTAATTATATCAAATCAAGACCATTAAAAAGTAGATTATTTAGTAAATTATGCTAAGCTATGGAAGCCAAGTACGAATCCTTGTTACTCCATACAGAAGTAAGATGGTTGTCTTGAGGAAAAGTTATATCTCGTGTGCTGAAATTAAAAGACGAAATGAAAATATTTCTTGAACAAAATAAAAATTATGAATTTGTTCATTTTTTGGAAGATAAAAAATGGTGTACTAAACTGGCTTACTTATCAGACATTTTTGTTACTTTTAACAACATCAATTCAAGTATGCAAGGGCCTAATGAAAATATCTTAAACCCAACCGATAAGCTGGTGGGATTCAAAAAACAAATAACTTTATGGAAAAATAAAGCTCAGGAAGGCAATTTAGAAAAGTTTGAGTCAGTCCCTAAAGACAGTTATAAAACTATTAAATTAATTGTTGTTGATCATTTGACAACATTAGAGGAGAGAATTATTCATTATTTCCCAAAATTAGACATTAAGAAATTTGATTGGGTTCGTAATCCATTTCTTATAACGTATACTTCTGTATTTGACTTAACTTTGAATGAAGAGGAAGAAAACTCTCATTTTGCTTTCCAATAATCGAGATTTAATTTTAAAACATTCAGAAGAATCAATTAATTCATTTTGGATTAACATCAGATGCGATTATCCAATGATAGCCAAAAAAGCTTTAAACATATTATTACAATTTTCCACATCTTATTTGTGTGAATTCGGATTTTCAGCATTAGCCAACATTAAAACTAAAAAAAGATCAAGATTGTTAAATGTAGAAGACGATATGAGAGTAGCATTGTCATTTTTACGACCAAATATAAATGAAATTATCAAAAAACATCAAGCTCAAATTTCGCATTAAAAATATTTTTATTATTAGCTTGTAATTAATCCCTTAATAAACGTTTAGTTATTATTGTAGTATATATTAGTTTATTTCGTATATTTAAAATTTTTGTCATAAACTATTTATGCAGTGTGTTGTAGTAAGTAAATAATTTTTATCTTTTTCTTTATGTGCCGTCAAATTTTGAAATCGTTAAATATGTGCCGCAACAAAAAAAAAAGGTTGAGAATCACTGCTCTAAAATTTGTCCCTATAATCCTGGCACACCCTTTATTTGCACAACCCGTGTTGTACCTAACACTCCTGATTGGCCTTTCGGACCATCCTACCTACTGTTTCCGCTGATATGCTAATTTCTCAGCTGCATGCTCCCCTTACACACCATTATATTGTCATGTCAAAAGTTTTTTTTTCTTTTTGTAATGTGTATCTTGTGACTAACGCGCGTCTTAATGATCTGTAGCGCTTATTCGAAATGATGCAGACAAATCTTAATAGTTTGCATCATTTTTTTTTTTTTTTTTTTTTTTTTGCTATTTTACCATTCTTGTGAATGTTTAAAATATGGGTATTTTTGCTATTTTAAGTCATTTTCAAAACACCACGGTGGTAGCTAATTGGTCTTAGAAAGCGGTATTGCAATCATATCGTGGGTTCAAGTTCTATGTCATTAAAACATGTCGTGTAACTACGTTTAATCTGTTTTCTTGCCTTATATATTGATGGGAGGTCGCCGGTCCCTAAGGTTGCAACTGTAATTTTTACATCTGCTCTGTTGTTGTTTACAACAGAAGGAATTTGGTGAATGCGTCTCTTTTACCCCACCGAAAAGGGTGACGCGTTCCCACGCCTGGAAGAGGGCATTGTTCCCATAAAATATATCATGGTATAGGGGGTGTCTTTAGAATTTCCCGCGCTTGGGGATGTCACTGACCGTGAGACGGTAATCCTCCGCTGACTTTAGACCAATGAGAGAGAATTATGCAGAGATTGTAAATAATCCGCTCCAGCACACAGAAGCAAGTCGCCGCGGAATAAAAAGGAGATGCACCCCGATTTATTACTCTCTCTTCTTTTTGACGCACTCTCTGACACCCACTTGGTCTGACACCTCCCTTCCAATTAGTCACCGAAAAAGGGGGACTCCAAGCAGCGACATGACTCCTCTTCCTCGCCTCTTTCTCAGAGTTAAGTAAAATCATGTTATGTGTCTCTTTATGCTTTAACTTAATTTCAATCTTATTGTTTTAAAATAAATTAATGATTATTTAAAGAATGTCTTGATTTAGCGTACAGTTTATTTGTCTTTAAAAGATCTAATGTTTAAACTTAAGCTATAATGTGACGCTAATAGAAGAGTAGAACCGGGTTTTATTTAAAATGAATTTAAGAGAACAGAGACGTTTTAAGCCTTCAAAAAATAGATTTTTCAATTTTCATCTTAAAAAAAAGTAGATTTAATGCTGATTCCAAAAATGTATAACATGTATAGGTTTAAAATTTAATATCCCAGTAATTGCGGTTTTAAAATGCAAGCAACATCTGTCACGCCTCTTGTTTACGTTATCGCACGTCAACTGCCACGCCCATCTTACAGCTTACCGAAGCATGTTTTTATGTAGATTGGAGTTTTTATATCGCTTAATCTGATTTATTTATTTTATTCTTGTGGTTTGAGAAGGACTATAACTACTCAACTCAATCTTGTTTATACACAAGCTGTGCGATTTTTGAACGTTTTGCTACCTCGTGCTTGGTTTACAAACACGTGAAGTACGAACTTCTTATTTTGACTGCTTATATACTATTTTGTTGTTTACATTCAATTTGTTTGTAATTTGCGAGAATTTTAAACATCTACAATGCCTCGAACAAAAAAGTTTGGCCAAGTCAAACGTCGTTTAATTCGTAGTAAAACTTCAGTAAATGCTGAGAGTGAACGACTTGATGTCAGTGCATCTAAAAAGAAAATTGAGAAGAGTGAAGGGTCTTTTAAGGACTATGAAGATAATTTTTCAGTTGATACTCAAAGCAGGTATGTTATTATTGACTTAAATATGCTCAATGATATTTTCAACAATATTGCAAAATGCAGATATTGTGATAAATCTTACTGCTTTGATGTTGCTGAAAATAAAAGTAGTCGCAAAGGCCTTGCGACTAGTGTGTCAGCAACTTGCAAGTATTGTGGTTCTGGTCATACTTCAATGACTTCAAATACCGTGTCAGATGGATATGAAGTAAATTTGAGGTTTGTTTATGGCATGAGGTGCATTGGAATTGGTAAAAGTGCAGCTCAGATATTTTGTGCGCTGATGAACTTACCTCCTCCTCCAGCTAAATTTGAAAGATTGTATACGCCAATTTTTAAAGCGTTGGAAACTGTTTCATCTCGTTCAATGGTTAACAGCGTTAATGAAGCTGTCATTGAAAATGAACACAATAAGAACATAGCAATTGCTCTTGATGGGACCTGGCAGAAAAGAGGACACACTTCGAAGAATGGCGTTGTAACGGCAACTTCTCTCGATAATGGAAAAGTAATTGATTTTGAGTGCCTTTCAAAATATTGTTTTGAATGCAAAAGTACAAACAAAACCTGTGATAATTGCCAGGTAAACTATCATGGATTTAGTGCGGGAATGGAGAGTGAAGGAGCATTGCGGATTTTCAGTCGCTCCTTACCAAATTACAATGTTCGGTATGTTCAGTACCTTGGAGACGGAGATTCGAAGGGGTTCCTAAGGGTTCAAGAATCAAACATATACGGTGATGAATTTCCTGTTGAAAAACTAGAGTGCATCGGCCACGTCCAAAAGAGGATGGGAGCAAGACTGAGAGCCCTAAAGAACAATTTAAAATCCACCAAGCTGTCAGACAACAAACCGATATCTGGACGAGGAAGGCTGACAGATGCAGAAATTCTTCTGCTGCAAAAATATTATGGCCTAGCCATAAGAAGAAATGTTGGAAAATCAGTCGCAGATATGTCCAAATCCATCTGGGCAATATATTTCCATAAACTGTCGACAGATGAAAATCCACAACATGCTTTGTGCCCTATGGGAGAAGAAAGTTGGTGCGGGTACAATAAAAGCATTGTATCAGGTGAAAAATACACCCACAAACATTCCCTCCCAGATGCAGTTCTTTTTAAAATTAAAAAAATTTTTAGAGATTTAACTGCAAAAGAACTGTTATTAAAATGTTTGCATGGCCGAACTCAGAACCCCAACGAAAGCTTTAATAACTGTGTATGGAATCGTGTGCCGAAAAAAACATTTGTAAGCAAAAGAACTTTGCAAATGGGTGTTATGGACGCGGTTATATGCTTCAATGAAGGTGCATATGCAAGAACTGAAGTATTAAAAGCATTAAAAATCAATCCAGGCGTCAACACTTGTGAAGGCCTTCGTAAAATTGACTACGTCAGAATTTGTGAAGCTGAGATGGCTGTTCAAAAAGCTTCCAAAGAAGCCAGGACAACAAAAAGGCAAATTAAAAGGAACACAGGATGCTTTAGAACAGTCAATGCAAGATGAGTACAGTGCTGGAAATTGTTAGACTTTAAATTTTAGGTAAGTGTATCATTTTATTTAGTTTTTTTCAATTTTCTCAAAATGGTTTTTTTCAGTTTTTAGGTACATGTATAGAAAAATCTATTTGTTATATTTTATTGAAACTTGGTATGAGCTTTTGTGTTATAATAATGTATTTAATGCTACTAAATTTATTTCTGAAAAGTTAGTATTTTTACTTTTATTGTTCAATTTCTGAAAAAAAATTGCCATTTTTATCAAAATTTCAAAAGTCAAAATTCAAAATTTTTTAAAAAATTTCTAAGCAAGGAAATATGAAAAGAACTATTACATTTAAATAAACGTACAATTTTATAACTAAAACAGCATGTTTTGTGGTGTTATATATCATAAAAGGAAAGATACATGTACCTAAAGAGTACCATGTATCCGAAAACTTCTTTTGGTGTGTACTTTTTCGAATCCTTATATTTCTTAAAATATTTTATATATTTAATAAGTTTATGTTGTAGTATATTAAGAAATGTACATAGATTGTATGACACAATTTTTTTATTTATGGAGTCTTTCTGTTTTTGAAAATAATGTTCTTTCGAAAAGCCAAATTTTGCTCATTTTGTGTCATCGAGAACGTCCCGGTTCCCTTAATGGGAATAAATTAAATATTTAAATAGTTTAAATTAAGTAAGCGTCGCATTATCTGGTGCCAGTGACCAGGATATTAAATTTTTTCGGTCGTCAGAAAATTTTTTTTTACATCCTTTGATATTGTAAACGTTTCTTGATGGATCATCACGACAAATTTTCATCTCGTGTGCTACTATGCTTTATATATTGCTCGAATTTGATACTGTGAATTTTTTTCTTGCAGTTTTGGTGAGAAGAAGAGTCCAAGCTGCAGAGATGACGCAGGTACTGGTGCTCTTTAATTTTTTTCTTTTTAATATTGATGTGAATTTTTTTTCTCTATGCATGTATTTACGCGAGAGCCGATTAGTTAAAAGTTTTATTTAAATTTAAGAGTTCATGAATTTCTTGTACCCTGCACGAGTGCTTGAATTTTGTTTTAATTTAACGGTTTCCGTTGTGAATTAAACTCGTTAGAAATTTTGTCTTAATTAATAATTAAAAAAACATGCCACGTACACGACAATCAGACCCCCTAATGACGCAAACGGCGTCCGAGAAATTTAATCTAATTGATCTAATCCCAATGTACGATGGAGGTGAATCGTTAGGAATACGTAGGTTCTTAGAAAAAATAAAAGATGTTGCGAATTTAGGCAAGTGGTCAAACGATGAGAAAGTAACAATTCTGAAATTAAAATTAGCGGGAATAGCTGAGGAATTTTTTTTATCCGACCCAACACACAGTCAATTGACAGAATATAACGATATCGCAAGAATTCTTACTGGAAGATTCGAGAAAGCTGTACATTTATCAACGCGTCTACAGTTATTTTCATCAAGTATCCAGGGTCCTTCTGAGAGCGTACAAGAATTCGCAGCACGCATCAATAAACTGGGAACACAGATTTTCCAGTCAGGAAATTCGGCTCAAAATACCGCGGTGAGGAATGCGAACGACCAACTGTTACAATCTCGTTTCATAAGTGGTTTAAGAAATGACATTCGCCGTTTTGTGCTTTCTCGTGATCCTTTAAATTTAGACGAATCAATCAACGCGGCATTGATAGAAGAGCAAAATATGAAATTGAACCAAATAGCTAGCGAAGAGAGATCCGGTTTGTCGTCAGCACAAACGGAAAATCCAGTTCTTTCAGCATTAGCGGATAGATTAGAAGAAATCAACTTAAGGGTCGGCCGTCTACAGGAGGCCAGTTCAGTTACAGCTCGTAAATCAGGGGGAAATTCTTTTAACAGAAGGGAAAACGTTTTCAAATGCTTTTATTGTGGAATTCAGGGACATAGACAGGCAGAGTGTAGAAGAAGGAGGAGGGACGAACGCGCTGCCCGTTACCAGCCCCCCGGAGAAACGAGGCTAGCGAGTATTCTGTTTCAAGTCACCCCGGTTTAGATGGGAGACATGTCCATTTCCGAGAATCTGCTTTCCGCGACAATTACGCGGCCCCCAGGCATCCGGTGAGAGGGTCACACACAAATTCTGGGAATAGGGGTTTTCAACGTTATAACAGGAACGAGACTTTAAACTCCCGCGGAGAAAGCCGTATTTAGATTTTTTTCATTTGGTAGAGGAGCGGTTTTCTCCTATTCAATCTCGAGACAATATATTTGATCTACCAATAATAAAGGCTAATGTAAACATCACAAATTTAGAATTTTAATTGACACAGGTGCATCCGTATCTTTAATGTCTAATTCCTTTTTCACTAAAATAAAGTGATAACTTTAGGGAATTTAATGTTTCAGTTCAGATTAAAGCCGTAAGCGGAGACACGGTAGAAATTATCGGTTGCTATGAAATACAATTGTCATTGGGGGAATTTCAATTTCAACATATTTTTTTTATAACGAAGCAAGAGATTAACGATAATTATTGCGCAATTTTGGGATACGATTTTTTGAAATTATGGGATGCAGTTTTAGATATAGGTAAAAACCGTTTATTAATTAATAATTTTTCAATTCCGCTTATTCATTATTCACTCCCTCCGCGTGTTGTACAGAGTAACTTTATACATGGATTTTTAAAACACAAAACGTGTGTGGGTCCCCATTCGGTCACAAATGTTCGCATACATGTTGAAACATTACCTAATTCGACGTCATTGGCCACTATTCAGAGTTCAGCAAAGCTACAAACTAAAAACATTCATTTAAATAACTCGCAAATTAATATTGATCCACAGACAAATGACACCATCTTAGAAATTAGAAACGATTCAGATAACATAATCACCCTTAACAAAAACAGGAAAATAATTACTGTCAATAATTACGAAGACTTTTCTTCCGATTTTCCCGTTTCTCGAGATATTTTACCCCCACTCACGGAGAAAGATTTCAACCTTTCAGGTTTGGACAGTAAAATCAAAAGCAGATTATTTCAACTTTTAATTTCGCACAAAAGTGCTTTTGCTCGCTCTACGATAGAATTATCCGCAGCCGCTACGGAGCATCATAGAATTAGTCTACAACATGATTATCCCATTAAATGTCCGATTTATAAAATTCCATTCAACTTAAGAAACGAATTTCGACGTCAAATAACAGATTTAGAAAAGGCGGGGATTATTTCGAAATCTAATTCTCAGTATAATACTCCGGCCTTGTTTGTCAAACAAAAGGAAAAATGGCGCCTTGTTTTAGATTTTCGGAAACTCAACGAAATAACTTTGACTCAAGACTTTGTTATACCAACATTGGACGACATTTTACATGAAATTTCGGGTTCAAACTATTTTTCGGTATTAGACATGAAGTCAGCGTTTAATCAAATTCCACTACACTTTGCTGACAGGCATAAGACGGCATTCTCTACTCCCGACGGTGACAAATATGAATTTAACAGATTATGTTTCGGTTTAAAAAACTCGTCTAAAGCTTTTCAATCAATTGCACAGGAGGTCCTGGGACATTTATTACACAACGGAGCTTTGGTTTATATAGACGACATTATTTTATTCACTAAAACTATAGATGAACATTTTGAGCTACTGGGTAAGGTTTTTGAACGCTTTGAAAGAATTCACTTAAAATTTAATCCGAGTAAATGTCAGTTTTTAACAAAAAGTTGTAAATTTTTAGGGTTTGTGGTAACGCCGGAAGGCATTCTTATAGATAAAGATAAGTCCGTATCAATTAATGAGTTTCCAGTTCCAAGGGATCAAAAACAAATTAAATCTTTCTTAGGGTGTTGGGGTTGTAATTTTAGTAGGAGATATATCAAGAATTTCGCGAAACGTGCACTTCCCTTAACGAATCTATTGAGAAAAGACACTCCATTTGAGTGGACATCTGAAACGCAGGAGGCATTTGATGATATTAAGAAAGCCATATAGAATCCACCAGTCTTGGCACTGCCTTATCAAAACGCGGAGTTACAAATAACAACGGACGCTTCATCTCGCGGCATAGGGGCAGTTTTAGAACAAAAATATCGTAACTCAGAAGTCAAACCTTTATATTTTTTTTCTAAGAAATTAAATCCATCACAATCTAAATATAACGCAACGGTTTTAGAATTTTTCGCGATATATACAGCATTAAATTTTTTTAGACCTTTCTTGTTAGGCAGAAATTTTAGGTTTTTACCGATCATAAGCCTCTCGCAGAATTTCTTTCTAATAAAAATCCCTCTTCCAAAATTTTGCGTTGGAAATTGGCTCTGGAAGAATTTAATTACGACATACACTACATCAGGGGATCCTTAAATTCAGTCGCAGATCATCTTTCTCGCTATATTAACAACATCACAATAGCTTTACCGGACTCTAAAGATCTTATTAATATGCAACGCGAAGATTCTGTTTTAAGCACTATCATACAAAAAATTGATCAAAATGACGTTAGCCCACAAATCAGCAACTATTTTATTAATGGGGAAGGTTTGTTATGTCATTTGTCCAAGCGCCCCTCCAGATCACCCAGGTCTAACACCACTAGAAAGCAAGTTTGCATTCCACATTGTCTAAAGGCTAAAATTCTCGAATCCGTTCATTCAGAATATGGAGGACATCTTAAATTTTTTAAAACATATCATCGACTCAGCGAAAACTTCTTTTGGCATAATATGTACAAAGATACTAAAAATTTTGTTCGTTCTTGTACCATATGCTTATCTCGAAAAACGCCTTTAAAATTCCGCCTGCACCCCATCAACCTGTCGAACAAAGTACTGAACCAGGAGAAACGTGTCATATGGATATTTTCGGTCCTTTAAAAATCACGCTTAAAGGTAATATATATATATATAGCTATGTTTTATCTATGATAGATGCATTCACAAAATACATTCACATTGTTCCACTTCCGGATATTAGATCGAGTACGATTTCAAAAGCTTTCTTTGATAATTACATTGTACACAGAGGTTGCCCACATAAATTAGTCGTAGATAACGCTACATATTTTAAGAGTTCCGAATTTGTTGAATTTTGCAGAGTCATGGGTATTCACAAAAGACACATATCAAGTTATTCCGCTCACGTCAACGGTAGAGTAGAGAAACCCAATCAATCACTAGCCAATATCCTGGCATCAATTTCACAAAACACAAACGATTGGAATGAGCAACTCCCGCACACCATGTTAGCATTAAATTCAGCAATCCATGAAGCTACATACACATCTCCCTTTTTCTTAGAACATGGCAGAGATATTCGATTATCTTACACTTACGAAAAGAATTCCGACACACCACAAAATAAGTATGAATATGTCGAGAAACTTTTACCATATTTGGAGCATACTTTCAATAAAGTTTTAAATAATCTAAAGGATCAGGAGGCATCACATGTTGAATTGAGTACGAGAGCGACAAAACAACATCATTACGATTACAAAATCGGGTCCTTGTGTTTTATAAAGACGCCTAACATTAAATCTAATCTATCTCCAAAACTCAGACCTAAGTTCGAAGGTCCTTACAGAGTAATAGAGCGTTTTTCTAATGTCAATTATAGGGTTCAACATGTAGAACAATTGAGGAAAAGATTTAACACGCATGTCAATCGGATGATTCCATTTATTAAGAGATTTTCATATTTGCACTTGAATAATTTGGATGATTTGCAACCAGACGAGACGGAGGTTAAGGGTATTGTTCCAAGTCCACGGTATAATTTAAGGGCTCGTGCAGGCAATTCGGCTCGTTAACGCATTTCCGCGCTAAAATTTTTTGAAGGAGACTGAAATTTTTTTTTTTACAATTTTTACGCTTCGTAAATTCGAGAGCACACATTTAATGGTACCTGTCTCATAGTTGCACCTTGTTTCATGTTATGTTTTATGTTTTTTTTTTTGTAAGATCAAATTTTGTACTCAGTTATTTAATGATTTCCTGTTATTTAATGAATTCCAGTTCAATTTTTTTTATGCAGTTTGTTTTATGTCTCGATTTTATGCTTAAATGACATAGTGTTGTTTGTGGTTAATATCAATTTTAACTCTAGATAAAATATTTTTATGCTGTGTGTTTTGTGCAATATATTAAATAAATTTTGTGTAATGCAAGTGTTATTCAATGATAATCATGTACGTACGTCAATTTTTAATTTTATAAATTTTAAGCTTTAATTTATGTTTGCAGCAAAAATCAAATTTTGGGGTCTCTGGACACCTGTCATGAAATTTGAATGTTGTTACGATACATACATATTTGAAATTTTTTTTTCTCATCTATTACATAATTTGTGTTGTGATTATTATCTAGTAATTTTAATTTTTTTTTCATACAAAAGGTTCTTTTATTGAATAACTTAGTTTATGCTGATTTGATTGTGTATAACTGTGTACTTTCTGGTTAAATTTTGATTTTGCATAGAAGATTAATTTTTTTGGTAACGGCATTTTGTTAGAATTAATTTATTGCTAAATTTTGTTGGTGTATCAATTTTAAGTGGTTGTATATTTCTAAATGATGATAACATTGGAATTTATGCTCGTTAAGTTATGGATAGAGATCGTTGTTTGAATATTTTCCCTATGAAATTATGTTGAAACTTAATTTTTTTCGTTCATGTTGTTTTGTTATGTGAGATGATTGCTAACTTTGATTTAAAATTTTCTAGTGTTTCGGTTAGGTGTTTCAATGCTCATTTAATTTTTGTGTTGTTTGTTTTGCTATAGATTTGGAATTTTTTTTGTTGTTTATTCAGGGGTTTAGATTAATTGTGGTTGTTAAATGAATTTGCAGTCAATCATTGTGTCTCGCTAAACTACTAGGAATTTTAACGTTTTGGTCGGTCGATATGGTATTTTTTTTTCCGTTGATGCTAGGCTTACATGTGTTGATTTATGTTAGTGCGTGGGTAGATTATTTAACTGAGTGTTGATGTTGATTTAATTTTTTTGTTCTGGATTTTAATAAGTAGTTCTGCTTGTTATTTGGTAATAAGTTTTTTTGTGTTGTTGGTCAGATAATGGTGTTGAAATTTTTTGTCCATTCGTTTCGAAAACGTGGGGAGAGCTTTTGTCCGCACCGTTTTTCGTCGGTAATCCCCCCCCCGCACGCGATCCGGTCAAGGGCGGGATATTGTTTGTTGATTGGAAATTCTGTTTCTTGGTTACTCCTTTTTCGCAGGGACTCTCCTCCCCGCGAGCAGCACAGTTCAGGGGTGGAATTTTTGGATGTCGGATTTTTGGCGCCTCAGGAGGAAACTTCCCCTCGCCCCCCTGCTACGCAACATGAGATAAGGGACTCAGCAAAATTTTTTTCCAAAGGGTTTTCGTTTTTTTTTCTCCCCCCCCCTTGTTTCCTGTTTTTACGTTAGGATGCTGGAATGTTGGAAGAGGATTGGGTGTGAATTTTTTTTTTGTTGTTTCACTACTTGTTTAAGGAGTTAGATAAGTTTGAGTTAGGGATTTCGTGGAATATTTGAGAAAGTTATTTGAAGGAGATAGATAAAGTTTGCACTGATGAATTTGTTGAAGAATTGGGAAAGTTTTTTTTTTTTTTTTTGAGATAGATAAGTTTGTTCAAAGTACGTTTATTCGATAGTTGTTTTTTTGTGGAAATGGATAATTGAGTTGAAAAGAAAGTCACATGGTTTATTTGATAAAATTGTTTGATGTACAGAAGGATGTTTTGATGTAAGGATTTTGGAGCAAGGGAAATTGAGTTGATATAATTATACGGTATAATTGAGAACGTTGTTTTGATGTAGATAGGGTAATTTGAGTTAATGATTTGGTACGGTTTCGAGTAATTAAGTTGAACATAGATAAGTTGAATTAATGATTGTGTGGTATATTTAATAATGTTTTGAGATGCAATTAGGAAAGTTCGAGTTGAGGATTATGTGAGATTTTTGTAAATAAGTTGATGCGCAAAGATGGGTTTTAGTTATTGGTATTGTGGAGAAGTCAATTGATTATTTGGAAGTTGCAGATAAGTTTAGTTAGTGTTGTTGAGGCATAAGATGTGAACGATCTGAGGTAAAGGCATTTTTGGATTATCGAGGAATCATTGTAAGGTTACTGAGAATTTTAGGTTGGTGTTATAGAATTATATTTGAGTTATTAATTAGAGGATTTTCGATGAATTGAGTTAGCGGTATTGTTGTAAATCGAGGATCTTGTTTTTCTTTTTTTTTCGTGTTTGTATATTTGTTGCGCGTATAGTGAAACATTTTGAGTTTTTTTATATATATTATCTGGACTTGATACATTGTATTACATAGATTGTTAAAAAGTTATGTTGATTAGTTAAGCGATATTTTTTTATCTTGGAATTTATGTTTAATTATGTGTAGCACTTGCAATAATTTTCTTTTAGTTAAATTACTTTACGCTGTATGTGTCGCCTCACATGGGTTGCATTATCAATTTTATGTTTTTTAATTTTTTTTTCTGAAATTTTCAACTGCACTTGTGATTTCTGGAATTCATTTCCCAAATATGGAAATTCGAATGTATTGAATGTGGAAGAAATTTTTTTCCTCTCACAAATTTATTTTAAAAGTATTAATCGATATAGTTAATTTTTTTTTACAATCGGATTTGCAAAATTTTTTTTTAAGTCTTAATTCTGCATTCTGTTTCTTGTGTTGGCGGTTGCCGGCGATCGTCCTATCGCAGGAAATGGGATGTTTTGTTTTGCCTTTGTACACATTGGGGGTGCATACTGATCACATGCGCACTCATAGTTTGCAATTCTAAATTTAATTACAGTAATTTTTTTCTTAATTTCATTTGTAACCAATGCTCGTGGTGAAATTTTTTTAAATTCCTTAGGCTACTCAGCATTCTTAGAGGTTATAAATTTTTTTTGTTACCATTTATACGACTCGTTAATTTATAGAATTTAATTTGCAAATCTGAATTAATTACGTTAATTTTTTTTTTTAAACTTTCATTTGTAACCAATGCTTGTAGTGAATTTTTTAATTTCTTAGGCTATTAAGCATTCTCCGAGGTTATAAATTTTTTTTTCTCCACCTATGCACACCCATCGTTCAATCTCTAATTTTTTTTACTTTTACTTAATTATTTTCATTAAATATTGTTATCAATGCTCTTAGTGAACCATTGCAATTTCTTATGCTTTGAGTATGTGAAGAGTTCTGCTAGTAATTTTTTTTGGTGGTCTGGGACATTCACTTCACATTAGTCGTGTCAAGATTTCGATGTTAAACGATTATGAGGTGTCTGTTTCTGGGTGCCACACTTGAATTGTATATAGATGTTTTCACTAGCGTTTATTTCTTATCAATGTATTTTGTTCAATACTCCTATGTGTGGTTCTTGTGAGTAGCGCAGTTGTTAGATACGCAAATCTTGATTCTTTTTATGTGTTACTTGTCTTAATTTTTTTTATTATTTTGTGGCACACGATTCTTTGTGATTGTTTAATTAATTCTATTTGTCATTCTGTGTCTGATGTTTTTGTAAATTGTTTGGGTGATCCATTCAGTGAATTTTTTTTCTCCTCTTCGTACATGAACGTCATTGTAGCTGTTGATAGTTAAGTTGTTTTTCCCTCACGGAATTGGGTAGGAACTTTGGAAATTGCTTATAATTTTTTTTAAATTCTTATTTTATGTTATGAGAGGTAAGAGGAGTTGAAGGTTGGTGCTTGGAGTCTTCGACGGCGGTCAAAAAGGGCCAAGTTTTATTTTTTTTTTAATAATTTGTTTCATTACTAATATGGTTTCCCTGGGAGACAAAGTTTTTTTTATTTTTGCAGTTTAGCAGATTTCGTAGAGATGTGTAAGCGCTGATGGAGCTGCGAACATCATGGACGAGTATGGGCAGAACCCCTACAGGATTCAAACAGCACCGGAAGACCAATAGAACGACGAACTATAGTGCTTTCAGTGAGATTACGACGCTCCAGACATTTTTTCTTTTCTCTCCCATCAGGACGTGGACAGCTGTTCGTGAACCAGGAGTCTGTGAATCAGGGGTCCGTGAAGTGCCGGTTGAATGGAAGAAGAGTCTGTTTAAACTTTGAACTGAAATCTCAAAAAAAAAATTTTTTTTGACTTTGATATGGACATTTTCCTCAATGAATTTTCTTGTGTTGGATGTGCCGACGCTGGGGCAATTTTGTATTTACGTTTACTTCACTGAAATTTTTGTGTTTCATTATTTTTAGTTTTGTTAATCTGAAAGAGGGGAGGAGTGATGGGAGGTCGCCGGTCCCTAAGGTTGCAACTGTAATTTTTACATCTGCCCTGTTGTTGTTTACAACAGAAGGAATTTGGTGAATGCGTCTCTTTTACCCCACCGAAAAGGGTGACGCATTCCCACGCCTGGAAGAGGGCATTGTTCCCATAAAATATATCATGGTATAGGGGGTGTCTTTAGAATTTCCCGCGCTTGGGGATGTCACTGACCGTGAGACGGTAATCCTCCGCTGACTTTAGACCAATGAGAGAGAATTATGCAGAGATTGTAAATAATCCGCTCCAGCACACAGAAGCAAGTCGCCGCGGAATAAAAAAGGAGATGCACCCCGATTTATTACTCTCTCTTTGACGCACTCTCTGACACCCACTCTGACACCTTCCAATTAGTCACCGAAAAAGGGGGAATCCAAGCAGCGACATGACTCCTCTTCCTCGCCTCTTTCTCAGAGTTAAGTAAAGTCATGTTATGTGTCTCTTTATGCTTTAACTTAATTTCAATCTTATTGTTTTAAAATAAATTAATGATTATTTAAAGAATGTCTTGATTTAGCGTACAGTTTATTTGTCTTTAAAAGATCTAATGTTTAAACTTAAGCTATAATGTGACGCTAATAGAAGAGTAGAACCGGGTTTTTTATTTAAATGAATTTAATGGGAATAAATTAAATATTTAAATAGTTTAAATTAAGTAAGCGAGGCATTAATATTCTCATGAAAATTTCAACCGATATTTTATCATCAAAAACAGAGGAGTAACATACACCCCCGCATTGCAGGAGGGCCAGGATAAGGGGCTCAAAGTCTGAATGACGCCTAGTAACCCTTTGTAAAATCTATCTTGAGACACAAAACCTGACTTTTCAGGGGAGCCCTAATATTCCCCGTTACGCTATTGATCACAAACCGCCCATCCTTAAAGTTCCAATCCTATGTTATTTCTTTTTGTGGCCATATATACAGGGTGCGGCAAAAGAAACCCGGAAAAACAATTTTTTATATAACTTTATAAAAAAATTAAGAAATTAACAGAATATAACAAGCAATAATAAGAGTACACTCGTACTAATAAATCAATTTAATTGGTTTCAAAATGACCGCCGTTTGCAGCAAAGCAGAGGCACAAACGCTTGCAGAAACTTTCAACAATGGACCTCAAGTCTTTTACCTTTAATATACCCCATTACCGTAGAAGTGATTGCTTTAGAGAGTCCAAAGTTTTGTGCGGTTTAGAGCAGACCCTGGACTCTAAAATGGACCATATACTGGAATCCATGAAATAGAGAGCCGGCGAGTAGGGTGGTTATTCCTCAGACGATATCGTGTCTGGAAAATCACTCTTTTGTCTTTTTGGCCTTTCAAACTGGTGCAGAGTCTTGTTGAAGCGTCCAATTTGCATTTCAGAAACGCTTTTGGTCCTACGGAAATACAACATCTTCAATAATGTCCCTCTGGTACACTTTTTGATTGATTCTTAACGCCCTCTTCCACAAAAACCAAAGGTGTTTTGCCACTTGCACAAATTCCACCCCAGACCATGACCAGCTTTGGATACTGACGATGTTCAACAATCAGGAACTTGGAGCGTCCACACGCCAGATTCTATCGTTTGGGGAGTTATGAACTTGTTGAACCGTAAAGAGCTTCTCATCAATAAAAAGGAATCTCTCCCAGCACTGACTTGCGGCCCGTTTCAAAAGTTTTCGGCATCTTCGGAGCCGTACGAGTATCTTTTTTCAGTGAGAAGCTGAACTTTTCGCAACTTGTAAGGCTTCAGTCTAAGCTCCGTTTTTGCTATTCGCCTCACTGATCTGTCACTTATTCCCATGTCACGAGCTCTCTGCCTCATGGAAACCCTTGAATTTCTCTGGATTCGCTTTTCGATGGCCTTACGATTCCTTGAAGCGTTTACCGTATGTTTTCGCCCACTTCCTGACGGCGACCATCATAGCCAAGCTCTTTGAAACGGCAGATTGCATCAGACACTGTTTGCCGATGTACATTCAGCAAACGAGCCGTCGTTTTCCTTGCTGAAACAACTCTAAAATGACAGACCTTTTGCTCAATATTATTAAAAACAAAAATCAAAGTAAAAACTAAGAAATATATTTGAAAATATTTTATTGTTAAAGTTTTAGATAAAGAAACATAAAAACACCGATTTAAAGGAAATTCCTTAACTATTCAAGGAAGCAAGAAATTTGTCCGAGGTTTTTTGCCGCACCCTATATATAAAGCTTTACTTCACATGTTATGTTCCATTCGAAGCGTAAAGTAAAAAATACTGTGCTCGTTAGTTAGCAGGAATTGAAATAAACACACAACTTAATCCCAAATTAAGTACAGTTGGCATAGGCTTGCGATAAATCTGGATCCTCATGTGTCTATGGTGTGGAAGTTTTGAGAGCGGGGAGCCAGCTCAGGTGTCCTATTCTCTTTATCGTGTTATTAGTTCTTATATACATATGCTCAGTCGCGCACACAGGAATTTTTCAGGGGGTCGAAAGTTCACCATTCTTGTATCATGCTCCTTTTGATTTTGTCGATTTTCAGGAACAAAACACAGTAAAAAACTAATTATTGCATAAATAATTCGCATTAATTAATAAAATTAATCATTAATAACAAATACTTAATTAAATTTTACGTACTATGTACTTAGAATTATAATCAATCGGGAAAAAAATCAAGGGCTTTGGGGGGAGGTCCGGACCCCCCCCTTGTGTGCGCTGCTGCATATGCTTATAAATTTAGCAATCTTTTTTCCATCATCTGAATAATTAATGGAAATATTTTTGGATTTGCTGCTGAGTTTCTGAAATAAAATTATGTATGCTATAAAGGTCCACTAAATAGTCGATCATTTTTATCTAAAAAAAGGATACAAGTTTTTGTTGATCGATATCCCATACAACTATAATTGGTAATTATCTGGAATAGTAACTAAATGAATAAATTAGAATGAGACTGGTCATCCAACTTTTCACTTAAACGTGAGATCTATTGGATCAAAGCATAATTATACTAGACGGCCTCAATTATACCAAACAATTTTCTTGAACTATATTTGTGGATTTGTGTGAACCCATAATCTCTATGTAATGTTTCTTTACAATTTTGAGTCTATTATTGTGGATATCATAGTTCTTTAGGTCAGCGTTTCTCAAACTGTGGAGCGCGCCCCTCTTGAGGGGTGTAACAACTCTACGAAGGGGACGCGAGCATATTGAAAAGTCGAAAACAGAAGATTGTTTGAAAAAAAATTAATTTACTGAAATTAAACAAACAAAATGCATAATAAAAAATAAAATACACATTTACACTAATATATTACACTTAATAAATGTATCAGTGCTACACAATATTTTATAATTAATTTAACAATACTAACTTAAGAATGTTTACCAATGCCCCCCATGGGATTGTCATGTATAAAATTATATACAAAAAGGATATATAAAACACTTATCTTGATAATTTGTATGGTTTATAAAAAAATCCTTTAACTGCCAAATAAAAGTTACGCTATTAGCGCCCCAATGCCAACCGTTTTCCACATGTTTTCGCGCGTATAATTGGGGGGGGAGAGAAATAAAATCTGAAATAAGTAAATCTTTCGCAAACATTGTCAAGGTCCTTTTATTGCATTCCAAAATTTTACGAATAGCAGTGCGCAAAAAAAAGATCGTACTTCGGAAAAACGTATATATACGTCAGTGAAATAATGATTTGGCTGAGCGAGACGTTTATATACGCCGGTGGCACTAAAGAGTTTAAAGTCGTATCGTATTTTTAGCATCAGAGTATAATATTATTAAATTCAATACACTGATATTGTATGAGGGGGGCGCGATGAAAATTATAATTGAATATTGGGTCGCGAATATTGAAACTTTGAGAAGCACTGCTTTAGGTATTAATGTATCGTGCGAGAAAACGAAATGTGTTTTATACATACTGTATGTATTATACATGGAATAAATACATACTGTAAGCATTATTCATGTATTATATACACTGCATGTATCAGATATTTACAGTGGCCAAAAACCCTTCACTTAAACATCAACTCGTTATGCAGCATGTGTGCTGACATAATGAATTTGATATATTTTTTTATTTATATGAAGCTTTCTCCTCAGTGCCGATTTAAGCTCATTTTAGGTCATGGGTGCAGAAGATCTTCAGACCCCTTGGCACTGGAGAATCGAAATTTATAACAAGAAAATCTCGTTATCCTGGGCGTCCAATGGATAAACCGGCACTGTTTCTCCTATTCAGAGATTGATTGATCGATAACTTACCGACATCCCACTTTGAAGTATTCTCGACAGACCACTTAATTTTGAACCACGGTTTAACTGGTGCCCCACTCTCCAAACTTCCACACAGTGTCAATAGGAGGACTTTGAGCCTCGACAGATTTATCTTGCATCAGCCCCTCAACACGCTTTTCTTCTAGTCAAAAGCACCATATAACGTGCAAAAGTATCTCGAGTCTTCATAAATTGGAACTAAGACAAAAAAAACTTGCAAGAACAGTGGGCGGGAATACTTGTGAATAAAAGAAGTACCAGACGACTGACACACACGTGTGTGCATCAACATAAGAATTACAACGCAACAAATTGAAACGGAATATAATTCACAGGGGGGGTATTACAAATCACATACGCAATCTCTACAAGATGGATCTTAAGCCAAAATGGTTTAATAACAAGTGACAAACAACGATCCTTCAGATTTCACCGCGAAACAAAGGAAAACTGCTTTTGTTGGGTATAAAATGCCGAAATTGGTCATTTGATGAATGAAAGAATTTTATCCGGCTGGTAAGTCCAATTTTTTTTCTCTGTGACAATGATGGCAGGGTTTGTGTGAGGCGCAAACAAAAGACGAAACTATAGATGCCACATTACAACTTTTCGAGAGGGTGGAGACGGAATCATGACCTTGGGAGCATTTTCTGGTATACTCTTTGTCTTTAATTTCTTTGGAAACATGCGCCAATGACAGCGTCCACCTTCACATCGTTGCTGACAACACATCCCCGTTTATGACCATGATGCTTCCTTATGATCATAGCTATTTTCAGCAGGATAATGCACTCTTCTACCACTAGGCTTGATTTATCTTAATTCGGTTTAACCTTGAACTTTCTGTCTGTTGGTAAGCCTGTGTATTGAAAGCACCTGAATACCACTGTCTAATTTGAAGGGATCAAAAGATCTGTTATTTCGTTAGTATGGGCTAATATCTTAATGTATATGTGTTATGTACTATGAATCTTTAAATTTACATCGATCTGTTCAAATTTACATCGATCTGTTACATCGATCTGTTCACAGAAATGTACATCATATTAGTAAAGTTTTTCAATCAATTCATAACATTTTTTATCTGTGACTCATCTATTTCATTATAAAAAAAAGTTTTCGTATATAAAATACAGATAAACAGGTTTTTAAGCAACAATATTTTGCGAATAGTTACCACATTAATGATCTTTTTAATTCTTGTAGTGTTTCATCCCCTCACCAAGAGGCGCAATATGTTCCCATCCCGTAAGAATGTTTTCTTTGTTTCTCATAGATATTTTCTCTTAACTTTAACTTCTTAGTATTTAAAATTCATTTATGTGGACAGGTAAATAATTTTTTCATGCTATCTCTTAATACCCTCAGACAGTAGATAAAAGCCCGAGAGGACTAAGAGCTCCAAAAATACCTCCAGCTACAGTAGATTGTCTTTCGGCGCTGGCGCGTTAGGGCGGTGGCCAGAATTGAGAAATTGCCCACGTGGGTCTTTCTAATTTGATTTTAATATTTTTATGTTTTAATGCAAATAACCTGCTGTCAATAATAGGTCTATTTGGATGAGTCTACAACAACTACCTTCTACAACTACACACAACAATTCTGTTTAAGAGTAATATATACAATGAGAAAACAATCTTTTCGCTAATTTTTCCGATAGTGCTAATTTCAGTTTCTAACGTGTTAAAAATTTTACCACAGTTTATCATGGTGAAATAGCTCCCCTTTTTGTTAAAACACTTTAATGCGTGGCACAACCGCTCGAATCGCTTCTGAGCGAATAAAATGATGGAAGAGGTAAACTAAGGTAGATAATGATTCTGGTTTAGAGTTGAACTGCGGAGACGTGGGATTGGATGAAAAATATCTAGTCATTTCTGTCCAATTATTCATACAGTTATGAAAAAAATAAACTAAAATTTTAAATAATATTCTATGTATTTTTATTTTCAACTAATAAAATAGCAAAGTTGATTAGTTGACTAATAAAATAGCTAACTACAAGTACTACTACAAGTACTTTAGTTGTAAAAACACATGCTACTGGTGCTTTGTCTGTTGCAAGATCGAAAGAAAATTTAATTAAAATAAATGGATACGAGAGTCTACGTATCAATTCAAAGTGTTATTTACATCACATTTAAATATGAACTTCAACTGGGCCGCTAAGTCCTTACAGATAGTGAAAATTAGGGGTTACAAGTACCAATATTTCTCGTCACCTTTTTATTACCTGGTTTAAAATGATGATATCCGTTGTTCAAAGCACCCATGTTGAGTTACTACGACGTTAATAAAATCAAAACCAATAAACCCAAACCATATATATATATATATATATATATATATATATATATATATATATATATATATATATAGGTGTTTTTTTAGAGGTATAGAACTTTAAATTGCAGTAAAACAACGATGTAATATTCGATTGACATGATTTTTTTTATTCGAAAGATAATCTTGTGGCATTACATTTTAAATATGATCAAGCAAGGTGTAGATTCGTCGAATGGGCCCAAAACGAGATTGCCGTTGTTCCCGATTTTCATAAGCGAATTTTGGTTAGCGATGAAGCGCACTTCTGGTTGAATGGCTACGTCAACAAACAAAACTGTCGCATTTGGAGTGAAGCTAATCCACAAGTGCATGTCGAAACACCGTTACATCCAGAAAAACTGACTGTTTGGTGCGCTTTATGGGCTGGTGGAATCCTTCTTCAAAAACGATGAAGGCCACAACGTTACAGTCAATGGTGATCGGTATAGAGCCATGATTACTAACTTTTTCACTCCTGAATTGAACAATCATGATGTCCAGGAGCTGTGGTTCCAACAAGACGGCGCAACATGTCACACAGCTCGTGCCACAATCGATTTATTGAAAGACACGTTTGGTGACCGCCTAATTTCACGTTTTGGACCTGTGAATTGGCCTCCAAGATCTTGTGATTTAACACCGCTAGACTTTTTTCTGTGGGGCTATATAAAGTCATTGGTCTATGCGGATAAGCCACAAACGCTTCACCATTTGGAAGACAACATTCTCCGTGTTATTGCCGATATACGGCCACAAATGTTGGAAAAAGTCATCGAAAATTGGACGTCCAGATTGGACTACATCCGAGCCAGCCGTGGCAGTCATATGCCAGAAATCATATTTAAAATGTAATTCCACAAGATTATCTTTCGAATAAAAGAAAATTCATGTCAATCGAATAATACATTTTTGTTTTATTGCAATTTAAAGTTCTATACCTCTAAAAAAAAAAAAAAGACCCTACATATATATATATATATATATATATATATATATATATAATACATTTAACTTTTTAGGGTTTTTTGATAAAAAAATCGTTGATAATTTGTAAATGACACTCTTGACAGTAATGCAAGCTATTTTCTCCGATTCCACGAACTGATGTTTCAATAGAATTATGTTATTGAAACGGAAATGTAAAATGAAGAAAATATCGTTCTGAATCAATTTCGTGAATTGAATCTTTCGCGTCATCTATTCTAATATAAGTAATTTATTTAGTTTTATCATTGGAATATACGCAGAATATTTTTAACAGGTTCTATTCCTCAGTAAAAAGTTTCAAAATTTGTCTTTAGTTATAACATTGTTATTTTATTGGTCCTTTTCCTCAATTGTGAAGCCGGTAAGTCATAAATTAGAATGATGACTTCAACAAAATTAACCTAAAAATAAAAATAGTTTGAAAAATGAGACTCCAATAATATATATATATATATATATACATTGCTGGACAATTCCTAAGGACGGATAACACTATCATCTATAGCAACCACAAAATGAAAGGAAGCAAAATGTGGAAAATTAGAATAAGTGCGGGATATTAGTAAGAAGAAGTATGAGTATGCAAATTTTTTTCCCACTTCTGTTCATCACGTGATAGCGTTCATAAGAGCTTTAAAGGTTTTGACGCGTGTGGACAGTTGTTGTTTCAAGTCAATGTTTTACAGGAAAGATTTAATAGACGAACTTAAAATTTTTGGCATGTCTTCCCGACATCACATAGATGATTTTATGCGCGGCCGGATGATTGGAAAGATCGAAGAAGGGCGAAAAATAACAGATGTTGCCAGGGAGTTCGACATCGCTCTCAGCGTTGTTTCACGGCTGTGGAAGTCATTTAAAACTACTGGAATGTGTAGTAGACAGCACGGGGGAGGTCGTGTTAGAAGTACGACGCCTGCAGAAGACAGATATATCGTCCTATCAGCAAAAAGGAACAGGCGCACCACAGCTCAGAAGGTGGCAAATCAGTTTCTTGCTGCCTCAGGAAAGCAGATCTCCCGAAATACTGTTGCCAGACGTTTGAGGGGAGGAGGACTATACGCACGCAGACCTGTTGTGTGTGTCCCATTGACCAGAAAGCACCGTACTGCCCGTTTGCAATGGTGTCGCGAGCATCACAATTGGACTGAACAGGACTGGGCATGCGTACTATTCTCAGATGAGAGTAGGTTCAGTCTGTCATCGGATTGTAGACGCCAACTGATCTGGCGCGAGAGTGGTACTGCTTATCGTCCAGAAAATATCCAGGAAAAGGACCGATATCCGACATGCAGTATCATGGTGTGGGCCGGCATCATGATCAATGGCCGCACGCGCCTACAATGTGGTTGCGAATGGGACTAAGACGGGCCAACGATACATTGATGAAGTTCTACTTCCTCATGTTCGTCTATTCTGTGGTGCTGTCGGTGATAAATTTGTTTTTATGGACGACAACGCAACATGTCATCGAATACTCGCTGTTCAGGATTGTCTAGACAGCGAGGGTATTCAACGTCTCGTATGGCCAGCGCGTTCTCCAGATCTAAACCCCATTGAAAATGTGTGGGATGCTTTGGGGAGGCAAGTTGCTGGTCGAAACTATCCTCCGACAAACAAGAACACCTTCATCCGTGCACTCACAGAGGAATGGGATAAATTGCCTCAACAGCTGCTGGATAATGTTGTGCAAAGTATGGTACGACGTGTGGAATGTTGCATAACACTCCACGGTGGACATATCCCGTACTGGTACCTTTCTTTAAGGTGCCTGCTGACTTTTAGATGCATTGTTCCATTTCTCCGTACGCAGATCAAATGAACATTTTTTTTTCTTTCACATGTTTTACAGCTTTTGTACTTTCCAGAACAATAAATATTCTTTATTCTGTCTGAACAGTGTGGCAACTATATATTTTATCCAACTAGCCCTCATATCTCGCATAATGTTATGCTACATAGCAATTTGTGATCCGTCCTTAGCAATTGTCCAGCAGTGTATATATATATATATATATATATATATATATATATATATATATATATATATATATATATATATATTTATATATATATATATATATATATATATATATATATGTTCTGAAAAAAAAAACTATTGTGTGAAATATAAAGCATTCTCTTTTTATTGAAAACAAATCACCATATTTTTCATACCTTTATAATAAGCATATATTAAAGACAAGAAAATTTTTCACATTTTACAACTGCAAAATATTTTTACTACTTTACATGATGACACAACAAAGACAAGGATTTACTAAAGCAGCCCTTGCAGCAAAATAATGACGTAGCTGCACTTGGAACCTGCGATAACCAGCTCTCACTCCTGCCGAGTTATCCTGCAAAATAAATAATTCATTTATTTTTATTACTTTTTTACAAAAATTGAAATGGAGAATTTCACTACTTTATAACAGAACCTCGATTAACCAAAATTTTGCATTATCCCATGTGGTGATGCTATGAAGATTTCCAATGATGACACACATACACGTCAAATGATTGCCAATGACAATGATGTCCGAGTTTGATTCAAACCTTCTGATGTCAGGCTAAGACAAACTTAAGAGATATGCCACCAAAATGGGAAAAATTTGTATTAATATATTCTGCACAATGAAAGTCAGCGTAATATTTCAAGTAGCCACAGGAAAAGTATTGCAACAGTGAATATGTATCTAACCTTGCCGCCTTTTATTAGAGTAGGTTCCCTGTTTTATTGTTAAATATATATTGCATTTATATTTTTATCCCTGAGAATGACAGTGATGTCTTCAGACTTCTTGAGGCTCTGGTCCCTAAGCAATAGTAGGCCCCATCTGCTCCCCTTTTAGTAGACAGTATACATCATGTTAAATACTAGAACTAACGGTAACAAAGAAACGTACGTGATTCACTATCTCACAAACCGACTGCAGCTTTTCGACTATATGAGGGTGTATGGTGGTAGGCCTAGGCCTAAACACGGCGATGGTCACGATGCAACAATGCAGTCTTGCCACGGTTGCCAGCTGGTATATAGTTCGAAATTCCCAGTTTTTTGAAGAATACGCCCGAAATAAAATTATTCGGATCATGATCTTATTGAGGTCGAAAACGAGACAAGATCCCCTAACGAGGCCGAGACCAGTTAGCCCATGCCTTAAAACGTCTCGGTTGAACGAGTTTTGATTTCCATAAACTAATTTAAGATCGATTTTCAGTCTGTTTCATATCTGCAGCACATATGTGTAAATAATAAAACGCATATGAACAATTTCCATTCTCCTTAACATAATAAGCAAACATTAGAATATATGCGCTTACTATTTAATTAATCAAAATGATATGTCTCTTGTAACAAAGTAGCTTATTTGCACAAATGAATGACTACAGAGAAAATATTAGGAAAACCTAAGTTATTTTCCATGTAGCATTGCTTTTAAAAATTATTATATTATAGGACCAAAAAATTTAATTTTTCAAAATACTGCCACCACTGTTTGTCTTATTCAAATTATTCCCAAGGAACGAATGAGGACTGTGGAGGATGTGCAGTTCAAAACGTGGATTCGAGTCCGTATTTTGACTAAGACTTATCGTGCAGTATAATAGGAGAAACATCTTGTTATATGTAATCGGTCATCAAAATTCTAATTTGAAGTAGTATTACAAAAATTAGAAATTATAGAAAAGTGAGGCATCAATGCAAGTAACATTTTCGTAACTTGAATTGGTACTTCAACATGTTTTAAAGACCGTGCTATATGATTCTGAATCAATAACTCTCATGTGATTTTAGTGAGACATTTTTATTAAATACAATGCAAACCAAATTTAAAAATTTGCATCGTTTTGGATAATTGAGGTTCTATTGTATTGTTATTTTCTCCATGTCATTTAATAAAACGAAAAATAAGCTATGCGAAAAATAATATATATAAGCTAAATAGCAAAGCAAAAGCTTAGTACAACATGCAAAAATAAAAATTAATTAGTTGTGTTAATAATTGCATTCGCATTATCATCCCATAAGTTTGAAAAGCATCCAAAAAAGAGAGTAAAACGAATAGAGAAAAATAAATGGCATACGAAAACAAACAAATAATAATAATTTAAAGTGGAATCAAATTAGGGAGGAGAAACAAAACATAAATTTATCTTTCACAGGGATCTTAAAAATAACATAAGGGATATTTCTGGTTTAAATTTAGCCATATAATGAGCAGGGAACAATTTTATTGGTTTACCGTACGTGCTACATCTTTTGCACACTGTCTTGAAATGTAAGCATTTATTTTTTTCTTCGATCATCTAATTTTTTCTTCATCAACAATTCACGAATATCTTTACAAGGCTGTTTTTTATCGCATCCTACAAAAGGGGGAGGGGGGTTCTGCTGTAGAGAAAAAGAGAAAAAAAAGGATCTTTTGTAAACAGTAACCTTACTTCATAAACAATTCGATAAGTCGTCATCGTGACCTTTCGACAGCAGAAGTGTGGAATATTGACCTTTAAAACTTAACCTCTTTCCACTCTCTAGTTCAAACAAACCGCATCATTTAGATATTGAGAGCATCCATCCAAGAATATTTCTTTTTTAAATTGAGTAATGAAAAAACAAATATTTGGAAATTCTCGAGAATCACATTGAATTAAATTCCAGAATTCGTTGACAAATTTAAATAAAGAATTTTTTGATTAATACAAATGAGAATTAACATACTGGTAAATTTGTCGAATCCTTTGGAATTAGAGTCTGTTTTTAAAAATATTTGCTCACTGGAAAGCACTACTTTCTGCTTCTTACCGGAACATTTCAAATTAAGAATGACCTCGAATAACTGCGATAGTTCACCAGTGAAATTTATGTTTCCAATATTCAGGATAATAAACTATATATAGAAATCGATGAAATTGACTATTTGTTTCTCAGTTTGGGCGAGCGGCGTAACGTATATCCCCGTATCGCAGGGGGGCAGGATTCTAAAGGGCCCAAAGCCTGAATGACGCCAAGTACGTACCCTTTCTAAGATTCGACTTTGGGGCCCAAAACCTGACTGTGCAGGGGGAGTCCCTAATATTCACCGTTACGCCACTGATTTGGGCTCATATTTATCAGATAAAACATCAATCTGCATATTTCTATAAATATATTCTTATTAGAGATTGGGAAAGATTTGTGATTCGTAGATTTTAAATTTTAACACTTCAATATGTGCCACACAGTATAGCACACAGGAATTTTTCAAGGGGGGGAGGGGTCGAAAGTCCATCATTCTCGTACTATGCTCCAATACGCCGCCCAACATATTCTTTTGATTTTGCCAATGTTCAGGAAAAGAACAGTAAGGAAATAATTATTGAATATATAATTAACATTAATTAATAAAATTAATTATTAATAACAAATACTAAATTAAATTTTATGTCGTATATATACATAGGATTATAATAAATCGAAAAAAATCAAGGGCTTTCGGGGGAGGGGGTCTGGACTTGAGGACCCCCTCCCTCCTTGTGTGCGCCACTGGTGCCACGTGACACATTTTCTTCCGATACAGTCAATTGAGAAGCCTTCATCTATACACATATTTAAATTATCTATTATAAAAAAATATAAGCCTTTAATCCTGTTTGGAATTTTCTGTTATTCAAACTGTTTATATATTCATTTATTTTCGAATGTATTAGCAACCATTTTATTGACACAAGAACAAGTAATTTTGAAAGTAAATACAAGTATCCATATTTATTTATTCACAGTTAATAATAATGAAATTTCCGTTATAATTTTCTGTAACACGTAAAAATTTCAGATAAATATTTCATCAACATTCGGCAGCACTACATCTCGTTCATATCATAGTAAAAATTATTTTCCACTAATAGAATTTGTGCAAAAGATATAGAAGGTTGTTAAGCATTGATAATATTTTCAGTAAGTTCGATCAATGTTGTAAAACTACAAAGTTTTTTTTTCCCTTTGTGAATAGCAAAAGATGAAACTAGTAATTATACGTTACGAAACATAATTTGTTAAGTAGGTACTTTCATAAGAAATATAAAAGGTTAATGGTTGGAAATATGCAATGGTTAAATGAAATTTATATGCACAGTGGAAATTCCTCACCATTTTCAAGGTCGAAATTACACGGCATGCAGTCAGGAGACAGAACACATAGTACAAATCTAAAAATAAATTGCGTTGTGTAATATCTTTTATAAAAGATAATACATAGCAATTTTAATATACAAATATTTCCATTCTAATGCTACATGAAACAATATAGCACAAAATATATAATCTCAGTTAAACTGCAATTTGTCAAAGGATGTGAAGTAAAATATGATTGAAGATTTAAAGTAGATTCATATTGCTATTTTTTTTAAGTGCGTATTTCAAAGATTGGCCAAAGCTAGCTCAAAAGCAGGGTATATGGAATCCTCTGGGAGTTGGGCAAGTTAGTATCAAAATCAGAACCACCACCAATCATTATATATTAATGCAGCCATTTTCCTTACTTTCATGCTAAATGACACACTTTTTTCATTTGCTATAGTAGTTAATTAATATAAAAACATTAAAAAATGTAAATACAAAAAATTCTTAGTAATTGCTTCTATAAGTCTTTGATATAAGTTTCATACGTCATAATCTAATGCTAAATATTAAGGAATGCATTTTTTTTTCAAAATTATAGAAGCATTTATTTCATTTAAAGTTTTATCAATACCTACGTATATTATTTTTGTTTGATACAAACTAGTTAATACCTGTTATTAGTTAAATAAATCATAAATTTTAATCCAGTAGATGTTAAAAAATCTTTAAATACTTAATATTACTATATTTCCACTTTTTCCCCAGATGTATTTAAGTACTTTAGAAATTTAAAAAAAACGTCAAGTTATAAGCTTGTTATCTTGAATTAGTTCATTTAAGATGTATTATGCAATTGAAAGAAAAGTTGAAACAATCGCAAGTAAAGAAATTAAAATTTAAAAAAAATGTTTGTACATTTCAAAACTAAATAAGGAAACTCTACCACAACAAATTATTTCAGTTTTAAAATAATATTTAAAATATTCCTTGATTCCTATTTTAACAAATACAGTATTTGTTTTCCATCAAAGTACAATGGAAAAAAAGAAGAAAGGCTACATTTAAATTCAACAAGTTTTAGAATCTTACTTTTAAATGAAACTCTCGATTGAAAGATCGTGGTTTGCCTCTGTAGCAATCATGCCACAAATAAATGTCTAATATTGCAAATTTCGAAATTAAACGAATTTTTTTATTTTACAAACTTTTCCCTGGAACCAAGAATCCGGTGTATTTGAAGATGAATCTCTATTTAACGAATTTTCTACATAACGAACTTTTTTCGGGATTTAAGAACTTCGTTAAATAGAGGTCCAACTGTATAACCAAAAAATATGAAATTTAGCCATATTCAAATAAAATATTATGAACAAATTCATAACAGAATCGTTACCTTTTTCTCCATCAAAACGGAATAAAAAGGGAGAGAGAGTGGAGGAAAAAACATTTTAAAATTAAACTTGATCAGCCCCAGCATAAATATTTTTTTATAATCAAAACAATTGAAAACAAAAATATATGGTTTTAATATCACTCCTTATACAAGGTAAATTATATAATATTATAAATTAAATGAGATAAATGTAATCTATTGTATTGCAATGTTGCCGGCTGGGTGGCATTGTTGCGCTGGCCTTGTACGCTCAAGTTTGCTGGTTCGACCCCTGCCCAAGTCGGAAGATTTTCGTGATGCAAAAAATCGTCAGCGTCCATGTCGAATGATTATGCGGCATAGGAAAGATATCTAGAGTGCATGTGTGTGTCTTGGGGGCTGTCAGTAAAATTAAATTCCTAGTACAATATCGCATCGTCACAGCTCAGATGCCTCCCTCTGGGGAAGCAACTGGGTGTCAAAATAACACTGTAATTATTTGTATCCACCTACATGGTGCCACACTAAAAAGTGATGCAGCTCCCGGAAAATGTAACAGATTTGCAATGGTAATTGCCAATCCATAGCCCCATTTGAAAGAAAAAAAATATTGTAGAAGCGTTTTTTTTATAATGAACAATTAAATTATATTGAAGATTTGAAAATAATTATTAGTTTGGTTCTTTCACTATCCACACTCATGGATTTCAAAGATTATAGGAACTAATCTTAACCACAAAATAAATTATTTAGTAATATGAATTTTAACTACAAAAACCAAAAAATATTACCTCCTTTTTTCGAATTAACTGTCGTGAAGTAAAAACTTTCGATGAACTCAATTCTTCTTGTGTTACTCGGTCATTTTGCATGCGGCACTTTGAAAGCAGTTTTTCTGTACATAGGGTGCTTCTTTCTTAGTTTGTCAGACTAACCTTTTAATTTTAGCTTTTAAAACAAGAATCATTAAATAACTCTTATTAAAATAAATAAATTCTAAAAGCAGTATTGTCGTTTATAAACTGTAGGAATAATTATTTTCTATTATTTAAAGCTATCTGTGTACAATCACTATAAGATTTATTTGAATAAAATAGAATATTACATACACTTTCATTTTTATATATTAATGCACTTCAGTAGAAGAAGGTTACGCATTATTTAAATGCCTTAATGTTTTTTCCCCTGTAATACAAGTAATATTCAACTTATTTCAAAGTAGCTTTAACTTTTCATGATTTTCATGGATATTTCTACTTTTTTTTAAAAAAAAATTTATTATTTTTGCCTATGAATCAATGTAGGAAATGATTTCGTCTGTTTTTGCCCGACATAATAGAATAAGATAAAAAAAATTTTAAACATGTTTTCAAGTAGGAAAAAAACGTACAACTACATATATAACATGCTCATTACATAGGAAACTGAAAAATCTACATTTTCTATTAAAATATATTGAACAAAGTACGTTATATTATACAAAGCAGAAATTGTCTACTTTATTCAATATAATTGGTAGTAAAATAACATTTATATAATAAAAAAGTTAGGAAAATAATGTATTCACAATCGAAAAAGTTCTACAGAAGCTCTAAATTAGGTTCCTATTCTTCAATGTAAGCTGAGGAAGACATAAATTAATATAAGTTAATTTATTTTGTTTCTTCTGGAGTATACGAATGTATCCTGTTCCAGAGCACTGAGCCATTAGGTAAAAATTGATGAGAGATTGGAGTGTTTTTCATGTCATATATAAGCGGTTTCACAAAAAATTTATACTTTCCTAGAATTATTCGTCATCAAATTTCAATACTGGGTATAATTTCTAAGTTATATATATATATATATTCAATAAAGATGATGGTCTGTCACACACATAAAAATAAAATGATAATCTAGATTACGACCCAGTTTTGTTCCAACTAATATGTCTAAATTGGATTTATGTGGTTAAAAAGACTATTTCTTCGGTATCCACAATTCTCTTTCATAAAATACATCAGTTAAAGACTGAAAGCATCGTTTCTCGTCTGATCACTGAGGTTAAACACCATCCAGAGTGGCCAGTACTTTTATGACGATCACCTGGGAATATGAGAATTGCATGGTAAATTGTGCTCTCACTGGTGTTGCTGCTGTACCTATCAACGAAGTAACACTTCACAGTACATTGAAACTCTGCCAGTTCAAGAAAAAAGGACAAACTACTGGCTAATCACCTCCTACTGGATTTGTACTGCAGCAAATGAAAGATGTTTGGAATAATGTTGCAGTTCTCATCATTGATGAAATTTCAATGGTATTTCATCAAATGCTGACAAAAATTGAGTCAAAATATCATTACATGTTGTAAATTTTAAAAAGTTCGCCGCCAATTTCAAAACGAAAACTCTTAAAAATAAAACTTGAAAAAAAATTACGTATAAAGGCTACATTTCTATTAGCTTTATTCGCATTAAAAATATGAAATAAAATAATCATATGACTTCTTGACCTCAACAAAAAAATTGCAGTTGCACTTAATACCTTTATACTTGGGTTAACTCTAAAGTAGCCCGTAAAATTTAAATTAAAATTCTGAGAGAAGGTGAAATAAAAGACGGTATAAAGTTTTGTACGAATAGCTTTTACTTATTACCTATTTCTTCTTCTCTCACAATTTTAATTTTAATTTAACTGGCTGCTTTAGAGTTTACACATAAATACAAAGATATTAAGAGCAACTTAATTTTTTTGTTGTGGTTAGGAAGTCATATAATTATTTTTATTTCAAATTTTTAATACGAATCACGCTAACAGAAATAGCCTTTTGATTTAAAAAAATTACACTGTATCCAACATAATATTTTCGTTCAAATGCATCATTAAAGTTGTATACAAGACTTAAAAATTAAATTCATGTACGTATACGTATTATACATAATGTAAAAAGTACATAATATCTATTCTATTTCTCTCATGAACAAAACAATAAAAATACAAATAGAAATTACTTAATTTAAAAACTGTAATAAAGGATGATATGCATATATATATACATACATAAAAATATTGTAGTACGGATGGTCGAGAGTCGATGAGGAAGAGTATTTTACAATGCCAGTTTTGAAATAAATTACTTATCATTGCGGCAATAACAATATTCCTAAAATTACTTATTTGTGATAAATTTATTTTAAAATAGAAAAATTATTTAGAATTTTATTTTTGCATTGCTCTGCCCTTCTTTTAATAGTTATTCTAAAACTGCATTCTAAAAACTATAAATAAAACAAGAGTTGAAAATTGAATCTTGTGAGACGAAATAATACACATGCGATTGATTTCACGAATATAAAACAAATCATATATTCTACTCTGCGACTTTATTTACATTTTAAAATTCTCAAAGCCATAAAAATTTACTAAGTTTCTCTAATTTTAACAAAATTATAAAATGAAGTATGTGTCAAAATAAATATATAGTGCATAGTTTGAATAGCATTATTTTACTTTCACGGATTTAAGATACGGGATCCGAAAGTCTAAAATATCTAACAGTTGCTGGATCTTCAAAAAATTCGGTAAGAATATATATGATTATTTAAACAAATTTATTTTTATTTTTGAAAAAAAATTGATTTTTGAGTTGCATTAAAGAGTTTGCAGTTTTTTCATATATAGATTCAAGCTCCTCTCTTAAGGCTGTCTTCGCACAATGTACAAGCTCTGGAGTGAAAAGCGGAATACATTTTCACTTTGAAAATATCTCAATTTTCATGAAAATTTGCAACGTTGTAACTCACTGACATCTGTTTATAATTCTGAGTTCTTAAAATTTCAAAATATTCCATAAATAAGTTTTCATTTTAACAGTTAAAGGAATAGCTCATTTAGCATTACAATATAGGAGAAAATTGCGAAATATTTTATACCAGAAAAAAAATAGTTCAAATTGGATAAAAATGAGTGGTGTGATACAATATATAAAGAGTGTTTTTTTTTCAGGTATAGAAGTTTAAGTTAGCATTACTTTCCAAGATGGCGACCGATTTAACAGCTGTCAAGTGATTTATTCTCAGTTTGGTTTGGCAATTCATCAAAACGATCATCAAGCAAGGCGTAGATTCGTCGAATGGGCCCAAAACGAGATTGCCGTTGTTCCCGATTTTCATAAGCGAATTTTGTTTAGCGATGAAGCGCACTTCTGGTTGAATGGCTACGTCAACAAACAAAACTGCCGCATTTGGAGTGAAGCTAATCCACAAGTGTATGTCGAAACACCGTTACATCCAGAAAAACTGACTGTTTGGTGCGCATTATGGGCTGGTGGAATCATTGGTCCGTACTTCTTCAAAAACGATGAAGGCCACAACGTTACAGTCAATGGTGATCGGTATAGAGCCATGATTACTAACTTTTTCATTCCTGAATTGAACAATCATGATGTCCAGGAGCTGTGGTTCCAACAAGACGGCGCAACATGTCACACAGCTCGTGTCACAATCGATTTATTGAAAGACACGTTTGGTGACCGCCTAATTTCACGTTTTGGGCCTGTGAATTTGGCCTCCAATATCTTGTGATTTAACACCGCTAGACTATTTTCTGTGGGGCTATGTAAAGTCATTGGTCTATGCGGATAAGCCACAAACGCTTGACCATTTGGAAGACAACATTCGCCGTGTTATTGCCGATATACGGCCACAAATGTTGGAAAAAGTCATCGAAAATTGGACGTCCAGATTGGACTACATCCGAGTCAGCCGTGGCAGTCATATGCCAGAAATCATATTTAAAATGTAATGCCACAAGATTATCTTTCGAATAAAAAAAAATTCATGTCAATCGAATAATACATCGTTGTTTTATGGCAATTTAAAGTTCTATACCTCTAAAAAAACACCCTATATATGCTGCTCTCAGTTGAATAAAGAAGCCAGAATGTAGAATTAATGTCACAGAAATTTTGTAACTGAAAAATTATTCCGATTTTGATTCGATTCTTTAACATTACGCGAATGCAAGCCTTAATGATTTAAAATACCGTTTTCATAAAGTTTCTTCAATATTTAAACATAAATTACGAGTTTGACTCAAAGGGTTTTAATTGAATCATTAATACAGAAGGGGAAAAAAATTTGCAATGTAATTTTTTTTTCCTGACAACAATTCCAAAAACTGTTTTTAGTTCTTTATTTTTTAAATAAATTATCAAAACAATCAAAAGTGCCTAGTTGCTTTGTTTAGTATGCCATTAAGAGTATTGGATTTTAAAAATTTCGTTTTCTTAGTAACAAAATAAATATCGCATGGAGGAATGTGAATACAGAAAATCAAATTCATTTTGGAAAAATGAAAGTAATTAACGTAAAGAGATTGAGAAATTTTAATCTTTTAACACGAAAAAGGTAGTAGAAACGTACACGTACAAAGATTATTTTTATGAGAGGGTGATGTATTTTAAGAAACACATGGACGAAAGCACCGAGTTGAAATTAATAGTCATCTAAGAATTAAATATCAATTGGTGTATGGAGGAAAGGGGTGAACCACTGGGTACTAGATGTATTAAAACTAATCTAATCTGAATAATTTTCGTTACTAATGCAATAGATAATAGATTTTTGCTCCATATAACCTGAAGAGAGATAGCTGAATCAACAAATATACATAAATTCTTTTTTTCCTGTTTTAAGTATCTTGCAAAACACTATTCTCAGATATGGATAGTAAGATTATCATTTCCTATAAACTAAGTAAAACCCGTTATCAATTTTACAAAAAATGCAAATGGGCGCCTTAATAAAATCAATAAAAGAAAATCTGTTATAAAATTATATCCAATTTTCGAAAATTTTTGTGTGGAATCATAGTTTATGGGTTACATTACTATTCTAAATTGATGAAAATTTATAACCTTCATCTAATTAGTCAATATTTTATCCATAACTTATATTTATCATTATATTTTATATAAAGACAATAATTTTGTTATTGCTAAAATAAATTTATTTTTTTTTCTGGTGATAATCAAATACGACTTCATCATACATGGTGAAAATCATATATAACATTAGTAGCTCAATAAAAATTTATTTCGGGTTTTCCTTGATACAGGTTTTCGCATATAATGTCTAAATCAACAATGTCAATATGTCTAATGTCTAATCTAGTTTAACAGAATTAAACATCATTAAATAGAGTGTGTGGGGGGAACAATATTGGGTATTCCTCATGGAAGGTCAAGTAGTGCTTCTAACTGCATAAACTCGTGAGATTTAAATTCAATACAATGTTTATAAAGCTAAATTAATAATTGTGAACTATGGCTGAGTGGTAGCGTATCGTGCTTCCACACCACAGGTCCGGGGTTCAAAGCCCGGGTTCAGCAAGGTCGATTCAACCTTCAATGGGTCGATAAATGAGTACCAAGCTTGCTTGGGAACTAAACACGGGGGTTTCACGTCATAATGACCACCTGACCAGAACATCTGCTTATGCGCCTCAGTGTCCAAAGTCATGAAAACTGAGATGGGCACAGTAGGCTATGGGCCGTTACGCCACCGAGTTTAGTTTAAATTACTAATTAGATAAAAGATTCCCGATTATGCGTGTTCAGGTCACGGTGAGTAGTGAATCCTCTTTAAACATGGGGAAAAAGTCACAAACTTATACGATATATACATTACACAATTAACTCTATTTTGTTTCTGCTACCATACTTCTTTCAAAACTACTTGCAAATGTGCTTCAGAAATTATAAATTGCTATGTTTCTATTTCATTTTTAAATTTTTATAAATTTTATTTGTTTGTGCTTTGGTTACAATCTTCTTTATTAATGAAGAAATTAATATTTTTCTGCTTAGTAATATTCTATAAAAAAAGGGGGAGCTTAATGCCTTAAAACATTTTTAACACTAAATTTCTAATCTAATTCTGAGAATACCTTTTTTTTTTATTTTGGCTCTAAACTCTCTAATACACGTAGTAGTAAATTAATAAATTAACTGTAGCTTTAATTCTCAAAAAGTTCCCCGTCGTTAAATTTTTATTGTGAGCTGACTGCGTCATCCACCAGATCCGATCACTTAAATTGTAAAGATGAAATCATGTGATATTTTTGGACATTCAACAAGTTTCTTACGTTTGAAAAAGTTGTGGGCTAATGCATTGAAATAAAACGCTTTTGTTCATCCTATATTTCTCTCTCGAGCTTTTGTTTTGTTATTTCTGTGATATGTAAATGTATTGTTCCAACATAAATATGTGTCTTTTTAATTAGAAGCCTAAACAGAAGCCGTCTTCTAAATTAGACGCCATCGTTTAATGACGATGGAATCTTCTAAATTAGACGCCATCGTTTAATGACAATGGAATCTTCTAAATTAGAAGATCCCATCTTCAATAAACGAATGTGTGATCATCATGCCTTCTTGAATTTTTTCCAACACACAAAAAGTCCAAAAAAACCCAACGACGTTTCATATATATGTAGGCGTGAGAAGGGGTATTTTGAACTGTCTAAGGAATTCTGCCCCCATTCTTCTAGTGGTGTAACGTACATCCCCGCATCGCGGGGGTGCCAGGGTTCTAGAGGGCCCAAAGCCTATGTTTTGCAATCCTTTGCAAGATCCGGCTGGGGGCCCAAAACCTGACTTTGAAGGGGGTCCCCAATATTCTCCTTTACGCCACTGCTTTTTTCCAATATGTAAGTTAAACACAAAAATATCATAGTGTTACTTTTCACTTTCCTGAATCAATTAAATTCTTGCTTGATTGTAATATAAAAGAAACTAATCTTAAATATATTCAAAAGATTTTTTTTTTTTGGAAAAAGATAAAACGCATATTTTTATTTGTATTTTCTAGAAGCATTTTTTAGATAGTTTAAGCAATTTATTTAAATATGCATGTATGTGCGTGGAAAAATAGATACGTCCCCAAAAAATACGCTAAAAAAAAGATTCGTGGAAAAAATCTATATTGCATCTATGGAAAAAAATCTATCAAAGCTTTTTTCTTAGAATTTGGATCTACCGCTTTAATCAAAATAAGTCATGTAAAAAGAGTGTTAAATTTTTTATCTACTTAGTGTTAAACCAAAATCGTAGGAAAACAGAAATGGGTATAAATTTTCAAGGTGCATTTGTACATTTTCGTCAAAGTTTTATACTTTTAGTGTGCATCTGTCCTGTAAGAGACGACCTTCAATATATTCAACGGCTTACAAATTTAGTTTAGATCAGCGATCATCATCTCTCTGAAGCAAATTTTATTCTATTTCATCATAAAATACATTTTGTGTTCACGAAATTTTAATATGTCTAAAATATTAGGGTATTTGCTTTATTTTATAATGGTCTAAACTTAATTTTTTTAATTGGGTCAAAAGACGCCCCTGGAGTTTGGGAGCTTTTTCTATGATTCAGCAATCGTCTTACCTGTGGAAAAGACGGTACACGTATTTGTATTATTTTTTAACATAGAACAAAAAATGTGGAGGATGTATTTGTGTGTTTTACAGAAACATCTTTCGGTCCTTCTTTTCCGCTCCAAAAATGACGGGCTGATGTTTCGTTCTCCATTTCTCGTGCCCGCTATATTTCTGGGCTATGTTCAAAAGTAACACACCAAAAATCCATTTTTTTTAAAACTGAAATAATTCTATTTTTTATTTTACATAACCAATAGGAGTACCAGACTACTTAAAATGTAATGGTGATTTATTTTAAAGAGTGCACTTACTTTTATTCAATTGTGTGTCGAATTTAAAAAATACGCACTTTTTTTTTTTTTTTTGAAAATTGAGCATTCTATAAGAAGTTAATGAATTTTTTTCAATGTGAATTGCATATTAAATCATTTTTATTAACCTAAAAACAATAATTTATGTTCATAATTTTCCCAGAAACTTTTTTTTTACTTATCAGAGACTGTTAGAATTTTTTTCAATGTGAATTGCATATTAAATCATTTTTATTAACCTAAAAACAATAATTTATGTTCATAATTTTCCCAGAAACTTTTTTTTACTTATCAGAGACTGTTAGAATTTTGCTCATTGGTCAATCAAGTTAATATTATAGTAGGTATTATTCACAAGTAATTACAAAAATGCTGAGTCGAACAAAATATTTTAGTAAAGCAAAATGAAAATTGTTACCTGTTATATATTTAAAAACACTTATTTGTATATAATTAAAAAACACTTATTTGTATATAATTAAAAAACACTTATTTGTATATATAATTAAAAAACACTTATTTGTGTATATAATTAAAAAACACTTTTTTGTGTATATAATTAAAAAACACTTATTTGGTACTCGTATTTTCACTATCAATAGCAATTCTTAAAATATCGGTAAATATCAAATATGCCAATCTTACCTTTACTTTGTTTTCTACAGAACAAAAACAGTAAAATGTATAGGTACTAACCCTATTATTAGCTCCTTCTACAATTACTTCTTTGGCTTCTTCACAAGATTCATTACATGAATCTTCAATCGAAAAACTGCTATTGGCTCCCTTAGTGCTAAAATGTTTGTTTGCCTGTGCTTGGCTAGTGACAATTTGGCTAGATGGGTTGGTTACACGACTGTCAATTTGTCCCTCAGAACTATCAAAAGAAGATGAGTCCTCTACAAAACCTAGGTTCACTTCCCCAGTCGGATTTGATTCATTCTGATATAAGTTATTGTCTCCGGAGATTCTTTTGAATTCTTCATCGTAGGGTAGACTTTCCTGGGTACGTAAGAGCTCAACAGCTAACGAAAGTTTGTTGACGTACATATGTTTATTTTCATTCAAAAAAGTCTCACTCTCGTAACGATGTGGTATCAACTCTACGTCTTCAGATCCTGCTTCGCTGCCGCTATCCGCTTCGTGAATAATAATTTCATCATTGGTAATGCTTCTAGGTACTTGTGATTCTGGATCCACTGGACTAAGTGACCTAGAATCACTCTCAGATTGATCAGTTATACTTTCATCATATGCTAATTTGTATATAGCCTGATTGGCTCTTAAAGACTGTAGAGTAGTTATACCTTTCAGTTCAGTATCAATATCATGAGAAGACGAATCTGAGGTCATTGAATATGATGAGTAAGGAGAGTGAGACAAAATAATTCTGGATTTAGAAAATTTGTCATTTGTAAGAGGAATTTTATCAGAAAGTGTATTTACAGATGACTTTTCATTGTTCATTATCTCATTATTTGTTGCTTTGGCATCAGCAGGAACGGTTTTATGCACTGAACTTAAAATGTCTGGAAGTGGAGACGAAGACAAATCTTTAATTGAATTATATTTTTCTGTTTCTTTGTTCTCTTGACGATGCGAACCATCTGTTACGCTCAAAGAACTCGATGCAATTATTTTTCGTGAGTTTACATTTGAATCTCGGTTTTGAATTGAATCCAACAAATCTTTTCTTCTGTTTTTTCGGTAAAGTTACGCAAGGGATTTTCAGGAAGAGCATTGATATTTAAAACAGTTTGCTCCGACTGAAATGCTGTGCTAATTTCAACACTGGCCTTCTTTTCAGGATCTTTTTCCGACGCTGTCGAAATCTGGAACGGGTCTGGAGTATTTTTTCTTTTCATTTGTTCAGAGATCTCTTCTTTATCCTTTTCTTGCAAGGTTTGGGAGTAAACTAATTCATTAGTATTTGGAACTACGCTGTCAGAATCTTTTGATATGCTTTGGCTTTTAATTAAACTAATCTCGGTTGAATCATTCAGATTATTTTGATATTTTCTTTCAGGAGTTCTCGTTGTATGCACACCACAAACTTCTCGATTTTTCCTGGACTTAAAATTTTTGCTTTCTTGGACGTTTTCATTCTTTTCAGCTTGCGGTAAACCCATACTTTTTGATACTGGTATTTGTTCTTCAAGTCTTTTTACATTGGTTTCTTGCATTCGCTTCTGAATTTCTGGACTGTAAGCAAGTGCTTCAGAGAAAGAAGTCATTGTTTTAGAATGACTTGAATGATAATCATTTCGTCCAGAATGGGTATTTGAGCCTAATTTCCTTGATCTGTCATTTTCTTCTCTGTTACTAGAATAATTTGTCTTTTCAGGTATAACAGCATATTCAGCATATCCTTCCTAGAAAAAAAAACGCATGAGAAAGTCACACAACTGGAAATTTTATATATATATATATATATATATATATATATATATATATATATATATATATATATATGTATGTATGTATACATATATTTACACAATATTTTCTTATCCTAACTACTAAGTAATCAATATATTATTCAGAAAACCTTTCCACATAAAAAAATTATCTCATTTACTGCCATATTACATACATTATCCTATGCAATATATTAAAATTTTTGCGTTCATGGAGATGAAAATTGCCGCCGACGTCGCAAACAGAATCTCCACCGAAATTCACCGATAGCAAAAATAACACCAAAAGTAATTCTTGGCTCAAAACGACGTCCAATACTCAGTTTCTCTGTTTTAGATGCATTTTTTCTTAATTATTTTTGAAGAATATTTTTCGATTAGTTTTGATTGATTTTTATGTTTACTACATTTCTAATTTATTGAACTGCGTAGACCTACTTAATTTATCATCACTTTCTACATTGACTGATTGATTGCTTGTTAATTAGCATCCCAATTTTGAGCTTCATGAAGGATTCTGGCAACGGACCTCGTAATTTTGAGTGAGTGAGTGAATATTAACGTCGCACTGTTTAGCTACACGAGGGCTTTTGGAGATAGACCACATAATTTTGAACCATGGTCAAGTGACGTGAACGACACCTGAGCTAGCGCACCCTTTCCTAACTACCACACCACACCAACGGGAGGACGTTTGAGCTCTCGACAAATTAAACGTGCATCTCTGCCCTACACGGCGGGTCTTTGGTGGTACTGGGCTCGAACTCGTGACGAGACCAGCCACGATCCAATACCTTGACCACTCGGCTACCGCGGCCACCTCATAATTTTGAACCATGATCAAGTGCGAAGATGTCACCTACATTTCACAACAAGCTGATTACGAAAACGTAATGAAAGGGATGGCAATATTATTTTCATTTCAACATCATTTTAATCTTTGTTTTTGAATGCGTAAGTAAACATGTTATTATTTTTTTACTTATTTTAATTTGTTTAAAATAAACAATGTCGAAACACTTGATATGCTTATTACTTCATAAAACTTTGGAAACAATAAAAGCAGATAGTTTAAGGAATAATTTATAATTATAAGTTATTAGTTTTTAAAAGCTTTCACCTTTTGTTTTCTTATTGTTTAGTATTAAAAAAGGTTGCCCTATAAAATTTGGCGCCATGGACCCTAGCTAATGTTGCCATTGCCTAAATCCGATCCTGCCTGTAACACATGTTTCAGTCTATTTTTCTAGACAAAATAATTCTACACAGTTATAAGAAAAATAGGGAAAGGGTGTTGATATATATGAATCTCTTTCTTCTAAATATCCAATCTCTACTTCTTTTGTCCTAAACTAGTATTACTTATATTTTATGGTTTGCTTTCTTTCCAGACAATCAATCAAGTCAAGTGTATTACAGAAAATACTACAATTAAGAACATAAGAGTGCTTTTTTGATCGTACTATTAAATTTTATAATTCAAATAATTTCTAACAATGTATCAAAATTAAAAGACTCTTAACTTAGACCTTTTTAAAACAAATTTCATAGATTTTTAAAAAAAACTTCGATAAGCTTAATTAAATTTAGATATATATATGCCATTCCTCTTAATCTACAAATAGATTTAAATTTTTAAATTTTCACAATTTTTGTCTTATAGCAGATTTTATTTCACGAAAAAGAAATTTTAGCAATTCAAGAAAAAAATGTTGAATTTCAAATGTATACGAAAAAGTAGAAAACACGTAGTAACTGAAATGAACTGATAGAAAAAATTCCATGATTATTCTAATGACAAAGACGATTTTGATATCAATGAAATTTGGTCCAATCAAAAATGTTTAGCCCATGTATTTAAAAACAATTTTTTCCCTTTCGAAAATTAGTTCGAAGTTTGAATTAAAACCAAATTTTTAATGAGCTGCACAACGAGTTTTATTGTGTAAATTATAAATCTTTCTATAAAAATTATTGAAAGAAGAGAGATCATCCTAAGCAAAATCACTTCATAGTTATGGTTATCTGGAAAGTAAAAATTAGAAGGCATTCTAGTAAAAGAAATGAACACCACGCGCGTATGTGTGCGTGCAGGGTTTCTTCGATTGAGTTCCAATCTTATTAACAAATCGTAAATCGAACTGGATGTAAATATTTTTGAACATTATCATGCAAACAAGCAATAAATTGAACATAAAGCAAAAAATCAATCTATGTAAATATGAGGGATAATCAGAAAAAAAGGTTAAAAGCCTCAGCATTTGAAAACTAAATATTGTGGAAAAATTTTGTTTCCCCAGTGTAGAGACAAATCGCGCTACTTGTCAAAAAAGCAAGTTTGCGGGTAGGTAGTGAAAGTTCCCAGATGATTCAGGACGATTGAAGTGGTAAGACTCTTAGGAAATTGGTTTCGTTTGGAAGTGCGGGCCGTGATTCGATTTTTATGGGCAAATATTGTGTCCGCATCTGCAATGAGCAGACAACATGTAGCGAAGTCGTGTCCCTCTTTTCCATCAGGCAAACAGGATGTCGAAAGCCGCAACATGACAGGGAGCGGCCGACCAAGTTCTTCGACGACAGAAATCACCAGAGCACGAAATGGAGAAATGATTCAAAATAATCGACGGGTAACTCTGAGTGAAATCTCGTCAGAGCTGGGACTGAGCTATGGTAGCGTGCAGCATATCGTTTCTGATGTGCTGCGATATTCCAAGACAGTGCTGCGAAATCATCCACCGAGACCTGGCTCAATGGACAGGGACCTGATTTCTACTAAGACGGGTAAAACAAGTTGGTTCTGCGTTCTGATAAATGCCTAAATGGACTTGGTGATTACGTCGAAATGTTATAGGCACGTATGCCACTTAATTCCTTTTGTATTTTCTATCTATTGTTAATTGATATTTTTTTTATTCGACTTGTAACTTTTTTTTCTGATCGTATAACTATGGTACATAATGTGAAAATAATTCATTATACGCCCACTACTGTATGTATTATTTTTTATCACTATAATTATCTTTATTTATTTACTATTTTCATTTATTTATGTGTATGGTTCTAATTAGGAATGGTGGTAAGTATAACTTACGTATCGCCTTCTCCTTCGCCGATTTCTCCAATCATATCCTACATGTGGAGTTGCATAAGATGATCGAGCTGCAGGAGCTGGAAGCAGCAAGTACACAGTATCTGAAAGTAAAATAACACATTAATAAGTTTCAATTTACTTTATACAGAAGGGTGTTAAAGTACAGATTGCGAGTTTCTGGGAGAAAAATATTTACTTTCCTCGTACTTTGTTTTAATTGTGATTTGTTTACAAAGATTTTTTTTCTTTATTAAAATTATTTCACGTTTTATGTACATAAAGTTTTTCATTTAATATTTCAATAATCCGGCAACTTGTTTTGTAAATTTACATACCTTAAATCTAAAAAGTTGATTGACTTATAATTGCTTTTAATAACCTTCAACAATTGAATTTTCACTCTCTTTTAACTATTTAAAACTTCACACTGTTTTGGGTAATTTATTTAACTTGAGTACTTGTTGACCCTTGTACGACAAATTAAATGAATATCTTAAGTGGAAACGTGAAGGCTTTTTAAATTAGTATATATAAAAATATTACACAAGGTCATATCATGCTTTTAACAACCTTGTTTAACGATCTCGATAACTTTGATTAATAAGTGAAATGACCCCATTTTTTTCATTTTTCAGAAAAGAAGGGAAACCAGATCTAAGAAATATACTAGTAAAATAATTGCTGATAAAAACATACTTTAACTTAGGACAATGAAAACCAGTGAAATTATAAAGTATTTATCACATTAATTCTCAGACCTTGAACATCTTTTGTAAGAGAAAATTACGAGTATTTTTTTTCTTTTTAATTTAAAAACAGTGATAAAACCATTTATACTTTTTCTTATTATCTTTATAAACATACTCGCCAAATGATTTACCACCTCATCTGATATTTGATATTTCCGCCTCTTGCTTTGTATAGAAAAGAGGTTCCCAAGCACTTTTTTGTCTCATCGACCTCTGGCCATGTTTTTTTATTTGGGGTAGACTTCTGCTTACATAATATTGAATTTTTGCAAATTTATCAACTTAAATGTCTTTTAACAGCTGTGGTTCTACTATTTACTTTGAAAGATTTAAATTTATAGCTGTAGTGAAGAGTATTGTGTTTAAAATTTTAGAAATGCACATGTTAATTAAATTAAAATGTAATTAGTACGTAAAATAACTGTTAAGTAAAATAACAGAGCAACAAACAAATGCTTTTAATGGGAGGAATGAACTGGTGGGTTACTAACCAATCTAATATATATATTATAAATGTGAAAGTTTGTGAAAATCTTTGTGGGCCTTTCACGCAAAAACAACTTAATGGATTTTAATGAAACTTTACAGTAATATAGCTTATACATCAGAATAACACATAGGCTATAATTTATACCATAGGCTATAATTTATAAAAATTTGTAAAAAGTGTCCAAAATATAACGCTATTTGTCAAGTAAGAAGGAAAAAATTCTGCCATCTGCAAGCAAAAAAGCTGCAAAAAAGCCCACGTCAGCATATATATATCTTTTGTTTGTGAAAAACTCTTTTTGTTTTGGCTACGCAAGGGAATCGCTTCTAATTAATTCCTGTGATCAGAGTAATGCCTATTTTTTTATTTCAGAATAAAACTAAGTTTTGAAGGGAGAAGTTGTTATAAATCTCTCTTTATTTTAATGTTTTTTTTTTATGGTTTTATTATGCACATTTGGTAGTAAGAAGTTGATCTATTTTCAAAATAACTACTTTTATCGCTTCTGGTACTTAAAGTAAATAAACTTTGTTAAAATTTAACAAAGGTGTTTTTTTTTCTTTCTTTTTTTGTTTAGCTGAGATATGCAAAAAGCTTTTTTTGTTTAATTTTCAATTCACATAAAATTAACTCATTAAAAACTTCTTTTTCCTTCAATCTGTGTTGTTTAATTTTTCAGTTCACCCATGCGAAGAACGGGTATATCAGCTAGTTTTCAATATATGGCATTTCTCTCAATCTTGCCAGGTTTAACCCTAAATCTCTTCGCTTAGTAGTGGCCAGTCCCCCCCCTTTTTTTTTTTTCTATTATAGTATTACCATAGTCAAATCATTCTCAAACTTAGTTTCAAAATCTGAATAAAAGGTTCAATGTAGGTTAAAACGTTAAATTCTTCGCAGATTGTCTGAGACAAATTGAGAAACTGAGAAAATTCATGACGTCCAATATTATACTTCTTTAGCTTAATTTTGGAAGAAAAAAAAAGCTGTACTGATGGTTCTGGTTTTAATAAAATTTATGCAATCATCTTGTAATTTCAGATAAATCTAAATAAATTTAGTATATAAATCTATTAAATAAGTGAAATCTGGTTTCCACTTGATTAAATTTTCTTTTTAAAATTAAAGTCATGATCTGGTTTAATGAGAGCCACTATCACAGACCCCCATTTACACCTCATGGACCCCCAAATTATTTTTTCACTGACGTGAACCCCTTACAGGTCGTCATAGACCCCTAGGAGTCGATATAGACCATTTTGGGAATCAATGGTATAGAGCATTAACTCGTCGTGGTACTGATGTAGTAAGCTTTTGACACGTCTCTATAGTGATTTCAGACCATGCTTTATGAAGTGATATTTTTAGTTCTTTGATATTTGTTAGAAGGTTATCGACTCTATTAAATACCTTTCCAGTTCATCTCACAGATTTTCGATTCCACTAATGCCAGGACTTTTTGGTGACCATTTCAGATGATGAAATACACCATGGTTATAGTTAAACAAGGTCTGTACAGTTTTGACGAGATGGGGAGAAGTATTGTCATCCTGATATATTATGACACCATCTGGAAACCAATCTTCCATTAATGGTTTAACAACATTTTCTAGATGAAATAAGTACTCATTCCCAGTTTTGTAATCGTTCCACTTCCAGCCTGATCAACTGGTTGTATGCAATCTGCAAGAGAGCAAAGGTTCATGTTGTTCCCGGCGAATTCTTTTTTGCCGTCATTTTTAAAATGTATAAAACGGCTCTCATATGTTCATACAACTTTTTTCCATATTTCTATGTCCCAGATTTTCAATTCTTTAACCCAATCATAACAATATCATCGATTTAAAGCTGATAAATAGGGTTTTCGCGTTGGTTGTCAACAAGCCCCCGAAATTTAAATTCTCTCCGTATTGTTCTGTCAGAGAACCTTGCTTCCGAGTTTAAATGGAACTTCTTTGTAATTTATAAAGTTGTCACTATCGTTTGCTTTCCCTATTTCCTTCACAATCTACTTCAATTTCTTCTCATCACGTTTTGTCATTTTCTTGGGTCTATGTCCCTTAGAGCAGTGTTCCGCAACCCAAGGTCCATGGGTCAAATACTACCGGTCCTCACAAGAAACATTAAATTATTTCTCTTTTATTTACTGTGGTATATTTTTTTTAGGTTTGGGTTACTTTTTATGAAAATCACTTAATATTCCCTGTTAAATCACTTTATATTCATTTTTTGGTGTAACCATATTTTATTCAGAAGTCACGATTAAATACAATTAAATTAAAATTATTAAATCAAAACAGTCTAAAATATAAACAATCAACATCCTCCCCTAAGCGGGCCGCGGTAAAATTAACAAACGTTGACCGGTCCGTGGCGATAAAAAGTTTGCGGAGCACTGCCCTCGAGGATCAAACTTTTGCACTACCTTTAGTTAGATATGCTTTATATATCCTTATTACACACTTCTTTTTGATATTCTAAGTTGTTTTGAAATTTCAGATACTTTTACGTCATTTTGTCGCGTATAAATGGTCTGCTCTCTTTTAAACTCACTAAAAGCTTTTTCTTGATGTTATCATAAAACAAAAACAATTAATTTTATAAACTTAAAACAATCCTAACATGAATAATAGAGTCGATTACTTTGACAAGTACATTTTCTAAGATATCAATAAATATTTTTTTGTAGTTGCAATTTAAGGAAAAATAAAAATAAAAATAAATGGAAGGAGACAAGTCATTTGGCCACTATGTTTAGTTAATGGAATACTAAATTTATAAATTAAAACTTAACATTTCATTCTCTCCCCTCGCTTTCTAGTTTCCCTCCTTGTATTTGGTGTTGTAGACTCTAAGAGTATAAATTTAATTATACGAGCGTTTTAAATTGTATTAGTTTTTCTCTAAAGGTCATAAAAGTTTGGATAGTGTGAGTGAAATTTTAAAAGAATAAACCAATTCCTTTTTTCAAGTACATAAGTACTGACTTAATATCAATCGAAAATTATATAAGAATTTTTTTTCTGTTGAAAGTTTTACACAATTGCAATGACATTCCATTAAGAAATTTGTACGTTACAATCAGTGGAAAGATTCAACTAATTTCAAAATTGATTCAATGTTCTTTTGATTAGTTTTAAGTATAAAATACTTAGCCCACCTTTAAGTAAACACTTATTATAAGTGCTATTTTAGCAACTGGTTCTGATAACTCAAATAAATAAATAAATAACCGTTTGAATCTACCCCTTGCTTGCATTTTTTTAAAATTACTACAGTTTTAAGAATAAATTGTAAATACAAAGTTCAGAATGTTTAGAAAGGATCTTTATCCAATAACATAGTTATATATAAAAAATAAAAATAATGACTGATAATATTGATAAATTTAACTAAAAATAAAAAAAATCCCTATTTTAGTTAACAAATTTAAACAACAACAAAAATAAACAACAAAGTTAAAATTCTTTTATTTTTTAAATCGTATATATATCAACATAATTTAATAAAAATATAAAACAATGAAATATGATCAATCTACTAATAAATTCGAAAAGAATATTCCAAGGAGTTTTCAACTGAGCTTCGGTAATAATAAACAGTAGTTGACCCATTTCACTTCAGAAGATTTAAAATTTTCTCCTGAATTCAAAAACTTAATTATTTATTAAAATATATGATATTGCCGTGAAACTTTAAAATAACGAAAGAAATATCTATATATATTAATGCTATTGTATAGTATTCTTCTAAGTATTTTCATAATCTATTTCAATAAAAATTCGATTGTTATTTATTCCATAATGGGAAATAACGCAAAGTTGTATTATACGGCAAAACATAGCAGCATACACAAAATGAAAGTGTTCTTGACCTCTTTTAAAAGTGAACAAATGTAAATTATTCTTTTTTGATATTTTACATCCCTGATCACGTAGATAAGGCAGTTGTTTCATGTTCTCACAATTTTGAACAAAAGGCTAGATTTTAATGGAATAAGTTGTCAAGCAAATGACGCGAAAAAAAAATGACAGGACTCAATTCATTCCCATTTACAAACACAAGAAAAGGAATAATTTTTCCGCGTCCATTTCTTTACTTTCTTCCTTCATTTCAGATGACTTAACATCTTGTTTTCATTCGCGGCATACATAATTCGTCGAGTAAAATAATGAGAAGTTGCCCCACAAAATAAGAGTTGGCGAAATCAAACTCGTAATTGGAAAAAAAGGACATAGCGCGCCAAACATGTTTGGTAAAACAAAACACTAAGATTAAAATCGCCAATAAGGAAATTAAGTCACAAAAATAGAATGCATTGGAGATTTCGTCACGATACTGATATTTCGTTTGGAGTTTTTATTTCAGGGAGGAAAGAATTATTTTATTGATTTTATTTTCTTTTAATTTGTTGCTAAATATTAGTACAGTTGAAGATGTTATGATTGAAGTCTTTAAAATGTAAACATTTCACAGAATAATAAAACTGAAGTATAAGTAACAGCACTTGGATATTAAATGATATGAAGATTGATTTAAAACTATATCTAAAATCCTGAAAGTATTTTTAAATAGCTTATGAATAATTCTACAAATATTAGCAAATTTGTAAAATAGTTTTACTTTAAATAATCAATCACAGTATTCAAGACTAAAGTATTTACACAATTTCATATGCTAATGGCCAAAGCAGGATCAATTAGGATTAATCTGGGTTAGTGGAAATTAAGATCAGGAATATATTTTTCGATGCAAGTGATCGATTAATTACCAGAGATAAAAAAAATAGTGTATGTGTCGTAAATATTTTTAAAATACCCAAATAAAATTATTTAAGAAGTACTGAATGTGACCGAGGGCTATAATTCTAAGATAAAATAAGAAAATTACATAAAATGCATCGGTTTTTTAAACATGATACGTCATCTTGAAATTTCAAATTTCAATCCTTCATAATATTTTATATTAAACGCTTCGTATTATTTATTTAATTATTCATTATTTTTATACAAATGTTTATTTAACACTAGACCTTAATCGATTAAAAATTTCTTTTTCTTTTAAAAAGCAAAAAAGTTGAAACAGTTTGATGAAAACAATTTTAGCAAAGCCGGAGAAAAAAGATATAAAAATGATATTTTTAAACAGAACAAGAAGTTTCTATAACAAAAGTTATGATTTAAAATTTTAACAAAAGTAGTTCACAATTATACAGTTTATTAAATGCAGGTAAAATGAAAAAATCATCTTTATAATTTTCAAGGAGAAATTCGTTATAATATGTATTTTACGCAACGAAAAATAAAGGTATGTTCCATAAACATACTATAACAAGTAGAATTTCATCAGTAGGCCAAATAATTTTATATAAGAAATTTATTTACGTTAGAAAATATATATAAAAAAGTAGATAAAAATGCTTAAATTATAATCGCTTTATTTTACTTATAAATAAAAACATTTGAGTAATTTATAAAAAAAAAATTGATAGTTATTTGTCATACAAAACAAAATAAAAACTTTCATCAGTTAGATACATGACCTGAAACAGTGAGGGGGAAAAACGCCAATTTGTCATAGAAATACTAAACTGTCTCATTTCTAAACGTTGCAAGTGCTATTATTTTTATAACCCAAACCAGATTCGTTTTTATTCCATAATTTATTGTTCGATATTTCTGTGTTTTAATACGACCCAGAACATTTAATTATAAATGATTTTACTAATAAATAAAAAGCTAAAATGGTCTCGAAAGGGAAAAGATTCGTATAAAGATTCTTTCATAAAACTAATTACAATAAAAAAAAATTTTAATATGTGACAAAGCAGTCCATATCTGTTTAAGTATCATCATTAGGATAACATCTTTGAAATAAATGAGCAAAAAATATCTTTCAGAATTTATTAGTGTTACATTTATAACATAATCCGAAAATGGAAATTTCAAACTGAAATCTTATAGAGCTATACTTCTCCAAAAAAAGGTACAGTACATTTAAATTTAAAATTTGGTACATACGAGTAAATCAACTCCCACAATACCTTGAACCTATTATTACATCCGAACTTCACATAATAATAATTTGTTATTCATTTTTATAACACTTTCTTAAAAACTATTTACATGTATCAATTTAAAATATTTTCTTACAAATTTTACATTAAAATTTGAGATTTTTAGACCCCGTCAGCAAAGCTTTGTCTAAATATCTTGAAATATTTTTTTAAATACCCAACTTTCTTTATAATATAAAGTTTGAGAAAGATATATTCAAGATAAAGCACATTTTCAAACAGAAAAAATGCTTCAATTTCCATAGAAATTTGCATTATTATAACTCTTACATCTGTTAACAATATAGTGTTTTTAAATTTTAAAAATATTCCATAAATACTTTCTTTTTCGTTTTGATAGGTGAAGGCATAGTCCATTTAATATTACGATGTAGGAGAAAAAACGCGAAACACATTTTATACCAGAAAAAATGAATCAACTCGGTTAAAAAAGTGAAGCATGATAAAAAAATGCTGCTCTCTAAAGGATAGTAAGTCAGAATAAAATATTAATTTTTCATTTCTTTTATATCTGAAAAATGTTCCAAATTCGGGTCCTATTCTTTAACATTAACCGAAGACAACCTTAAGGTATCCGAACACGTTTGGAGCACTTTTTAACAAAATAACATATTTAAACATTATAAAGGCTTTTTATAGGGCTCAATACCAATAAATACTAATATTTAATTTACAATATTTAAAATAAATTGCCTAAATTTCACAGAAATCACAATTATAAGTGAAATTTTAGCAACATTTTTGTAAAACTTCAAAGCAATTAAAGAAAAAAGTAATAAACTTATATTAGTAAAAGTATTACCAAAACAATCTAGATGCATTTATCTAGAGAATGTACTAAAATTTTAATGTTTTATCAAAATTTGAAAAAGTACACATTATAAGATAAATCACATTCTTTATGAGACCATTATTTAAATAACAAGCCCTAACTCAAAAAATATTCATACAATAAAAAATATTTTAGTACATTCTCTAGAAAATAGCATAAATATCAGGTTCAAAAAGTTTTATAGAAATACATTTGTAATATTTTGAGTAATCAGACTCGCCATGTTAGATTTCGAGTAATTTAAATGCCCACTTCTGGTAGATCAAAGACCCACTTCCGGTTTTTCTAACTTAATAAAATGGATTGTAGCTTAGCCTCTAGGTAGAGTAGAAACTAAACAAAATACGTTTTGTAAATCCAAAAGATAGCCCTATTCAATAAAAGAGAAAACAAAAATATCTGTCTTGACCGAATTCGGTCATTTTCAACGTGTACGGATACTTTAAACAAATCGCACAAAATGACTATCTAAAATGCTACAGCTACATTTTACTTTTTGCCTCTCTCTCTAAAATTAAAAATTGAAAATCTACTTTTGTATTTAGATCACTTGAAACGCCTTTAGATAAATTACACACAAATCTCGTAACAAATAAGAAAACAAGAGGAACATTTTTAGGTTATATGTGAAATACACTGCTGGACAATTGCTAAGGACGGATAACAGTATCATCCATAGCAACCACAAAATGAAAAGAAGCAAAATGTGGAAAATTAGAATAAGTGCGGGATATTAGTAAGAAGAAGTATGAGTATGCAAATTTTTTTTTTTTTCCACGTGTGTTCATCACGTGATGAGCGTTCATAAGAGCTTTAAAGGTTTTGACGCGTGTGGACAGTTGTTGTTTTCAAGTCAAAGTTTTTACAGGAAACATTTAATAGACGAACTTAAAATTTTTGGCATGTCTTCCCGACATCACATAGACGATTTTATGCGTGGCCGAATTATTGGAAAGATCGAAGAAGGGCGAAAAATAACAGATGTTGCCAGGAGTTCGACATCGCTCACAGCGTTGTTTCACGGCTGTGGAAGTCATTTAAAACTACTGGAATGTGTAGTAGACAGCACGGGGAGGTCGTGTTAGAAGTACGACGCCTGCAGAAGACAGATATATCGTCCTATCAGCAAAGGAACAGGCGCACCACAGCTCAGCAGGTGGCAAATCAGTTTCTTGCTGCCTCAGGGAAGCAGATCTCCCGAAAAACTGTTGCCAGGCGTTTGAGGAGGAGGTCTATACGCACGCAGACCTGTTGTGTGTGTCCCATTGACCAGACAGCACTGTACTGTCCGTTTGCAATGGTGTCGTGAGCATCACAATTGGACTGAACGGGACTGGGCATGCGTACTATTCTCAGATGAGAGTAGGTTCAGTCTGCCATCGGATAGGAGACGCCAACTGATCTGGCGCGAGAGTGGTACTGCTTATCGTCCAGAAATATCCAGGAAAAGGACCGATATCCGACATGCAGTATCATGGTGTGGGCCGGCATCATGATCAATGGCCGCACGCGCCTACATGTGGTTGCGAATGGGACTATGACGGGCCAACGATGCATTGATGAAGTTCTACTTCCTCATGTTCGTCTTTTCCGTGGTGCTGTCGGTGATAAATTTGTTTTTATGGACGACAACGCAACATGTCATCGAACACTCGCTGTTCAGGATTGTCTAGACAGCGAGGGTATTCAACGTCTCGTATGGACAATGCGTTCTCCAGATCTAAACCTCATTGAAAATGTGTGGGATGCTTTGGGGAGGCAAGTTGCTGGTCGAAACTATCCTCCGACAAACAAGAACACCCTCATCCGTGAACTCACAGAGGAATGGGATAAATTGCCTCAACAGCTGCTGGATAATGTTGTGCAAAGTATGGTACGACGTGTGGAATGTTGCATCACACTCCACGGTGGACCTATCCCGTACTGATAACTTTCTTTAAGGTGCCTGCTGACTTTTAGATGCATTGTTCCATTTCTCCGTACGCAGATCAAATGAACATTTTTTTTTTCAGATGTTTCACAGCTTTTGTACTTTCCAGAACAATAAATATTCTTTATTCTAATGTCTGAACAGTGTGGCAACTATATTTTATCCTACTAGGCCTCATGTCTCGCTTAATATTATGCTACATAGCAATTTGTGATCCGTCCTTAGCAATTGTCCAGCAGTGTATGTATGCATATCAAAAACATGTTCTTATCATTCTTAGAACAATGTTTCCTTTAGGAGTACTTTTTTTATTTAAATAAAAAATTTTTAGTTCGTATTTAATTATTGATGTTAAAATCACAAAACCAAGCATTTGGGATGTTATTATATATATATATATAAATTTGATTTTAAAAAAAAACAATTCTCGCTTAGTGACAGAAATAAAATAAAACCTCTCTTCTATATTTACAACCTACGAGATAACTATGAAGTAAAATTTTTATATCAACAGTTTTAATTAGAAATCCTTTATAAATAAAATAAATTACACATAAGCATAAAACGAATTTTCAATAACACAATCTTTGTTGTTTCTTAAGGCAAGTGTGTCCAACACGCGGCCCGCCAATACGTGAGATACGGTCCGCCGATTCGTTTAAAAAAATTTTAAATATCAGGTTTTTAAAGTTTTTCGTTTTGAAATTTATTTGGAAATTTATACATATATATAAATCTACAGTGTATTTTCTTATTACCTGTTCTTGTTTTAAAATAAATCCTTTTTGATAATAAATGTCCTTTATATTAAAATAGAGTTATATTTGATTAAACAGTTACATTTGATTTTACTATAATAAATTAGTTTTTTAATAAATTTCGAATTGTATTATGCATATCCTTTACTATGGATGGTGCATGATTCTTTGTGTGTGCGACTTTCATTTCTTCTCCTTTTCTGTTGGGAGTGCCCAAAAAGCAAGAGGCAGTCAGAGATGTTTTATAAAGTTTAAAAAAATATTCTGGACAGTGTTAAGGTAAAGGGCAATGTATACTTAATCGTTTGCGAAAGACAGCACAGAATCAAATTTCAACAATGAGTAACGAAAAATCAATTCAGAAGGAACACCATAATTTTCAAGAAATGGCAACACACACACTGTAATATTTTAAACATTATTTGATTATTGCATTATTATATCATACTAGCCGTTACCCACCCGCTTCACTGGGTATTTCACGATTTTGTATAAATGTATACTGTTTACATATATATGAATTATTGATATCTAGCATTAAGAATTCGATTTATTGAAAAATATATTTATAGCTGTAACTCTCGCCTCTTGATATAAAAAGGACATAAATCACAGTATCTAATTTTTATTTATATCTAAAATAGAAGTAGAAAGATTTTTTGTGCTCACTTAACCTAATAATCAAGTGGATTTCCACCAAAGCAACTTTCAGTGGATCCCTATTCCATAAAATAAGCATGCGTGCTAAATTTCAAGTTTAAATCTAACAGAGCAAAAACGGAATTTTTATTATCAATATCTCGTTGAGAGCATTCTTAGCGGATTCCAATTCAACAAAAGAAGCATGCAAACCAAATTTTATTATTATAGTCTTAGCAGTTCGAAAACGGGAATTTTATCTATTAATACACCCCAATAACTCTCCCCGCTTCCCCCTGGAGTTGATTTCCGTAAAATCCATTCTTAGTGGAACTCTATTCAACTAAAGAAACGTGCTCAACAAATTTCAAGTAAATGGGTTAATTCAAAAACAGGAATTTTTCTAAACAACGCTTTAATCCCTCCAACCCCATTCCTTTGGGGGTCCGTTTTCGCAAAACTCTTTGTAAAAGGAACTCTATTCCATGAACGGAACATACCTTCTAATTTTCAAGCAGGTGGGTCTATTAGTTGAAAAGCGGAAATATTTATCTATTATTCCCCTTAATCCCCCTCAATGACCCTTGGGGATCAATTTTCCCCAAAACTATGTTGTAGCGGATCTCTACACCATGAAAGGAATCCGCTTATATATACCAAATTTTAAGACTGTACGTCTAATAGTTTAAAAATGGAAATAATTATCTATAACGCCGCTTAAGCCCCTGCAACGCCACTTAGGAAGCGATTTTCACAAAACCCATCTTATAGCGGATCTCTACTTAATAAATGGAATCAGCTGACTCAATTTCAAGATTTTACGTCTAATAGTTTAAAAAAGGAGATAATTGCCTGTAACGCCTCTTAATTCTTCACAACGCCACTTGGGGGTCGATTTTACAAAACCCATTTTGTAGCGGATCTCTACTCTATAAAAGGAATCCGCTTATATCAAATTTCAAGACTGTACGTCTAATATTTTAAAAATGGAAATAATTATCTATAACGTCCCTTAAGCCCCCGCAACGCCACTTAGGAAGCGATTTTCACAGAAACCATCGTATAGAGGATCTCTACTCAATGAATGAAATCTGCTACTGAATTTCAAGATTTTTCGTCTAATAGTTTAAAAAAGGAGTTAATTGCCTATAACTCCCCTTAATTCTCTACAACGCCACTTGGGAGTCGAAATTGACAAAACCCATTTTGTAGAAGATCTCTACTCTATGAAAGGAATCCGCTTATATACCAAATTTAAAGACTGTACGTCTAATAGTTTAAAAATGGGAATAATTATGCATAACGCCCCTTAAGCGCCCTCAAAGCCCCTTGGAGGTTAATTTTCGTAAAAATCATTATGTAGGGAATCTCTACTTTATGAAAGAAAAATCTGTGTACCAAGTTACAAGACTGTGCATCTAATAGTTTAATAATGAAAATAATTACCTATAACGCCCTTTGGGGTTCGATCTTTGCAAAATCCGTTCTTAACTGATGTCTACTCCATGAAGAAACCTACATACCAAATTTCAAATCTGTAGGTTTAATAGTTCCGGAGATATCGGGATTAGTCAGTGAGTTAGTGAGTCGCTTTTCTCCTTTATATATATAGATAAACATTATTATATTATCTATATCTGTTTACAGGAAAAAATAATGAAAATAATAATAATAATTCATTCTGTTTTAAATTTTCACTCAAATAAATGTTTTTTTGTTTCCAAATCTGGTATAAAGGTACATATTTTTATGTGTGACCCGCGAGACTATGTTTTTCCGAAGCAAGGTCATTTCGGTTGGACACCTCTGTCTTAAGGTATCCGACTGCGTTCGGAACCGTGATTTTAAAAAAGCGCATAAATGGATACTTTTCGTGATATTTAGTGTCACTTAGATAAGAATACATGTATAAAATTGTTTTAAGGACATTTTGACAAAAAAAATTTATTTAAATACAATATTTCGGCAAAAAATTAACTCAGAATAACCTTTTTCAAAATGTTCTCCTTTTGTGAAAAATGCTTAGATTATAACAATATTTTGTCTGTATATAGCTCAAACCTCTGCACTGAAAATAATGTGATTTTTGAAAAATTCACATTATTTTCAGAGTTACAACCCATTAAAGTAATTATCGGCATCTTTTTCTTAAAATTTCTCCCCTCTGTAGTCGTAAGACATGGATAAACCCATTTCTATGTTATATATTTCAAAAATTCTAGTTGAGCCTCTGTACAGAAGTCTGAGCTACATACAGGGAAAATATTATTATAATAGAAGCATTTTTCACAAAAAGGAGAATATTTTAAAAATGGGTTATCACATTCTATGTTCATTTTTTGTCAAAATATTGTACTTAAATAATTTTTTATTGTAATACTATTCTTAAAACAATTTTATATACATTTTCTAATCCAAGTGACACTAAATATAAATATTATACATTTATAACGCTTTTGCAAAATCACGGTTCCGAACCTAGTCGGATACCTTATTTTTAAAGGTAAAATGTAATAGTATTGCTTCTAATTATTTATTATTGACGTAAATATGTTCATCTGTCTTCATGTTTGAGGCTTTATAAAGATTCGTGATAGAAAATTAATAACTAAAATTATAAAAGATGACTGTAAAATAAATGAACAAGGGCACATAACTCTTTTATAAACACACGTTAAAAATTTAACTTCGATAAAGATTTATTTCTAAATTACATCTCTTCCTGTTGAATGCAAGGATCATCCTATTCTGCCTATTTAAAATCAGATTTCTTTTGTCCCTGTGCCAAGTCAGATCACGAGATCGTGTTTTTATTCGACGTGTGAGGAAATGGAAAAAAAAGAAGAAAAAATAAATTAACAGACGTCTTAAGATCACTTTTCTTCCTAGTCATAGTTGAGTGTAGCATTACAAATTCTTACTGCATTTAAAAATAATGGCTCATTGAGTTACATAAAAGGACAAAAAGAATTTTAAGAATTAGTCTGATCTTGAAAATCTATCTTCGAATGAATATTTTTTAACAGTGGATGATTTTTTCGTTTATTTTTACATCAGCGACCGCCAAACTTATAAAGTTTCTGAGCTATCGTACCATTTTTATAAATCATACTGTGAGCTTCCAACCAAAAGAACTACCATCTTTTAAAAAAGAACTTACTTTTACTTAGAGCCTATTAACTTACATTTCTAGGATATATGAAATAAATTTTAACTAAACTATATAATAAAAAGAAACTGAAATGAATACATAAGAAAAAAAACTGAAGTGTAATTCGTCATAAATAATAAATGTAGTAACAGAATTTTTTTATCAGACTTTTGAACTCTGATGAGAAGAACAGAACACTTTTTTACTGGTCATTAACAAAATTTTAATTTTCGAAGAGTAAGTAGTGAGACTACCATTCAAATACAATCATATAAGTGTTCATCAGTGAGTCTGTTTCTGTATTTATTTTTAGTAAATTTCATACCGGAAAAAGAAATATCACACAGATATCTAGAGCTGAACATTGCCTTCACTTTAAGACAAGCTTTGACCAAAATTGGTTACATTTCTTTCGTAACACGACTCATATATTTTTAGAACTTGAGTAAAGCGATTTTTTTTTATATATACTATGAAAATTAATCAGTACCAACTCCACTACAGCATTATCTTTTTGAAAATCAAAAGTCTACGTGACACAAGCAGAGAACACTTCATCATCAATCTTTATAAAAGGAGGCTGTTAATGGAATCAACCGAAAATGTCCCTACGAGCTACTGGTAGTTCGCGATCGACGGTTGGATGATTCCTGTTTTACGTTATAAAATCCCATTTTCACTTTGCATGTAATTTAATAAAATTAAGCAGAAATTTTACAACTCTTTTAAGTAGTCAGATCAGTTTTTCCAGCAGCATTTTTTTCTACACAGCTCAGCTTTCCTACGGATGATGAGTTTTTAGATTTATAAAATGTTTTCATCTAAGTCGAACGTATTGGCATTTTAGTAAATGTTATACTTGAGCATTGATGGAAAGCCTCGCTACCATTCCAAAAAAAAAATGAAACATTTTTATTTAAATGATATACATCGATTTTATTAAAAGCAATCGATTTAACACAAAAACAAGAAATATCATCGATATCATAAAAATGATTAATAATCAGATTTTTTTTAAAGAAACACCGAAGTAAAAAGTTCTCAAAATATGTTTCAGATATTAACATTTCAAAAAATTACAACTGTGACGACAGAAGAAAACGTCTTTCAGCATGTTACTGTAGATTATGCGGACGTTCGGTACCTTTGTAAATTTCAACTGGGTGAAATCCATGTACGGATACATCTTGTTTTCCTTTTTCTTTTTTTTTTTATTTTGCAAAAATTAAAACTTCCCACTATTTAAACTTATAGGAAGCTTGTTTGTGTTATTTTTGTGTGATATTTCTATTCAATTTTAAAATTATTACCCACTGTATTGCATGAAATAAGCAAGACGCTTATTCTGAGAGTTCTATTAATAATGAATTGATTGCTTGTTCATTAACGTTGTACGCAGCAACACGAGAGCAGCTGGAGATGAATCTCGTAATTTCGAACAATGGACGAGTGATAAGGAAACCCTGATCTGGTATCTCACTTTTCAAACCTATTAGTAATGAAAATTGCAGAGTCCAAAATAAAAAAAAGAGACTTTTAACCCTGAATGAAACTTGTAGAATATACCTTTTTTTAAGTCTATACCAGTGCTTCTCAAACTTTCAATATACGCGACCCACTATTCAATCATCATTTTCATCGCGCCCCCCTCCATACAATAACAATGTATTGAATTCAATAATACTATACTTTGACACTAAAGCTACAATACGACTTTGACCTCTTATGTGCTACTGACGTACATAAACGTCTCGCTCAGCCAAAGCATTAGTTTTTTGGACATATATGTACGTTTTTCCGAAGTTAGATCTTTTCTGTGCAGTGCTATCCATAAAATTATTCCGAAAGCTTTAGAATGTAATAAGAGGGCCTTGACAGTGTTTGCGAAGGATTTACTTATTTCAGAGGATTTGCTTATTTACTCCTTTTTTCCTCCCCCTCAAAAAAACACCAAATTACGCTCGTCTACGTTGAAAACAGTGACACTGGGGAGCGAATCGCGTAACTTTAAATCGGCAGTTAAGGAATTAATTAAAAACCGTACAAATTGTCAAGATAAGTGACAATACAAGCCCATGGGGTGACTGATAATTCTGAAACTTATTCTTAACTTAGTATTGTTAAATTAATAATAAAACACATTGTACAGTACTGATACATTTATAAGCGTATTATATTAGTGTAATTGAGTATTTTATGTTTTATTATATCAGAAAGTATTTTGTTTGTTTACTTTCAGTAAATTAATAATTTTTTAAATCTTTTGTTTTCGACTTTTCAATATGCTCCCTAGTAGAGTTATCACGCCCCCAAGGAGGGCGCGCCCCACAGTTTGAGAAACACTGCTCTATACCATTTAAATGTTTCAGATATGTCAAGAGGAGCATTTTTACATTCCATACTTTCAAAACAATACCGTAGTGCGAGAATAAATTGAATAACACACACAAAATATGTTTTGATTAGCTAAAAGAGAAAATAATAAGAAAATATTATTTTCAGATAATTCATTTTTCTTTCAATTACGTGATATGCATTGTATAAGATTATTGTATGTAAGCGTTACTTATTACATGCATTTTTTTCTAATCACGTTAAAAGTTTAATTTAACTAATTTTCCTTTTTGATGGGAGAGGATTTGGTTTGGGTTAAGAGTTAAAATGATTGTTGAAAAACTTGAACATCAGCTAAATTTCAGTTATTAAAGAATTACCACTTTTGCAGGTATTTCCTCTTAATTTGCTTGTGATCTAAAACTAGAATAAAAACCAATTATTTATAAAAATTTATACATAAATTTTAAATTAAAAAATCTATAAAATTAGGAAGTTTGCATTTTTTAGTCGAATAGCTTTCTTAGACACTAATTTCACATATTTCTAAATAAATTTCAAAGAAACTTGCAAACACTTGTAAAGATAGCGTAAATGTTTGTCTTCCTCTTCGGTACAGAATCAAGTAAATTATCGAACGATTTCGTTTTTTCGCAAATAACAGCAGTTTTGTTATTTTTTTTTAAAAAAATATAGCTTGCTCTTTATATAAAAACTTATATAATTGTAACTTACATTATCTAAGTCATTATTATATAGCAACTTAGAAATAAATATCCAAATTAACATATGAGCTACTACGGCTTTTCTAAAAATGTGTCCGATCATTTTTGTTAATCATTGTATATTTTATAAAAAACGGTCAATGAATCCATTGTAGTTCTCCATCCATGATAATTTAAGTAGACTTTCATTTAAATCTAAACAACATTGCTTAATTTAAATGTCTTAAGAAAACATATCTAAAAATTTCCTCTTTATAATGTTATTTATATAAAAATACATACTTTTTGGACGAAGAGGAAGGTTAAAAGTTTGAGAATAATTGCTCCTTCTACAGAAAAAAAAGAGAAAGATATAGAGAAATGATAGGTTTTCGTGATTACTGTTCAGACAGAAAAAAGTACAAAATAATTCTTTTGGCCTCGAAGAACAGGCTAATTAAGTTTAAACATTACCACCTGACAAGCCACAGCGAAGGATCAAGTAAGCAAAAAAAAAATCATATTACACGGCAATAAAAAAATAGTAAAATAAACTCTGTAGTTGGTATGAAGAAAATTTTGTCTATAAACATTGTTTTCTCTTTTACTTATATATGAGGGGGAAATGTAACAATTAAAAACGTATTAGAAAATAAGAAACAAAAGAACAAATCAGACATCTAACAGGAAACGGAACATCGGATGAAAAAACTTTGACTTTAACAATGTAACGAATATCCTTGAAATCCAAAAAACAATTTTTGACTAAAATACTAATTCATAATTTATGAATTTTGATATGGAAAAAAGAGTTGTGTTAATTTCATTGAATTAATCTTAATATCGCAAGAAGCTGTTCAGAGCTTGAAAAATAAATAGAAAGAAAAAAAGCTGAATAGAAAAAAAAACTGATAGAAAACTTGATAGGAAAAAATTGAATCGATGACTTGGGAGCGATAACTACTTAATTGATAACTTAAGCTACTTGTGTTCTTGTTGCAAGTTCGTCATTGAGATTCCACACGCATTACGTGAAGTGTTTACAGAATAAATGTGAGACTATCTGCGAGTTGTTAATTAATTCTTGTATATTTTTAAAAATTAAAACATGATTAAAATTTTAAAATACTGCAAATCTAGAAACGCCTTTGTTGTATTTGAACACTTACGGTATCAAAAAATTCCCCAAAATACCGAAGATAACCAAACCTAGTTAATTATCATAAAGTATCAGTTTTTCTAAAGCAATAACAACTTATCTTATAAAAGATTTATAAAAAGGACTTATATATATAGAAAATATTTCAATCTCATGAAGGTATTTTGAAAACTACCAATCGTCTATCTTAGCAATGAAATTACTAGTATAAATCCACACATAACTTAATAATTTCCTCGTATCTAAAGGATTTTAAAACCAAAAATGTTTACTTTTTTATAAGTATATCACAAAGAGAAAAAAATCAGTTCATTTAAGAAACACAACATATTCGAATGGGATAATTTTCAATACATTTAACACACACAACCAATATAAAAAAAGTTATCTATTAAAATTTATACTTTCACATTATTACACATTGTGAAAGCTAATGTTTCATAAAGAAACAAATTACGAAGCATATAAAAAATTTGCTATAAACACTAAGCATATTTTTAAATTAAAATTTTTTTAAAAAAAAATATTGGCAAATGTAAAGGAAATGCGGGTGACATGAACTATTTCATTTGCCTTTTTCGAGTTTGTGCTATTTTTAAAGATATGACAAACATATTTTTTTTCTCATACTCACCCACACTTACGCACAAACTATTGCATCTAGAAATGACATTTTATCGTAATCGAGAATGTGTATTTACAGAATTGAAAATGATAATGAAATACATTCATAATCTCATCTTTTATTTTAAATAACGGGGTATACCTAAAATGTATGTCTCAATTGTTTCCTGGACGTATAAGTTGTATATAATTACATAAACAGTTTTATTTTGATTTTTTTCTTATTTTTATCTGAATCAAAAAACAGCTAGAGCAGGAAACTTGAATCACCCTTTGAAGAGAAATTCGAAAAGAGTTTAAGATTTAGATATTTCAAAGAATATTCTTGGATGTTACTTTTACTGTTTTTCATTATTAGATTTCTTAATCTTATAATACCAGAAAGGAGAATAAAAAATCAATTAATACCATTTAAATACCTAAATAATATCAGAAAAGTGGATATCTTTAATAATTTAAAATATTCTCTCTCTCCATTACCTTGTTAACGTTAGTTGGTCAAAGCATTCTAAGGAATGCTGGAATTCATAATAAGTAGAAATGATAATGCATAATGAATTTAAATGAAAATCCAATTCCGTTTTAATTTTATCCCAATGTGGTTTTTAGATGAATTTTATTTTCTTTGAAGGAACGATTGACAGTCATCAATAGACGAATTTATGTTGACTTCAATATAAAAAAAAAATTTGAATTTGCGTTATTTTCATTAAATTAAAAGAATTTAAAAAAGTAAAAAAATATGAAGTTTACTATAACTAGAAATGTATACATTATATGTATAGTGAAACAAATATCAAATTATATTTTCAAAGTCAAAATTGGGCCCTCTCTTGTGGTATCGAATTTTTTAAATTTAAATCGTGATTCATTATTTATTATTTTCTAGATAATTTTCAGGTCTCCATCTCACCCGGTTTAAGTGACCTACATAAGTAAGAGACTAGACTACTTTTTCTTTCTTATAAAAAAAAGAAAAGAAACTACTCCAGCATTTTCATTTTAGAACCAAGAAAATTAGAAATTTCATGTTTTACAGATAATTAATATTATTCTAAACTTAAAACAACAACAAAAAAAATTGTTAAAAGTGATTAGAATGTTCCAAATTATCATTATGATACAACTCAGATTGAAAGAAACAAATAGTTTTTAAAATATTTTGATTGAGTTTTAGTTCCATGAATGACATTTAACGTTAATATTGCAAAACACAAAATTTCTATTTTATTATACTCTTCGTACTAAGAACATTAAAAAACTTTCTAATATTTAATTTAAAGACAATTAAAATTGATTTCAGCGTTCTTTTCTTTCCAACAAAGAAATAAAGTAAAAAAAATAATAAACTGAACTCTACCGGTATTTTAATGTAATAGTATGGGCAAAAATAAATAAAATTAGGCTTGCAGAGTAAATACACTTAAACAGTAATGAACTAAAAATTGCAGAAGTGACCTTATAAAATGATTAAAAAATTTAAAAGGAATTTCTTAAAATGTTTTAAAATGATGTTAGCATAATACTTACACAATTTTTTTTTAGATTAGTAATAAGAATTTCTCATTAAATTATCAATTCTATTTATCATTGCAATAAATATATTCAAGGACATTTGCGCATATTAGTAAATGTACTTTATGTACTTATAAAAATTCTAAATTTTGCTAAAAAGAATTTGGAAAAATTAGTAAAAAAATTATAACTTCTAACTGAAAATTCATCATACATATAGTCAAAAAAATCGTGATAAAGCATTTTGCGTGCATAAATGAAAATGTCTTTGAAGCTTTATTACAGTGCTTCTCAAACTTTCAATACTTACGACCCAATTTTCAATCATAATTTTCATCGCCCCCCCCCCCTCCCTTTCATACAATAACAATATACTGAAAATTCAATAATAATATACTTTGACTAAAGCTACAATACGACTTTAATTATAAACCGCTCAAATTATCAAGATAAGTATTAAATTTTGAATATAATTTTATGACATGCCCATAGGGTCATTGGTAATTATTAAAATTGTTTTTAACTTAGTACTGTTAAATTATGAAATACATTGTGCATTATTGATGCATTTATAAGTGTATTATATCAGTGTAAATGTGTGTATATTATTTTTTATTATGCCAGACTGTATTTTGTTTTGCTTCGTTTCAGTGAAATAAAAATTTGTTTAAATAATATATTGTTTTCAACTTTTCGATATACTCGCACCCCCCCCCCACATAGAGTTATCACGCACCCTAGGGCCGCGCCCTGCAGTTTGTGAGACGCTGCTTTATTAAATATCCAGTACTGGAAGATATCCTATAAATAACCATTAAAAAAAATTCTGTATAATTACAAGAACTATTAAGATTTTGACTAAATTGTTTTAAGCAATCTTCTTGTTTATAAAAAAAATTTACTAGGGATATATTCTTGTAATATTTGCTGTGATTTATTTAATTCTTTTAAAAGGAAATCTTAAGATTTGAAAAATAAAAAAAATTGCTTCATTATATATCAAATATCTATATAAATTAAACTGTTAAAAGAAATGCACATTAATTTAAATATATTTTGTGTGGCTTAGTTTTACTGATATACAATATCAAAATAAATTATATATTTAGATAAAAAAAAGTCACGATGATCAATAAAATTCCAAAACAAACGATTTTTTTTTTCAGAAGCTCTTTTCAATTAAAATTTTAAGGGAAAAAATACTTTTTCATTTACATAGGAAGAAAAATACTGAAAACAAAAACAAAGAAAAGAAAATCAATTTTTGCCGAAGAATTAATTCAATAAAAGAAACAAAGCTTTTGTTTTTCGGAGTGGTGAACGATTTTTTTTATCCACACATAGTATGTTAGGTAACGTCATATTAAATTCCTTCCTCATATTATCTAAAGCTATAATAGGAAAATGCTTTTTGACCCATCTAACATCTGTTAGTTATCAAGCCATTAAATCTGTCAGACGCAAGATCAAATTTATTTTCATTACATGTTTTCATCCTTGTGTGTTTCATCAATCTTATTTTAAAAAAAAGAAACAGAAGTTGTTTCCTACTCTGTTATCAAACTCATATTTCTTACGAATTTTTTTACTAAACTGATTACTTCGTGTGTATATAATATGAATTTTATTAATTAGTGTGAGTATATATATATGTGTGTGTGTGTGTGTATACATAAAATATGAAACACATTTGAATTTAATGTTCTTGAAAACAATAAAAAAATGTATAGAAATATAAAGAGAAGACAAAATTAATATATTAAATAATAAATAGCCAATTTCTATTAAAATTACAATAATTATTTATCAAATCAAAATTTTTCATTATTTTTATTTAAAAAAATTTCGGATTCATTCACAATCGGATTATTTTATTACTAATCCAAATAACAAGGTAAAAAAGAAAAATAAATTGAAACCAAGTTTTTAAAAATATGTGTTCTTACTTCCATGCATAAGAACAAAAGTTAAAAGCATTCTGAAACTGGGTTACATTATATTTAATTGCCATGAGAGAGATAAATTTATTTTAATAAAATTATTTAAACCTAACCTTATTTAAACACATTTTAAATTGTACTTTTAAGAATGACTGTGATCCATTTATATATAACAATAATCCTGAATCATACGCATTGAAATGTTACATCTTTAAAATAGATTTTTAACTCACCCAATTAATCCATGAGAAGGATATGTAAAATCTTTATTGTTTCAAAGAAATTCTTCTAATAGGACGGATGATCGAATGTAATCCAAAATAGAAACGTCTCTATTACAGCACACGCAAATTTTCCACATCAAGTTCTTCCAAATAAACGTAACAACTCAGCAAATATTCACATTCTTACCAAACAAAGACACTTGTTGATCATCCAATAAACCACGGAAGTACTTAAAAATAGAACGGCACTTAAGAAGGCCAATGCCAATCCAAAACCGAAATAACATTTTTCACTCACAAACTGTCCGGTTTATGTTTTCTATGTAAATGGAACAGAAAAAAAACACTATGGGCGCCGTCGAAGACGCAACCCGAATAGATCTCGGAAAACTGTCACCGCGGCTCTTAGTAGGGGATCATTATGTTACTTTAGGGGCAGAAACGGGACTTCAGATTACGCTGGCGTCCCAACGACTGGAAGAGAGTGGGGTAAAATTCCACAAAAGCGGATCATAGTCATAACATAAACAATAAATTTTAACAGCTGCAGCAAATATTGTCCAATGATAAAATCTCTTTCTTACCCTTTGAAAATGGGGGGGAGGAGAGTGGGCGAGGCCTATTCACGACGAACTGGAGGATTCTGCCTGCTAATTGGGATACTGCAATGAGAGTTGATGCAGACTCACTTCTAAGTCACCTCTGTAAGGAGGAAGCAGGGAGAGAATAAACCATGACGCACTGTGTGTGTGTGTGAACGTCATCCCCTCCACTTTTACTCCACGTATGTTCAGGATGTGCGAAAAGTTTTCATCACTCTCAGTAACTTTGGGGAGCTCTTTAGCGGGAGACGTGTGTGGCCGTCAAAGCACTGCGCAGAGGATGTTTTTTTTTAATTAATGTACATCTTTTTTTTTTGTACTCAAGAGCCCTTTTTGTGTTTTGTTGGATGAGTCGAAAATTTGTATTGGATAATTAAAATAAATTCGATCCTGCTGTGCATAAAGTAAATTTTATATCCCCTTTATTTTTTTGCCGCGTAAGGAATTTTCGAAAGAGCAATGAAAATCATGCTTTTAATTTGACTGAACGAAATATAAAGTAAAGTTTTCCGCTGTAAATTTCAGAAAAATATTTACGTGGTCTGCTCAGATGAATTCATTCATCAACTAATTTCAATAACAACAACAAAAAAACATGAATGCAAACAAAGTTCATAACAGCATGGTATCATTTTTTTTTATTTTCTAGGTTACACACAGATTAATTTAGTTACAAGGTTAACAGATTAATTTTATTTAAAAAAATAATGAGAAAAAATGTTTTCAGGAGCAAGGGAAGAAAAGAAAGGATTTTTTTTTAAGGTACAAAATCACGTTTAAAAATTTTAAGTAATTATTCTTTAAAAAATAAAGAAAGAAAAAAAATATTTTATACTTTTTTCAAAAACAGTATAAAAACATTTACTCAAAAAGTTATAATGGTATGAAATTTTTAAAATTTAAGATAAAAAATAGTGGTTATAATTTGTGTTGTGCAAAAATTATGTTATAAGTACTAATGGATTATATATATTATTAGTCCGCACTAGAATGCTTGGTTAACCGGTAATTAATGAAATAATGTGAATTTAGAATTAAATAGTCTACGTCAACGGTTCTTAAACTTACGATCGCCTCCCCCTCGCCCCCTCTTAATATATCAGCCTGACATCGTGGACCCTCTCCCTGACTCCCAACACATGGCTGAGTAATTTAAAGGTTTCTCAAATTTCCTAAGACTGCCTCTGCTACTTTTACAGACTTTTTTAACTTAAAGAAAACAATAAACATCTAGTTAAAAAAAATTACAAAATACTACCGCATGAATCGAAATTTTTAATGAGAAAGATGGTGCTGCATTTCTTTTACAACAGCCGCTATGTCAGTTGTGTGTAATATTTGAAATTTGCCGTCTCAATTCCGGTTCTACGCTTTCCAGACGGTTGTGTGTACAGTGGTGTAACGTATACCCTGGCACCGCGGAGGGCCCAAAGCCTGACTTTGCAGAGGGGGAGGGGGCGCAAATGTTCTCTGTTACACCACTGTGTGTGTGTGTGTGTGTGTGTGTGTGTGTGTGTGTGTGTGTGTGTGTGTGTGTGTGTGTGTGTGTGTGTGTGTGTGTGTGTGTGTGTGTGTGTATCTCCCCATACATATAATGTAAGAGCATATAAGTACATTACTCTGATATCTACATCTTGGCTGCAATGTGTACCTATACCTTCTTTAAATATGAAAATAAGACAGTCTATATCAGGGGTGGCGAACCTTTATGGAACAACGTGCCATTTTTTTCTAAAAAGTGTTTAATGAGGTATAGACGTGCCGTCAAATAATTTTGACTTTGATTATTGAGAAAATAATAAAACTAAATACAAAGAACACAAAACTCTTTATTTGATACGAAAAAAATACCCTTTGCAATATATAGTTGCAAATGTTTTAGTTATACGTATTATTCAAATTAACGTAATATTAGTGTGAGTTCTGTTGTTGCAGATAGGATGATAAATAACTTATATTTGGATTGTAAGATGTTACTGTTAGTAGAATGCATGCTTATAATTGGAGCCTTCTGCCAATCGGATTTTAAGCAATTAATTATTTTTGCTGTGGTTCGCTATTTTGACGAGAGGATTTGCTATTTGTTTCAAAACGTCGTTTTACATGCAATATGTTCTGCATACCACAATTCCAGAACATAAAACACACCGCTTTTGCCGCCATTACTAATGATGCCATATTTCTAGATTCATGAAATTTGATATTCTCTTTTACTATCTTGCCCTTTTTATTCCTTTGCTAAACTAACCATGTTAAAAATAACGCTTAAAAATCGTAAATATAACACAAATAAACTTTAAAAACGTTTGATGCAATTAAATTGACTATTCTATACGTAGACAAACTTTGCATCATAAGCAATTGTAATCCACGACGTAACTAAGGCAAAACAATAACAAATGAGTGTGCTCTCACCACGCCGCGACAGATCACTCCTGTAAGTTCGTAATACACTGCTGGACAATTGCTAAGTACGGATAACACTATCATCCATAGCAACCACAAAATGAAAGGAAGCAAAATGTGGAAAATTAGAATAAGTGCGGGATATTAGTAAGAAGTATGAGTATGCAATTTTTTTCCCACGTCTGTTCATCACGTGATAGCGTTCATAAGAGCTTTAAAGGTTTTGACGCGTGTGGACAGTTGTTGTTTCAAGTCAAAGTTTTACAGGAAAGATTTAATAGACGAACTTAAAATTTTTGGCATGTCTTCTCGACATCACATAGATGATTTTATGCGTGACCGAATTATTGGAATGATCGAAGAAGGGCGAAAAATAACAGATGTTGCCAGGGAGTTCGACATCGCTCACAGCGTTGTTTCACGGCTGTGGAAGTCATTTAAAACTACTGGAATGTGTAGTAGACGACACGGGGGAGGTCGTGTTAGAAGTACGACGCCTGCAGAAGACAGATATATCGTCCTATCAGCAAAAAGGAACAGGCGCACCACAGCTCAGCAGGTGGTAAATCAGTTTCTTGCTGATCTCCCGAAAAACTGTTGCCAGACGTTTGAGGGGAGGAGGACTATACGCACGCAGACCTGTTGCGTGTGTCCCATTGACCAGACAGCACCGTACTGCCCGTTTGCAATGGTGTCGTGAGCATCACAATTGGACTGAACAGGACTGGGCATGCGTACTATTCTCAGATGAGAGTAGGTTCAGTCTGTCACCGGATTGTAGACGCCAACTGATCTGGCGCGAGAGTGGTACTGCTTATCGTCCAGAAAATATCCAGGAAAAGGACCGATATCCGACATGCAGTATCATGGTGTGGGCCGGCATCATGATCAATGGCCGCACGCGCCTACATGTGGTTGCGAATGGGACTATGACGGGCCAACGATACATTGATGAAGTTCTACTTCCTCATGTTCGTCTTTTCCGTGGTGCTGTCGGTGATAAATTTGTTTTTATGGACGGCAACGCAACATGTCATCGAACACTCGCTGTTCAGGATTGTCTAGACAGCGAGGGTATTCAACGTCTCGTATGGCCAGCGCGTTCTCCAGATCTAAACCCCATTGAAAATGTGTGGGATGCTTTGGGGAGGCAAGTTGCTGGTCGAAACTATCCTCCGACAAACAAGAACACCCTCATCCGTGCACTCACAGAGGAATGGGATAAATTGCCTCAACAGCTGCTGGATAATGTTGTGCAAAGTATGGTACGACGTGTGGAATGTTGCATCACACTCCACGGTGGACATATCCCGTACTGATACCTTTCTTTTTAAGGTGCCTGCTGACTTTTAGATGCATTGTTCCATTTCTCCGTACGCAGATCAAATGAACATTTTTTTTTTCTTTCAGGTGTTTCACAGCTTTTGTACTTTCCAGAACAATAAATATTCTTTATTCTAATCTCTGAACAGTGTGGCAACTATATTTTATCCTACTAGGCCTCATGTCTCGCTTAATGTTATGCTACATAGCAATTTGTGATCCGTCCTTAGCAATTGTCCAGCAGTGTATTTCATGGTGAACTTTGTTATTTTGAAATAAAATGCAAACCATTTTGATCACTGGCGTGCCCAAAATATTGTGTCGCGTGCCATTCACGGCACGCGTGCCAGTGGTTCGCCATCCCTGGTCTATATAGAAGAATTTCAAACGAAGAATAATACATTCCGTTAAGGCTTTTAATTGAAAAGTTGTTGATTAGTCATGGAACTTCCAGGATAAAAATATTCTGAATTTTTACCAGATTTTCACCAAAATTTGCTGAGTCATGCTAAATATTTTTGGAAAAGGGGATATTACAGAGAAAAATACTTTTTTTTATGAATTTTACTCTTAGGGATTTTTTATGCGTTATTATTAAGGTATCCGACTACTTGCGACAACTTTTTTCGAAAAATGGAGATATGGGGAGTTTTTTGTGATTTTTATATTTATTTAGTATATTTTAAGGAAAAAATTCTAAAATTGATAAAAGAAAAAAATTGATTGTTATTAAAATGGGAAAAAACTAGTAAAAATGTACAAAAAATGACATAAACGGGTCCCGCTCTGTACAAAGATTTTATGGACAAATTCTCAATTTTTCAATTTTGATGTGTTACTTTGTTATTCCTGTTTGAAGTGACCTTCAGGATAAGAGATATTTTAATATTTACCAAAACTAGAGCATTTTATCTTAGTCATTATAAGAAATTGCTTTAAAAAAATTGACTATATTCACATAAAGGACATCAAATTTTGAAATAAAACAGTGATTGATAAATCTGAAGATCAAAACACTTTAAATGTTATGTAGAACATAAGCAAAAAATTTCAGCCAATTATTTTTAAAACATTTTGAGCAATCGCTGTCCCCGTTTGAGTTTTTCGAAAAAAACACATTTCGAGTAAAACGCATTTTAAAGTTTGACACCTTGTGTAAAGTTAAGGCATCTGCTTTTACTAAAACGCTTGTAGTTTTTGTTCTAGTGGAGGGAAAATAAAAAAACTTGGTATTGTTATTAAGCTAGTAAGATGGCCTATAAAATAAAGTCATTAAAAAAATTTGTCAATTTTTGAAAAAATCATGATTTTAGGGTAGTCGGATACCTTAAATCAATCCAGAGTTTTCAGAGATGTTCAAAAACAATATTTATTAAATACATACAGTTCTGAATACATCGAGTCAGAGCTTCACGTGAATGATATTCGTTCAAGATTTATATTTTTTAATTCCAGAGACATTCTTTTAATTATTTTGATAAATATTTAGACTTGAACTTTAAAAAAGACAGAAATGTCAACTAATTGTTGAAAATTACTATCAACACTAAACTTGAAAATTCTTGACTCAACAAAAATTCAAACTTATCTGCAACGGTTAACTTAGCCCCAAATTGTTTATATTTGAATATTAAAGTGAGAAAGTAATATTTCACTTTGTTATGATTTATAACAATCAAATGGAAATTCTCGCTAGCTAAATGCAACATTTGATTTAACTAATAGTTAATTTTTAATGTTAATGAATTTGAGATTTCATTATTGAAAATCCCGTAATATCTTCCTCATTGATGTATTATAAATGTACATGATTTTATCATTAAGAGCCTTCTGTTAGTAATATGCCATTATAATGTATTATATTAACTTACCAACGCTTGCACACTCTCTTACACATATATTCTCTATTTTTTTCTGACTATTATTGAGAATTTTTAAATTGAATATGACTGAGATTTCGTTGATAAAAAAGTGTAATTTCATGTATTTTTATATCAATCGAATTTTTAAAAAAAAAAAAACAAAAAAATTCCCCCGTTATTTAACAAAGCTTCAAATGTTGCGTATTAATTTCGCTAAGGAAGCTCTTTTGTAGTGTTATTGCAATCTCCCACCAGGTGGAGGCCTAGTATAGTTGATTTCTTTGGTATTCGTCGCTTTGTTTGTAAATGTTGATGGGATAAAACACGTAATTGTTTGAATTATTAACTGGGTGTATTTTAAGTAGAAATTAAATAAATATTAAGGAAGTTTTAATTGGTTGGGATAAAATTCTAAAGTCTGTTGAATTAAAAAACACTTTTTTTTTAAAAAAAAAGAAAGAAATACAACGAAGAATTTTTAAGATATTTAAACTAAGTAAATTGAAATAAAGTACGTTCCGCTCTAATCTCTTGTGAGATTTTGTGTCAAAATTCTAATATTTCGCATAATGAAGCTATATGAATCTCATAACATTTGACTTTAAATGAAAAATTCTTAAAGCTCATTCTTTTCGGTAAGATTTGAAATGGTCATCCGAAGTATACATGTCAATAAAAATCATTTCATTTTTTCCTTCTGAATTCATTTTAAATTCATAAAGACGGTACAAAGAACAATCACTACAGTATTACTTAGATTTCCTGTGTACAAAGTTTCATTATCTAAAATAAAGAAGCATCAGAAAAATTCGCAACGTATGAATATGTTAATCACGTATACTTGTGTTTTTTTCCTACAAAATACTTTTACTCTTTTTTGTAGCGAAAGTTGTATACTAATAGAAAAAGTATTTTACATTTAGAAAAGATGCATTAAAATGAAGCAACAATATATATTTTCCACATGTATCATGACAAATTTTTTAAATAATGAAATGTTCCCTTGTTTTCAAATATTTTTAATTTTTCTTAAAATATTATCATTTTTCTGTTGCTATTTTCCTTTACTTCTTAATAATTATTATTTGTTTAATGATCAAAAATCAGAAACTCCAGAAAAATAAATTGTTGATTCATTAATAATTATCGGCACTTACTATTCTAGGCTCTAACATGCTTCTGATCAATCGAGCTTCATCAAGGTAAAAAAAATATCACCCTGGAATTCGTGTAATGGGAGAAGACACATAAAAGCATACATTTCAACTAAACCACAGGGTGTTAATGATCTAATTTTTTTATATAAACAATTTGTAAAATGATCTAAAAAGGATTAAAAAAAGGATCTAGAAACAGTGTTAAATGTACACAAGTGCAAAAATCATGCAAGCTCATAAATAAATAACCATAAAACTGTCCATTAAACTATCGCTTTTCCTCAGCGCATTATATTAAACATCAAAATATTATCAAAAAACTTTTGTAATGAGGATCTTTGCCATGAAGAAAACAGAATATAATGGTGACTCAGATATTCTTAATTCAAGTATACTTATATTTGAGATCCTAAAAATAATTGCTTAAAAATAACTGAAATAGTTCTTAAGAAAAAAGATCGAAAAATTGTTTTTAAAAAAAATAATAAAATAAATAAATAAAAAAAACTTCGGGGAAAGGGCACGCGAAAATTTCGGAAAATAGCTACAAAAAACTTTGAAATATGAATTTCCTCAATATAAGAGCCACGACTAGAACATATGTACAAACTAGAAATGCTTGTAGTACATTAAATAAAAGATAATACGCCATCAAAATACATACACTGATAATTAGTTAAACAATATACATGCAAAGCATATTCTAATAGTAGTACTTTAAGAAAATGGCTCAATAAAGTATAAAAAAATATTAATCTAATGCTTGTAAGCAGTGGCGCACACAAGGGGGTCCTGGGGGTCCGGACCCCCAAAAAGCCCTTGAATTTTTTCCGATTGATGATAATTCTAAGTATATAGTATGTAAAATTTAATTAATTTCTTGCTATTAATGATTAATTTTATTAATTAATGCTAATTATTTATTCAAAAATTAGTTTTTTACTGTGTTTTGTTCCCGAAAATCGACAAAATCAAAATGAGCATGATACAAGAATGGTGAACTTTCAACCCCGGACCCCCCTCCCCCCCTTTGAAAAATTCCTGTGTGCGCTACTGCTTGTAAGTGAGGTTTCCCCCCATTCTATGCAACAACAAAAAGACGGGTAATTATCTAGGCACATTTCAAAAATTTGACGTCGAAAAAAACTTAAATAAGGAGATAACGTGTAGTTCAAAGTCAAACTAAAATGTGAAAATCATGGCATCAATGGGCTTAAAAGTTTTAGCATTCACACAAGAAAAACGCATGAATTATTGAGCAGATACTTAATGAGTCAAATTCTTTAAAGTGTGTTACAAAACAATATGAAGTCAATAAAAATGTTGATAGTGCATATTGTTTTAGGTCAATACTGGTTTTAAAAGGCTAAGACTTTTTAAGAAAACCAAGACGTTGATCTTGGATCACCATTTTCGGTAGAAAGTGATAGTGATCTATAGTGTAGGAAACAATGCCTTAAAAATTAAAAATGTAGCGTTAATATTTACTACTTCTAAAAATAGGAAATATGAAAATGATTCTCATGAAAAAAATTACTCCTTACAATTGAGAAAAAAAAGTTCTTCTAATTTTAGAATTTAGTAATATTTTTTATTTATATTTGATTTTAATAATTTTTTAGTTATCATTCATGTAAAAAGGATATCCTTTTTGCTTTTAATAGATATCATTACTACTTGAATTGAATATTTTGGTAATTGTGCATTTTTTCCCTAGATATGAGCATTTTTTTTCCCAAAAAATATACCTTCGAATAAAATTTTTTTGTTGAAAATATTTCATTTTTTTTTCACATAGCGTATAAATATTACACCTCATCTTGCTAATTTTTTAATTGCTTAGTCTGATTTATGTCTGTATAGCTTTCTTATAAGTCTATTTATATATCAGTTCCATTTCAGCTTTCAGATATTCCTTCAATTAAGTATCGATTAGCCAAGATTACCTTTGCTTTAAAAATGTATAGAATTGTCTTTTACGTTTACATCAAATGCATAAAAAGTTAAAAATTTCTTTAAATACACATACATATATTTATATTTAACTTATTAGAATACTAATATTTAATGTTTATTTTTTACCTTTCATCGGAGGAACATATTCTTGATAAGGAACAGGAGTATATTCTTGCACTGGAGCAACTTCAGATGGCATGTAATAATAAGGACAGGCTTCAGGAGGCATCATGTAGCTTGGATAAACAGGAACCTCCATAGGATTGTAAACAACATAAGGTGTTGGATATAACATACCTGAAACTGAAAAATGCATAATGAATATTGATTACTATATATATCCCTTGTGTGAATTCTCGGATAATTTTTAATATTTACTTTTTAACCTCAGGTTACTTACTCCAGATAGATCACAGTAGTATCCTTTTAAAAATAAATCATAGTTTAAAAAACTAAAAAGCACACTTTTATGGGTTCTTTTAATCGAATTAAATGTAAAAAATATTTTAAAATTACGGTTCCGAACGGATACCTTAATATAAGAATAAAATGATTATCGAAAAAATTAATGTCATTGTGATAAAAGCGTGGGGTGCTCGATATTAATTGCTATAATTTCTTACTAGTTCTATTCCGTAATGCTGAGTTAGTGTAAAAATGTGTGTGTGTGTAGTACAAAGCCCCCCACACACACGCTTTTACCGCAATGACATTATAGTTTTTCGTCAATCATTTTATTCTTATATTAAGAATTATTTTTTCTTTTTAGCTCGATTAACCATAAAAGCGTGTTTTTTAGTTTTTTAAAACTATAATCTATTTTTCATTTTTTTAGTTCAATCTACAATAAAAGTGGGTTTTTTTCAGTGTTTTAAGCTACCATTTATTTATTGGTGAATTAACCTTAAATGTGTCATTTTTTAGAATCTGAAATACCCATTGGCATCCTATCAATGCGACGATACGGTCTGGTTTACAAAATGTGGGATCAGCCAACTGAAGGAAATCTGGAAGAGCTAAGTTTGAAATATTTCACGCGGAAAAGGTTTTGTACCTTAATCTTTTAGTCGCCAAATCTGGAAATGGTATATGGAATTAGTCACCAAATCTGGAAATCGTTATTCCTGATGATCCTGATCAGGACAATGGAGCAAAATTATGAAATTATTCAATTGTCATCGGTCCTTGACAAGTGTGCAAAATTTTGAATTAATCTGACCTTTTAAAATGGATAAAATTCGTGTTCAAAGATTCCGTTACATACAAGTGAAGCTTATAAAAGCGTGTTAATAACTTTTGTCACTTAATATTTCGCATCAGAAATACGAAAGTAGTTATATCAAGATTAAATTATAATTTATAATTGTGGAATTAAGATATTCTGTGTTGGTTACAAACTTTCTTCCTTACCCAACCTGAAGTTTTATGCCGTAACAATCGTATTTAAAAACTAGCAATGGATTGTAGTTTTCAGTGGATTGGCTGAATATTAATTCCTTCCATTCTTAACGTATTAGAAATGGAATTAGATTGTTTAGGTTATGTGCCTTAATTGATAAAGTCTTTCCTTATTTTATAGAATTTGAAAAAGATTTAATTTAAAATAACTACATCCTTTTTGTTTTAATGTGTGTATGCGTTTAAGTATCTACCAAATCTAACTTTTCATTCGAAATTAAATTGAAGATACAAAATAAAAACACTCATTTCGGAGTTAAACTTCATTTTTTAAACCTAGCATAGTGTAAAAATTCAAAAGAGTTCTTATCAAATCTAAAAACAATAAAGCTTAGAGTAAAAATCATTGACTCAAGTGTTAATACTAAACACGATTGTTGGTACTGAAATTGTTAAATAAAAAGCTTTCCTTTCGCTAAATCCTGTTTGATTGAAAGCGTCTCATTCATTTATAATCTGTCAACCCAAACCTTTGCATCACACTCTCAATATCCTTTAAGGAAGGAATAATGTATGGTATCCATTTCAAGAAAAACGATTATCTTGACATCATCTTGTGTTGAATTGAAAGGAAAAAAATTGACGAATGTTCTGAAATGATCTGTCAGCAACAGGGTAAGTAGTCCATGACCTAGTTCATTACTTGCGATCATATATCACAGGTTACATGATCATAAATTCTGTGTCAAAATTAAGAAATCAAGAAATTCGTCGTATTTTCCTTAACATGTTTGACACTTTATATCTTTATATTATTATATTATTTTCTCACAAATTAGATCGCTTGAAAAAAGACAAAAAAAACCCTCTTCTTTTCTTTTAATTTTAATTTTTTGATTTAATAACTCATTATAAGAATGCATAATCATCAACAAGTATGATGACCTCCCTAATAAGGTATGATGTTTTCTACTCTCCTTTATGTTTGCACGAAGAGATCCAAAATATTATTCAAACTCTTTTACGCGTTTCAAAAATTCAAATGACACAAAAGCTGCATTAGAATTTTATAAAAAAGCTGATAACGTATTTTACAGGAAAGAAATACTTTTGAGTAATGCATAAGATAATTAATAGAGTTTAATTATATGTATATGTTACATACAGGATATCTTAAAAATAGAGCCTAAACTCTGCACAGTCAGATTCCTCGTTTGGAGTACATGAAAAATGCCAGAACTGTACCTATACTATCCATAGTTTACAAGAAAAATAGGAAAAAAAGAGTGTATAATGTCACAACCGGTGCAAGAAAAAACACCGTATTGAGCACATCAACTTTAGTATTTACAAATATTTATAAAAGCAGATGAGCAAGGTGCCCACCATGCATATCGAGGAAAGCTTGAGCACGCCTTGGAATGGCTGAGTGCAAACGTCACACGTTCAAAACGTTCGGTGGTGTCCACCGAAGTAAAAGCAGCATGCAGACGAGCCGCTAAGTCCATTTGTGTAGTCACACGTCTTGATACACCAATTCTTCGAGATTTCCCAATAGGAAAAAACCAACAGAGTTAGATCTGGTGATTGTGGCGGCCATAGGACTGGATCCCCATGTCCAATCCAGAGACTGGAATATACCATGTCCAGCCAGACACGAACAGGAGCACAGAAACATGCCGAAGCCCCATCATGTAGCATCGTGCATCATCATTCATTCATTATTATTAACCGTATTTTTCTCGTAAACTATGGATCGTACAGATGCAGTTCTCTGGGCATTTTTTATGTACTCCCAACGAGAAATATGGCTGTTCAGAGTTTGGGTGTTATTTCTAGGACACCTTGTATTTCCACATATCAAACTCACAAGAATATGTAAGGAACTAAATCAATTTTTTTTTCAATTAACCAGATAAAATGCAGAAAACTATTATCATGAGAAGTACACAGCAATAAGTCTCAATTTTTAGTTAAATAGAATAAATAAGCAGTTCAAAAAAATGTAAAAATATGAAAGTTCTAAGCATATAATTCGTGAAACTAAAAATGTCTTTTAAGCCTAAGACCGTCGTATTCGAATTTAAATCAGCTTAGCTACTACAATTGTGAAGATCCCCTTGGATCTCACTTTGAGAACGAGAATAATTTTGAGTCAAAGAAGAACCAGTAGCCATTTTTATAAATAACTTTCTTTATATATTTGGTTATCTTTCCCAAATATAATCAAAGACTTTTAATAACAAATAAATCAAAATAGCTTTATGAGGTTTAAAAGGGACTTCCTTTATATTAACTTAAATATTTAATGATCCAATTAATTAACAATTAGAATATCAATCACGCAGAGATTACCGCAATAAGAGATCCCAGAATTATATTCAATAATGTTCCTATTGAACATTTAACTTTAATCTCACTCCTAATATAAAACTTTAATGAGACTTTAATTATAAATCAATATTTACCACACTGAATCTCAGCTCTTCCTGAGATTAATTTATCCACCTAGAAATCTTCAATAATAAATCTCTAACTTCACTATTATAACTTCCTGCTTCAATCTCTCCCTCCTACTGTCTCCCACTTTACTATTCCTTTAACTTAAATACTTTATCTAAACTGCATAATAAGGAATCCCTGTCCTCTTTTTGGAGCTGATTGGAAATAGGTAGGGAATTAAATTTCCCTAAAAAAGACGTCTCAGAAGGTTAGTGATAAAGTTCCGTATAGATTTGTCACACAATGGTCATTGAGGACAATCTTTTTCAGTAAATAATGTAATTCAAAATATCAATCTCTCCCCTCACTGCTCTATATTGAAGAGCGCTTTTCAAGGGGTGCGAAGATGAAAGTACAATTTACTCCAACTTTATGAATATAGGGTTATTATTTAAGTAAATTGAGTGAAACTATGTAAATGGCAGAATAAGCCTAGTAAAGGTGGATAATATAAACGCACGTGACTAACAATTCAAAACCAAAATTGTAGGAACAAAACGAGTGTAGGAGACAGAGCTGGATATATTCAATGTGAGAACTTATAAAATGAAAAATAAATAATTAAAAATAGAAGTGAACCTAAAAAAATATTCAGTAAAATTATACTGTGGGATACGGTAACAAAACTAATGATAATCAAATAACGAAAACGAAGCTTGACTTCTTAAATTACAGCACTACATAGTGCTTGAATTTCAACATTCATTTATATTTAACGTTCCACAAATGCTAATCAATACGTACAAGAGTTTTATATATACAGGTGACATTTCTCAACAAATTATCCTTTCCCTTAAAAATAGTCTTTGAAGTATTGCATCATTATTTCTCGAGCAAACAAAAATTTTAAAGGCCAGTTTTATGCAAGGGGTCAATTTTATATCATTTCAAGGAACAGAAATAATAATTACATGTTTGAAGAGCCATTAAATAAGGTTCAGTCTCAATCGGGGGATAAAGTGTCACAAGCATTTGAGAACTACTGTCTTTTATGTTATAATCTCTTACAGTTTATGGAAATAAGTAAAAACGTGTAGGAAAAACAGGAGCGTGTTAAAATCAAATGTACCATTATTTCAAGTGTAACATCGTAAATGTTTATCATATTTAGCATAATAAAATTACTCCTCTTTGCATTGGCGTAGCTAGTTCTGAAGGGGCCCTGTATCAAAACTCCTCCGGGGCCCTTTTTAGATATGAGAACCCTGTTAGTTGGACTGTAGTTACACATGTTGGGGCTCCTGTAGCTTGGGGGCCCCGTATCATTGATACGGAGGTAGCTACACCCCTGCCTCTTTGTGTAAATTACATTTTCATTCCCTTAATAGTCAATTTTCAATCTAAATTATTTGCTTCAACTTTCAGGATAAAATCAGTAAAATGTATTAAGAGGACTTGTTACCCCTAAAAAAATCACAAACCTATCGTTTATTTTATTTTAATTTAATCTTATTCTTTGCCTTATTATCTTTCGATTGATATATCACTTGTGCATGTCGGAAAGTTAGAAGTTGAATAAAACTTCATTTGAAAACAAATTAGGCAATTCAGCCACACCCCCTTTTTAGAAAAAAAAGCTAATTTATGAAGAGAAATAATAACATTAAAAAAAGAATGTGTAATATATAAAGCAGAATATTTCCGAGGCAATGTATACAATCATTTTTTTTTCTTTGTGAAATGTGTGCATGTAAAATTTTTAAATCACGGCATTTTATATTAAAAATTTTAAAATTTCAGTTCTTATTCTGATATATTTTTCATACAAATGTAATACTTTAATATTATAAGAAGAAAAACAGCTAAAATTTCTGTCGTGACAGAAAAAAAAATTTTTAACGTTTTTCTTGAATTTTCTTGTGCAATTAGTACTCTCTAAAAGTTGATCATTTATAAAAATGTGTGGGTTGATAAAATATGAAAATGCAATTATTTTAAAGAAAAACGTATAACTAATATCTTAAAGTGGTATTTTAAGTTTAATTAAGCTTATAATAATTATTTTTTCAGAATTATAAACTTTAAACTGGTTTTTCTCAGTTTGTGTTTTTCGAAACCTTAGTGCATTCAAAATGCTTCTCCTTCGACAATTATTTACCAATCACTTCCATTTTTTTCCTGCATGTTAAAAATAAAGCATGTAATAAAATAAGGGATCCGTTTTGCTATAAACTGAATACTTTTTTATTAAAAAAATAAAATGTAAGACATGTTGGCTTTTTCATTGATTTTTAGCCTGTATATCAACATTTTATTTTTTTCTCGAAAACGAATGAAGTTATTCTAAAATCGATCCCTAAAGTTGTTTAGAACATCCATAAGAATATTATAAAAAAATTTCAGGTCAAAAAATTAATTTTTACAAAAGGAGTAGGATTTTAAAATTTTCCCAATTTTCTTCAAAAAATTAAAATTTTTAAAATTGTGTGAATAATATATGAAAATTTTCATCTGGTATCATTTTCTTGAATAGAAACATTGTATAAAATGCTAAAATATAATTTTTAAATACGTAAATAAAGAAATTTGCTCAAAGGGTACCAAGTCCCCTTAAAAATAAATGTAGTCAAAATTTCCTTAAAGTTTGCTCCAAATATGTATGTGTCGTAAATTTTTCAGTTAAATTGAGATTTTTTTAATCCACAATGCTGATTAAAATTTAAGTGAAAGCAATGAATGCTTGTCTAAGGAAAAGTAATACATAAAATTATGCAGATTGTAAAACAAATTACGTTTCACATTTAAAATAATGCAGATTAAAAAGGAATAAATGAAATAATTGCAGGCAACATTAAAATGAAAACGAATGTACAGCGACTGTATATGTTTATGCATTTGCAGTAAACTTTATTAAACCGGACCTTGATAAGCCGGATATCTCTTAATATAGACGGTCATTTAAAAAATCCTAGTAAATACTGAACAGTCATATCCTAAGTATTTTTTTCGACCTAATGCATACTGCATATTATCTAAGAAGTATATTGCTTTGAATTTCCTCTTGTTTAATTATTTACCATTTTGTTTTTCAAAATACTAGCTGCATATATTGTTTAACTTGTGACAAACCTATACGGAACTTTATCACTAACCTCCTGAGACGTCTTTTTTAGGAAAAAATTTAATTCCCCTACCTATTTCCAATCAGCTCCAAAAAGAGGACAGGGATTCCTTATTATATGCAGATTAGATAAAGTATTTAAGTCAAACGGAATAGTAAAGTGGGAAGCAGTAGGAGAGAGAGATTGAAGCAGGAAGGTATAATAGTGAAGTTAGAGATTTATTATTGAAGATAATTAGGTGGATAAATCTCAGGACGAGCTGAGCTGAGCTGCAGTGAGGTAAATATTGATTTATAATTAAAGTCTCATTAAAGTTTTATATTAGGAGTGAGATTAAAGTTAAATGTTCAATAGGAACATTATTGAATATAATTCTGGGATCTCTTATTGTAATAATCTCTGCGAGATCGATATTCCAATTGTTAATTAATTGGATCATTAAATATTTAAGTTAATTTAAAGGAAAGTCCCTTTTAAACCTCATATTACTATTTTGATTTATTTGTTATCAAAAGTCTTTGATTATATTTGGGAAAGATAACCAAATATATAAAGAAAGTTATTTATAAAAATGACTACTGGTTCTTCTTTGACTCAAAATTATTCTCGTCTTCAAAGTGAGATCCAAGGGGATCTTCACAAACTGTACAACTTGGCCCATTTTATGAATTATTTTGACGACCTAGTCCTCAATCCTTTGGAAAAATTCGGTTACATTTGTCTTTAGTTTAAAATAAACTTTTACTTTTAAGCATCTCAGTAAAAAAAGTCAATGGGGCTTAAACCTGGTCAACGAGCTGGAGATGAAATTGAACCATGGCGTCCAATCCATTTTCCGGAATATTCTATGTCCAGATACTTCTGTACAGGACGCGCATAATGCTCTAGGCAAAAATTTTGGTGAAACCACATTTCCCTGTAGATGTTGAGTGCCGCATCTTCCAGCAGGTCTGACAAATTCTTTCGGCGAAAATGCAGGCAGTCGTAACCATTCAAAGTTTTGGGTAACACAAACGGTCTAATTATTTTTCCGTTTAATATTCTGGTCCACATGTTGACTTTAAATTGAAACTGGGACCAATCTTCACGCATTAGATGCGGGTTTTTCAAGAGCCGTTCATGTAAGTTTTGCAAGTATAAATATCCGTTCTTTTTAAATGCAGATTCATCAGTCCACAATAGTTTGTTCAGGAATTCCGGAACTTCACTGTTTTCGCCACCACTTTTCTGCAAAACTCAAACATCAGAGCGTAGTCCCAAGGTAGAAGACTTTGTGCTCGTTGCACATGATATGGAGGAAAGTCATGTGCTCTTGAGTACACCATGAACAATACTTTTTACTAATCCCGTTGGTCTTTGAATTGAACGCACTGAAGTAATGAAAAAGTTTTCGACTTCATCCAAAATTTTGTTATCGTCATGTTTCTGGGGTCCTCACCGGATATACGAACACTAGGCAATCGTTACTCACTTTGTGGGTAAATATAATTAGGGTTTCACACATAAAATTGTCTTTAGAAATGAAGTCATTTTGTAAAAAAAAAAAGAAGGAAATGACAACGATTGTTATATGGTTAAAACAGTAGTACTAATTTGGAATCATCACTATATGGGTCATCTTTTGAAATAACTTGCTTAGAGTAGTATTCAATATCTTTCTTTTAATTGAGAGTCAAAGTTAAGTTACAATTTCTCAAACTACAATGAAAATCGTTTAACACGAAACTGAGGGGACTGAAATATTTTTTCGTGTTAAAAAAAATTCGTGTTAAGGGATATTGCAAAAAATAAATAAATAAACAAAATTAAGTTTATTAGAGTATATTATATTTGCTTAGATATGTATATATGCAAGAATCAAAATTGATGAAACAAAAACATTTTAAAAAAATGAAATTTAGTATAAAATTTTCAAGTTTTTTGAAAACAAAACATTTATTGAGTTTTTGGAAAACAGTTTGATATTTTTCTTTGTATTGTCTTTTTTAGCATCAAATTGTTCGATGTCGTCCACTTTGTTATTTATTTCACAATTGGAATGTACGTCTAAATAACTGCGCATACGTTTCATGATGCTCCTCATTTCGGATGAAGTGGGAGCAGGAGCTACATTATTTATTTCATTTTCGTCGTTGGAATTTGCAATACTGATATTTTTTTATAACCTTAGACTAACTTCAAAATGACTTTGTCTGTCATAATTAGAGCTTTACACGCATTATAATCATCATTTACTACAACGAATTCTTCCGATGATACAGTAGAGCAGTTCAATAATACAGAAGCTTTCTCAAACATTTTATTAAGTGTTGTTTCGGTTAGTGTTTTCCGTATTTTGTTCATCCAAAAGGGGAAATCTTTCGGTGCTAAGCGATTTTCGTTTCGCGTTAAGAGAAAAAATGCTTGAAAATGCATAATAGTTTATTGGGACCATTGTATTATTTCGTGTTAACCGATATTTCGTCTTAAGCGTTTTCGCGTTTAACGTATTTCACTGCACATCAATTTTCACTAAAGCCAAATTTGTGTCTGTGATTAATAAGTACGGCTGTGTAAGATCAAGTTACTCAAAAAGTCACAGTGAATCTGTGGTCACTGTGATGTGATGGAAGTTGTCAACAAAGGTGTTTTTAAAATGAAAATGTTCTGCAAGTAAAAAAAATTTCTATGATTGTTAAGGATAGAAAAGAGCAAGTATAGTACCATTTTGGAATCCTAACTAAACTTAACTAACTTAGAGAAACTTTCTTGAGGCTGTTTGTAATATTTTTCTTTTTATGGAGGGTCAAAGTTAGGTGACATCATTTCATCAAATCCTGACTCACACATATTTCTTTAATTTGAACTAAACCAGCAAATTTTTTATCCGAGTTTTGACTGCGATTAATAGTAAGGCTATGTAAGACGACGTTAGTGAAAACGTTATCGTAAAATTGTGAAATTTGTGATCACAGTAGCTAGGGCAGTGGAGGGGGTGTTAGTTTTCCCTATTTTCAAAAATATGCTCATGCTCACTTATAACCAAGTGATTGGGGGAATGGTTCTTTTCATTTTTAGTACATTTTTAAACGGTCTTTATTTAAAACTTTTCTACTTTAGTAATGCATATATTTGTTGTTACTTATGCCACTTGATTGACAGTAACATCAGATCAAGGTCCACGAAATTCATCGCGACGAAGGGCAAGATTTTTGCACCTGTCGTTAGCCTTGGCTGTGAGCACCATGCAGGTGACAGCACGATTTTGCTCGGTTCCACCCCAATTTTGAGGCAGAACACCCTGGGGATGGTCAGGGGCCTCCCTCCTTTCTTCCCCAATCACCAGCCTTACGAAAGGACTTGTGGCTATTTAGAGTACCTCATGTCGCGAAGGCACTATACAATTTAAACCTCCATTCCTTCTTCAGGATTCGAACCCATGCCCCACAGCACAGCAGTCAGCGACATTAACCACTATACCGGATGGGCGGCTAGGCCTATATTTGAGAACGTTAAACAAACCCTTGTTTTAAAAAGCTTCCAAGGTTCCATTTAAGGCATCCGACTACGTTCGGAACCGTGATTTTGCAAAAGCGTATAAATGGATAATATTTATGATATTTAGTATTACTTAGATTAGAAAATGTATATAAAATTGTTTTAAGAATAGTATTACAATAAAAAAACATTTAAGTACAATATTTTGACAAAAAATTAACATAGAATGACTCATTTTCAAAATATTCTCCTTTTATGAAAAATGCTTTTATTATAATAATATTTTGCCTGTATATAGCTCAGACCTCTCTACAGAGGCTCAACTAGAATTTTTGAAATATCTAACTTAAAAGTGGGGTTATCCATGTTTTACGACAACACAGGGGAGAATTTTTAAGAAAAAAACGCCGATAATTATTTCAATGGGTTGTAACTCTAAAAATATGAATTTTTCAAAGTTTATGGTTGAGCCTCTGTACAAAGGTCTGAGCTATATACAAGCAAAATTTTATTATAATAGAAGCATTTTTCACAAAAGGAGAACATTTTGAAAAAAGGTTATTCTAAGTTAATTTTTTGCCGAAATATTGCATTTAAATAATTTTTTTTGTCAAAATGTCCTTAAAACAATTTTATACATATATTCCAATCTAAGTGACACTAAATATCACGAAAAATATCCATTTTTTGCACTTTTTTAAAATCACGGTTCCGAACGTAGCCGGATACCTTAAGTGGCTCGGTCATGGCCTATTATTGCTCTGAGAAAAATTTACTTATTTAAGAATATTATATTAAAAATTTGGTGGGAAATTATTTGTCAAGAAGCCAAATATGTCAAAATTGCTTTTTGTGGTCGGTGTCGTACGGGTACGAATTGATATTCTTTTTCTATTTGGGACGGTTACGATTAGTGATGACAGACAATAGCGGAGTAGCGACAATTATATATATGGGTGGAATTAATTTTTAACTATCTTTCTTATCTTGCAAGCGAAATATTCGAAGAAAATAGATCGTTTCAAGTTGATTGGGAGGTTGACTATTTTGTAGTGAAAAACAAACATGTGGATCAGTAATTGTTTGATTTGTCACGAAAGTGCTGTATTTAAAAAATACCAATAAACACAGGAATCACATTCAATGACACTTTTCCTCAGATCTCTTTCAAGAGGTGATAAATAGGATTTTTGAATAATCTTTGCAACAGCAACAAAGTGTTTCCTCAGTGGTAATATCACAGCAGTAAGAAAGACATCCTATGAAGTTTGTTAGATTATTGGTAATCATATGAAATTGTTTACTGATGCAAAGATCGTGAAGGAGTGCTTCTTAAATGCTTCTAATTTAGTGTTAGTGTCAAAAATAAAAAATATTAAAAATAATAATTAAAAAAAAGCAAAACAGGAGTTATAATATTTTGATCAATTTTCTACCTTTTAAATTTCTAATGTTATCTTAGTCTTTAATCATTTCTCTCCCCCCTCTCCCATTTATCCTCAGGTTGCGGCCCCGCGTGAAATAGCTGACATATATATGCGACCCAGCAGGAAAAAAAAAGGTTGAGTACCCCTGCTCTAATCCTTTGAGTTCATCAAGAATTTTCATTTATGTTTGGAAAAGTATAACTGTTAATTCTTGAGACTGAATTAAGTTATTTATATAAATGTAAATTACACTCACAGAGAGACAAACATAATATTAGGATGATAAATGCTAACATCCTAATAATTTTATATATTTCTTCTTATCTATAGAATTTCTAACTTCCTTTTACATCTTGTTTCATCTCTTTTGTTCATATAGATTGATTCGAAATGTTAATAACAATATATAAATATCGTTAGCAGTTAAAAGAAAAATCTTGCCGAGAATAGTGAAGGATTTTCTAGCATCAAAAACTCAATCATATTTACCATCTGTATACTCTCCATATTCATAGTTGTACTGATTTGTATTCACTGCCAGTTCTTCGTAAGGTGAAATAAAAGGCGGAGTTTCTTCATCTTTTTTGTAGTATTTACGTGATCTAAAAAAGCCAAATGAAAAATAAATTGAAATTAAATCATTATTTATTTAAATTATAAAATAGTAAAAGGACAAGAGTAATACATATTAATACACTGTGTGTGTTCTATCTTTCTAGAAATTTATTGAAATCAAGATTTTTAAGTATGGGTGTTTTTAATATATATGTAATAACTTAATATTGTAACCAATGGTTATATTTATTATTTATTGTTGTAATAATTACTAGATGGCCCCACCAGACAGAGTACTTGCACGGTTTCCCTCTGGTGGAAAACCGGTAGTTGAATCATTAAGGCTACGGATACGCTGGTGTGACCACCGCTCGGGAATCTCTCCTAATGTTGTTTTTGTCTTTATCTTATATACACCACCAAAGCGGTGGAATGCCTTATCTAGACCAGGGTCGGCAACCTGCTGCTCTTTGGATGTGAAGCTGTGGCTCTTTAGTTCCATACGCAAATATTGTTTATTTTATCAAAAAGTAACGAAATCTACATTGAGCCATTTGGAATTGATACTGGATCTCTAGAAATGAAATTGACCGATTTAAAAAGTAAAGCTTTGTGGAGTGGAAAATTTACAGAGTTTAAAAGCCTGTTTAAAAAGTTGGAGGTTCAGAAATGTATGTACGAAACGCAACAAAAGTTGACAGCTTTAAAAGAAACGATGCGAGTTGAGGCACTTATATTCGACGCATGGAATAGTCTTCCAGATTGCTACAGTGAGGTGAAGAAGTTGGCCTTTGGAGTATTGAGACTATCTTCGGATCGACATAATCGTGTGAGCAAACGTTCTCTTGTGTGAATGTACACTGCTGGCCACAGTAAATGCAACACCCTGAAGGAAGCATGCAAATAACATGAAATTTACAACATGCATTAGCGGAGGTGAGATATTCAAACGATTAAATTTCAGCGCAGACACACATCATGTGCGCCTGTGGCGCCACCTCAAAGCACTATTTAAGGCTTGGAGATTTCGACGATTTCAAGTTCGGCAATTGTGTTTTTCTTGTGGTTTTTTCAAAAAATGATCAGTTATGTCTCGTAGAAAACAGCGATCATGTTTTGATCAAGTATCCGAGTTCGACAGAGGAAGGATAGTGGCCTACCGAGATTGTGGATTATCTTTCAGAGAAATCGGTAGTCGTGTTGGACGAAACCAAACAACTTTAATGCGTATATGTGACCGTTGGATGCAGGAGGGTACGACGGACCGACGTGATCGATTGCATCCACCTCAGTGCACCACTTCACTTGAGGACAGGCATATTATGCACATGGCAGTGACGGATCGCTCAGTTACATCACGAACCGTAGCACAGCACATTGAGTCTGTAATGCATCATTCAGTGTCTGCGCGTACCATTCGACGCCGTTTACAACAAAGTGGTCTGTCCTCAAGACGTCCATTGCTTGGTCTACCCTTGACGCAGAACCACAGACGTCTCCACCGCGAATGGTGCGATGAAAGAAGGATGTGGGTGGCAGAATGGAATGAAGTTGTCTTTACTGACGAGTCACGCATCTGTCTGCAACACCACGATGGTCGGATTCGAGTCTGGAGACACCGTGGAGAGAGGATGTTGAACAGCTGCGCGTTATGCACCGCCACACTGGTCCTGCACCGGGTATTATTGCTATGGGGCGGTATTGGATAACACCCTCGCACTCCTCTAGTACGCATTGCCGGTACTTTAAACAGCCAGCGCTACATCTCCGAAATGTTGGAGCCAGTTGTCCTTTCTTACCTTCAGGGCTTGTTCACAGCCATATTTCAACAGGATAATGCGTGACCACACGTGGCACGCATTGTCCAAAGGTTCTTCGTCAATCACCAGATTGAATTGCTTCCCTGGCCTGCTCACTCTCCGGATCTTTCGCCGATAGAAAACATGTGGTTCATGGTGGCTCAACGACTGAGCTGACCCCAGCTGCCACACCAGATCAACTTTGGCAACGTGTGGAAGCTGCTTGATCTGCTGTACCCCAAGAACACATCCAAAGTCTCTTTGAATCAATGCAGAGGCGTGTGGCTGCGGTGATCTCCAACAATGGTGGCTACTCTGGCTACTGATTGTGGCAGGAGCCACACTTCACAGAAGTCTATAAATTTAATCATTTGATACTTGGTCAACATATAATCTACAAAATAAATTTTTTGTGCTGTCTCTTGTCTTTCTTGGTGTTGCATTTACGGTGGCCAGCAGTGTAATTAAAAGTAAAGTAAAAAGTCAACTAACAAATGAAAATTTAGACTCGCGTTTGAAACTTAAAACAACAAGTAATGATCCAAATTTATCTAAACTTTCTAAAACCATGAAAAGCCAACGCTCCCGTTGAATTTGTTTGCTCAAATGTTTGTTATTGTTTTTTTTATTTTTAAGTATAAGTTACATTCTCTTTAGTAAAGTTTAAATTTTCTACTTGAATAACCATGCAAAGCCATCGCTCACGTTGAATTTGTTTGCTCAATTGTTTGTTATTGAAGTACAAGTTAGTGTTGTAAGTAAATGTTTAATTGTTTTAATTTTTTATTTAAATAATAAGTAATTATCTAATAATGCCATATATATATTATCCAATTTGTTGTGAAACACGCTTATATATGAATAAATAGATATTTTTTTCTTTTGAATAAATAGATTAGTTTTTTTCTTTTTAATCAAAAATATTTACTTATGCAAGTACTATTTATTATTGGCAAGAAAACATTTTGTGGCTCTTTAAAAACTTTGAAATTTCTCAAATTGTAATTTTTGACTCTTTCGACTCAAAAGGTTGCCGACCCCTGATCTAGACTAAAGCATTTAGAAGTGTGAAGTGCTGAAACCAAGAGACAACATCATCAGGACTACTCATTTTATTTTAAGATCATTTTCTGAAAAAACTGACTTTAAAGTACCTTATTCGAATGAAAATAATAGATTATGTTACAAGTAATATGTCTACATGTAGTACTGAAATATTCAAAATGTAAAATACGTTTTTCATTTATTTAGCTTTGTGTAATAACGGTGAAACAATAAAATCAAAGGGAAAATTATGAAATAAGGCTAATTTTACGAAACAAAAATGTGTTTTGTGAGTTTTTTTACACGAAATAAATTATTTAAATATACAGGTTTTAGACTTTACCCCCTACTCCTCATACCCCAAACTTAATATTTAAAGCAATAAGGTTATGACATTGTTAAGTTAAATAACCATTAAAAAAATTGACAAAAATTCGTACAAATTCTCAATTTTTTTTTTTTTTGAAAAATATTTTTAATTTTTATTTAGCTAGGGATACGGCATCTTTTCTGAGGAACAGCGCTTGAAAGAGAGAAAAATTTTTTGGCTCATTCTGAAGCACATACCTTACAACAAAATATGTAAATGATTTACTTTTGGCGGCCGAGGACTGACTGGTTGAAGCTCCAGCGCATTCGAATAAAGCAGAAGACATTTCGGTGCAAAGCGAAATTTCCACTCAAATGTGGTTCCGTCGATCCACATGGATTGTACCAATGCCTTGTAGACAGATTCGTGAACGATGCAGGCAGATGCCACTATTTGAGAGGACTCACAGTTATATTGAATGAAGAAGAGTGGTCAAAAAAAAAATCTCAGTATCATTCTACATTTGGGTCGATTTAGTTGGAATGGGTGAATCATATGACAGCCCCGAACGTCAAGAAAGTAATCGTCGACTGAATGCAAGAACAGAGAGACTGTATGATCAGATTAGTTATCCTTAATTTTTGATTTATCAGAGATTGCGAATTTATGTGTGTGGGAACTTAAAACTTATTTATGGCTTCCAGGTTAAAAAATTCATTTTATGAAACTATTCTGCCATTTTTAATTTTTAAAATATTTTCATAATTTCTAAAATTTAATATTTTTTGTTACTAACTAGTCTTAGGATTTTGAAAAATATTTAATATTTGAATCCTAAGTTGTGCAGTTTAATTACTTTTACAGTTATCCGCTTTCCAAAATCTTTACATGCACGCTCTTTCTGTTGCAAATAAAAAGAAAATGGTCAATCTAATGAAGTGTTATTATAACTAATTCATAAAACTAGTTTGAAGTAGTGTTATTTTTTTAAAATCTTTCTGAAGTAGTGTTATTTTTTAAAAATCATTTTGAAGTATTATATATCTTTTTCAAGTTCTTTGGGGCAACTGAAAAACCCCATTTAACAATATTTTCCTAATAATTATTCAGGTTTTCGTTTTAACTAGTCCAAAAGGTAGTAGTGTTGTGGGATCTTATACATATTTCTCTTAGCAAAGCTCTTGGGCTACTGTGCGACTTGGTTTAATATGTGAACTTCCCCTTGTGAAGGAACCGTAATGCATGCAATTAAATACTTCTTTAGAAGTATAAGTAGAGAGGATTATCGAAGAATATCATGAGATACTTCAGCAGATGGGTTTTTTTATTTCAAATGCGCCGTATTTTGGCAGTATAGTCTAAGCAAACACGGCAAGACCCCAAATCTGAGAGTCATTTCATTGGTAGCAATATCTAATGGTGGCTCTCGCTTCCAAATTGTTGACACTCGAATTTATAGATTCAAGCTCCCGTTGGATCCAAAATATGACCACGATTTAATTTTGCCAGAGTACCAGAGCTAATTTGATACTCAAGAGCAGTAGCGTATCGTACAACCCCGCATCGTGGTGGGGCAGGGTTCTAGGAGGCCCAAAGCCTCACTGATGTCAAGTACGTACCCTTTGTAAGATCCGGCTTGGGACCCAAAAACTGATTTTGTAGGTGGGCCCAAAAAAACTCCGTCAAGCCCCTGCTCAAGGGATCGATCATACGCCATATAATCCTATGACAAGAGTGTCTACGATTTTCACATACAGAAAATCTATCGATTCTAATCGGGATTGAACCCACAACCTTAGGTATACGAGGTAACACACTATTTCTAAGCTACCGAGCCTAAAATTGAATGGTAGCAACGCTAGAAAATGATGGTTTTGAAGCTATTAAGAGTCAAAGCGTGAAATTGGCTCAGTAGAAAAGAGTTCCTGAGTAAACTTACCTGAAGACATTAGTAATGCAATTCAAGTTTAGTGAGAGGAGACTTAAGTTAAAGATAATGAGGTAAGTAATATTATTATAATATATAGTTTATCAGGATTCAGTTAGCGAAACCACTCCATGTGTGCGTCTAGTTATTTTTTAATACCTTATTCGGAACTAATAAAGCGTACATTAAAACTATTGTCATATCTGCTGTTAATTCTGATTGCGCGATTTCTCAGAGTCCTCTTCTACCACCGTAGTACTGAACGAAAATCAATTAATACCTAATGCGTAGAGGTATCTGTTAAATTGGTAGATCTCATTGACTGAAATACACAGTGAAGAATTGTGTGTGTGTGATTCTGAACATACTCTTGGATGTGTGACAGCCCTTAAATTACTCACACTGTGGCGTAACTCAGGGACAGCTAAGATTCTAACAGAAAGAAAAACATTTTTTGAAGTCGAAATGTAAGTAAGATTTTTATATTATTTTTATAAACAAGTGAAAATGTATGTGAATTCTCATTTTGTACAGATGTAGCTCAGAATATTTTTGGAATAAGGAAGTTCCTGAAAATCCATATTTGGTATTGGATACAAGGATAGCTAAAGATTTTCTATGAAAGAAAGTTATTTGCTTACATTTTCATACATTTGTACATCTAAGATAATTAGATTATTCTAATTTTATTAAATTTTAAATGCTCTCTATATATACATCTCAAATGAAAATTAAGAACACAATCAGTTAAATTGAAAAACATTATACCTGGTTTGCAATCTTGCTTGGGGACTACATCCTGTGTAGAAGGACATTCCTTAGTAAATTCAGCTGGAAAAATAGAACATAGTTTTATGAAAAAAATAATAGAATTTAAATATTTGATTAAATACATAATGATTACATGGAATTATCTCTAGATTTTGAAATAACAAAGGAAAGAAAATACCCACATCTGTATTTTCCCTACCGAACCTCAAACAGATAAAATTCGACTCCTGCAGAATAACCATATGGATACAATACACATCCTTTTTTCTCTTAAAAATTTTAATTTTTAGGAAATCTCACACATATTACCTCATATCCTCCAGAGAGGAAAAGATATTCAATGCCAATACTAGAAAAGTCCTCCAAGACAGCGGTTTTTAAACTTTTGATCGCCCTTTTCTATCAGGGTGATATCGTGAACCCCCAAGATTTTTGAACATCCCTCCCCCACTTAATATTCTTGATAGAAATACATGTTCAAGTAGAGTTTCCTTATTGGGGGGACTGTTCTGACTGTAGTAATCTAGACTAGAGGTCGCCAAAGTGGTGGTTCGCAAGAATTTTTCCCAGAAAAATGTGTATGGAATATTCTTACTCATCACGTTAAATTATGTTTTAAGATGCATTTAAACATAATTCAATTCATAACAATACGTGAAAAATAAAAACACTACTTCATAGAATAACGTCACGGTAAATAAAACGTACTGCTGTAGCTGCATTGTTAGATGTGGATAATAGATCCGTGTGTAGTGCAAACTCAGGATAATAATTTAAGCATGCATCTAAACGAAAGCCTCATCGACCTATCATCCGACGAAACTCTAAAATTTAAATTTCATTCATTCTTATCAAGATCTCAGTTTTGGCTTTCTATAAAAAGTGAATACCCTTTTAGTGAACAGGCGATGAAAATTCTGATGTGCAGTCCTCCACAACTTGTTTATATGAAAAAGCCTTTTCATCTGGCATAGCCATCAAAACACGGTACCGATCAAAGTTTGAAATAAATGCAGTTCTCTGTCTTGCAGCAACAGCATTGGATCCAAATATCCATAATCTTATTTCAATTTAACAAGGACATCCATCCCACTAGGAATGTCGGATGTTAAAAATTTGATATATTTAAACCATTTTTTGTTTTGTTTTTACAGTTTTGTTTATTTTATTATGGTTTATTAACAAAGCTTTCACAATTTGGTTACAATTAATAGTTTCATTTTATTACGTTTTACACGTGTTCTTAGATTACAATTTTTTCATATAAATATGTTTAACACTTAAAAAATCATATTAGTGGTCCACGGGATTTAAATTGTGAATTTACTAGTCCATGAGGTCAAAAAGTTTGGCAAACGCTGATCTAGACTGTAGTAATCTAGACTAATATGGCACATCTTTCAATTTTTCCACGAGACCTTTCAGAATCTGTAAAAGAAGGAAATCTCAACGTCACAAGAGATACTCCGCTGACCCCCTAGAAAAACGCTGAGGACCACAATCGCTGCTTTGTCATAGATTTCGCATTTAGACCTTTTCAAATATACCAAAAACCGTCTTAACTGCAGTCAAATCAATTACACTTTCGAAAAAGATTAAAATCTAAAAAAAGATGTTTCCATAATACAAACAATACAGTAAGTATTCAATTATACATAATAATAAGAAATAATAGAATATAGTTTCCTGATTTAAATTTGGTAGTGTAGCTCAGATTCTATCAATTCAGTTTTAGCCTAAACTTTATATGTATTTTTTTAAAATTTTTAATGCAGTTAGAAGTAGTTTCGGGTGTTAAATAAAAGAAGTATTTTTGTTATTTTTAACAAATATTTGAAAGGTAAAAGTAATACAAAATGTTGGTGAAGAAGAAACATTTTAACATTTTATCATGTATATAATAAAATATAGTTTTAAAAAACTAAAAAATACACTTTTATGGTTAATCGAATAAAAAAGTAAAAAAAATAATTTGAATAAAATGATTAAAGATAAAATTAATGTGTAATTGGGGTAAAATCGTGGAGTGCTCTTTATTAATTGTTATAATGTCTTTATAGTTCTATTCCGAAATGCTGAGTTAGTGTAAAAATTTAGTACAAGGCACATCCCACACGCTTTTACCACAATGACATTAATTTTCTCGTTAGTCATTTTATTCGAATTATTTTTTTTTTACTTTTTAGTTCAAGTAACCATAAAAGCGTGTTTTTTAGTTTTTTTTAAACTATAATTTATTTTACATTTTTTTAGTTCTGTTTACAATAAAAGCATGTATTTTTAGTTTTTTAAACTATCATTTATTCATACATTTTTTAAAATTTTTAGCCCGTGACCGAAAAAGTTTGCCCATCCCCCTGAGTTAGAACAAATAATTTTTTTCACATGCCCGAATCGTTTTTTTTCTCTTTCCATTTTCAGAAAAACTGGACAGTTGTTCATATTATGGTAAGAAATTGCTGACACACGTTTTCGCTTTTAGAGTTATAACTTAAAAATCCGGAAATAGGATTTTACTCGCCAAATCTGGAAATCGCTAGTCCTGATGATTCTGATCAGGACAATGGAACAAAATTATGAAATTATTGCATTGTCATCGGTTCTTGACGAGTGTGCAAAATTTCGAATTAATCTGATCTTTTAAAGTGGGTGAAAATCGAGTTCAAAGATTCCGTTGCATACAAGTGAAGCTTATAAATGCGTGTTAATATGGTGTATGGTGGTAGACCTAGGCCTAGTTATGGACAACTGACATGGCAAAATAATGCAGTCTTTTCCTCTGTCGCCAGTTGACATATAGCTCCAAATCCCCAGTTCTTCGGAGAATATGTCTGGGAATAACATTTGGCAGTTAAAATTATTCGGATCAGGATTCCGAATGTTATTGAGGCTGAGTCTAGAATGAGACGAGGCTCTAGGCCCGTGCCCAATTGGCCCAATAGGCCCAGTCCCTGTTTGTGCTTACTCATTGACCAAGGGACTAAATATATGAAACTACTAGCTGGTATACCCGTTCTTCGCACGGGTGAACTGAAAAATTAAACAACACAGATTGAAGGATAAAAAAGTTTTTAATGAGTTAATTTTACGTGAATTGCAAATTAAACAAAAAAAGCTTTTTGCATATCTCAGCAAAACAAAAAAAAACAACCTTTGTTAAATTTTTAAGTATGTAGATCTAATAGCTGATAAAAGGATATTTTATTTATAACTCCCCGTAACACTCTTGAGGGTCGATTTTTGAAAATACTTCCCTAAGCCGATCTCTGCTCAGCAAAAGTAACACATTGCTAAAAGTTTTGTGTAATGAACGCTTAAAATAGTGTAAATGATTTATATCTGAAAGTGTAATATTTTAATATTACTTTCTGTTGTATTTATTTTATGTTAAAATTGTAATATTCGTAAGCAACACCGTTTCTTAAATTATAATGGCTATAATGGCGATTCAATGAAAAACACAGCGAAATGATAACGATAGAGTCAAGGTGGTAAATGTCTAGCTACTTTCATAGCTCGAGCTTTATTAGAGCTTTGTAAGACCCGCCGTGTAGGGAAACGATGCACGTTAATGCTTTATCTACCACATTATGATTTACTGCAGTTTTTTTTCATGTAATATTTTTTTTTTGGTTCACTACATTGAAAATTAAGGGATATACATAAACAAAATACTCCACTTTGGGAAATTTAATCCGTTAGAGATAATAAATTAACTAAAGATATTCCACTGTAAAATTAATTATATACACCGTTCACTTAAAATAAATGGTCAAATCATTTTCTAAAGTCTTCATTAACATACAAAAACATAAGACACTTAAATTTTGACATAAACTATTTTTTCGGGACAAAAATAGTAATCTTTGCAATCCGCTGAAAACGCCGTCAGCTGAAAACGCATATCTGCTGCAAAACTGTTCGCCTTCCCCGCTAAAATACTCATCATAAAACCCGTGCTGAGTATTGGTAGAATATTCCTTCTAAGTTGGCGTGGTGTGGTAGTTAGGAGAAAGGTGTGCCAGCTCAAGTGTCATCCACGTCACTTGACCATGGTTCAAAATTACGTGGTCCAAAGCCCTCCAAAAGTCCTAGTGTAGCTGAACAGTGCGACGTTAATATTCACTCACTCCAAAAAATACAGTACAATAGTTATAATTATTTTTATACTTAAAAATGCAATATCTGCCTATTCAATAAAAGTTATAATTAACTACTAACCACAAACAAACTATGGAAATATGTCCAAATGATGTAGTGTGAAAGACAAAGTTTATCTACTGTAAGTACCAGAAGCAATAAAAGTATTTATTTTGAAAAAAGATCAATTTCTTCTTACTACCAAAAATGTGCATAATAAAATCATTAAAAAAACATTCAAATAAAGAGAGATTTATAACAACCTCTCCCTTCAAAACTTAGTTTTATTCTTAAATTAAAAAAATTAGGGATTATGCTGTTTACAGGAATCAATTAGAAGTGAGCGCCTTGCGTAGCCAAAACAAAAAGAGTTCTTTCACAAACAAAAGATAGATATATGCTGACGTGGGCTTTTTTGCAGCGCACGCCAGAATTGCAGGCAGATGGCAAAATTTTTTCCTATTTACTTGACAAATATCGTTATATTTTGGACGCTTCTCACAATATCTTTATAAATTATAGCCTATGCTATAAATTATAGCCTATGTGTTATTCTTATGTATAAGATATATTACTGTAAAGTTTCATTAAAATCCATTCAGTTGTTTTTGCGTGAAAGACTCTAAACATCCTCACAAACTTTTGCATTTATAATACACTCTGTCGCAAAAAATATATGCACCCAGAAGAAATCAAGCTAAATCACGAAACTCGGCAAGAATGTAGTCTGGTAAAAGATATGCAAATGATTAAAATTTCGAAGCCAATGAGACAAGGCTAAGTGTGCTATGCGCATATTAGTTGCGCAACTGGGAGAGTTTAAAAAGCATGAGTACGAGCGCCGTACGGCTATCCAAACGAATCTGATGACTTTGATAGACGATATTGAGACTTAGGATGCCTCTAAGACGTAACCGGCGGCAGTACGAGCAGCTGACGGACTTTGATAGGGGCCGTATAATAGGCCTCAAAAGCAGGTTGGTCGAATAGACGTATCGGCCGCCCCTCGGTCGGAGCGATATGGTAGTTGCTCGGTGTTGGCAACAGTGGATCACAGAAGGTAGAGTGTACCGTCGCGGAGGGTCAGGACGTCCCAGGAACACAAATGATCGCGAGGATCGTGCAATCAGAAGAGTGGCCACTTCGGCACCAACAACGTCGCTAGCATCGATTCAACGCCACTTACCTCCTTCCAGACATCCAGTGTCATCAAGAGAAACCATAAGGAGACGACTGACCGAAGTTGGCTTGAGGAGCCGACGTCCGCTAAGACGCTTACCACTGACCCCACATCATAGGCATGTCGACTGGATTTTTGCCGACCTCGGGCAACTTGGTGTGACAGACTGGAGACGTGTCATCTTCAGTGATGAATCCCGATTCAGTCTCAGTGCTGATGACCACCGCACACGTTAAGGCGCACCGGCCAGCGGTATCCGGCATTTATTGTCGAGCGGCATACAGCAATTTCACAAGGTGTGACAGTGTGGGGAGCAATTTCTTAGGACACACGATCATCTTTAGTGGTCATTCAAGGCACTTTGACAGCTCGCAGATACGTGGACGATATTTTAACGCCGATTGTGCTACCCATGCTATCAAGTCGCCCAGGTGCCATTTATCAACAGGATAATGCTCGTCCACATACTGCGCGACTCTCCCAACAATGTCTTCAAGGATATGACGTCCTACCATGGCCTGCCAGGTCATCTTTCGCCAAAGAGCATGTCTGGACGCGCTGGGAAGGCAACTGCAGCCGTCCCGAGATATAACTGCGCAGATTAAAATCATAAGTGATCTAATTGAATCGATGCCACGCCGAATTTCGGCTTTATAGCTGCCAGAGGTGGCTTTACTACTTACTGATTTTTAACCTTTTGCAAGCTGTAACCGCAATAAAATGATATTTTGTTCTGAATTTTTAATCATTTGTTTATTTTCATATACACTAATGCATACCAAATTTCGTGAATGTAGCTCAATTTCTTCTGGGTGCATATATTTTTTTGCGACAGAGTGTATATATCTAGATGAAGAGAATAAGGTAATGTCAAACGATTATTTAAACTTTGAATACATTGCCCTAGTCACTATAGCAAAATATAAATAATCATCGTCAGTATTAAAGAAGTCTCGTTTCTATTTTATCTACTGTCATCTGAGTCGGTAAAATGACACCAAGTAATGATTTAAAATTTAAATACGTTATTGAGGTTTCTGAGGCAAAATATATAAAAATCGTCTACAGCTATTAAAAAGTCTTGTTTAGATTTGATCAACTTTCGCATAATTTAATAAAATTATGTCTCGTGAATATTTAAAATTCTAATATCTTTATATGATTGCTATATGCCAAAATCGTGTGTAGCCATTGAAAAGTCTTCCATAAGTGCATGTTTGATTTATAATGTCTTGTAACAAAATGAAATTATACCAAGTGTTTATTTAATTGTAATGAAATAATTCACTTATGCACTGCTAAAATTCCAATGATTTTTACACTTTTTTGTGTGTGTCGCAATATACACACGCACACAGACACACACACACACACACATATATATATATATATATATATATATATCGTACAATAAAATGAAATAAAATACTAAGTGAAAAAGTTGTATAACCTACTAGGCCAAAGAAGAAAAAAATTGGATTCCATGAGACATAACAATTGAAGATACAGAAAGAGTCTTTGGACTTAAATGGAGACCTATTATGATTTCTAATGCTGTCACTAAATTAGGCCAGCGAATTAGGTTTAAGCTGCTTTATGATACCACCTTCCCCGTACAGTAGAAATTTTCGACATAATAGAAAAAAACATTGCCATGTTGAAAAGTCAAGCCTATTTCTAATACACGCAGATGATAAACCAGACAGTAAAATAAAATGAAGTTATGAATATATATGTAATAATTCCCTCTAGAATACTTTTAATTAACTCTTTTTAATAATATTCAAATAATCTTTTATTTCTTTGGTTCAAAACTAACGCCCTAATCTTAATTGTAATTGACTAATATTATTACATCAGAAATCCCTTTCCCGCTCATTTTAACCAATCAGAGCTCTTGTTAAAAAATAGTCACGCGATCTTCACTGCCGGGTATAAAAAGCAAGTTTCTTTGTACTCTCTCTCTCTCTCTCTCTCTTTGTCTGTTTGTTTTCACCATGTAACCGTCCTTGCTTGCTATTGCTATGTCGCTTGTGTCTTTTTTCGTGTTCTTACCAAATATCTGTGAAATACAACTGTGAATTGTCCACCTACAACACTACGTGCGTGTAAATAAACAAGTCGAAATTTAATTCTGAAGATGTTTTTCCTGAAATCAGATATGCCCACTATGAAAATAAACCAACATCGGCCAACGATGCTACATATATATAATTAGAATATTCTTTTTATAAATATTTCCGGCTCTAACATTTATTTTTCTTTTTAACTTTTAAAACTGCATTATAATCAAGAGTACGAAATTTTTCATTTTAATTTAAAAATCACTTCAAGTATATATTTTAACAGCAAATGTCCCAAATTTTAAGAAAATGCACCAATTCACTCCATCTACAGTTGTTATTATGCTTAACTCGAATTTTTAGTATAGCTTTGAGAGGCGCAACATTTGTAAAGAGTGTTTTTTTTTCCAGGTATAGAAGTTTTAAGTTGGCATTACTTTCCAAGATGGCGACCGATTTAACAGCTGTCAAGTGATTTATTCTCAGTTTGGTTTGGCAAATCATCGTGAATAGACTCAGGCCTGAACAACGCTTTCAAATTGTGCAATTTTATTTCGAAAATAAGGGTTCTGTGCGGAATACGTATCGCGCACTACGTCCATTTTATCGTCGACAAAATCGTCCATCAGAGCAATTAATTCGATTAACCACGTTTACTCTAATTGATAATTCGCATCCCCAGAGACGCCGTACGGTGCGTACAGAAGAAGCTATTGCGACTGTAGAGCGTAGCATTGAGGAAGACCCGAATGAGTCCACCCGCCATCGAGCACAGGAATTGGATCTGTGTCCATCCACTTTATGGAAGATTTTGCGGAAGGATCTTGGTTTGCGTGCTTACAAAATCCAACTCGTGCAAGAATTGAAGTCAAACGATCATCAAGCAAGGCGTAGATTCGTCGAATGGGCCCAAAACGAGATTGCCGTTGTTCCCTATTTTCATAAGCGAATTTTGTTTAGCGATGAAGCGCACTTCTGGTTGAATGGCTACGTCAACAAACAAAACTGCCGCATTTGGAGTGAAGCTAATCCACAAGTGTATGTCGAAACACCGTTACATCCAGAAAAACTGACTGTTTGGTGCGCTTTATGGGCTGGTGGAATCCTTCTTCAAAAACGATGAAGGCCACAATGTTACAGTCAATGGTGATCGGTATAGAGCCATGATTACTAACTTTTTCATTCCTGAATTGAGCAATCATGATGTCCAGGAGCTGTGGTTCCAACAAGACGGCGCAACATGTCACACAGCTCGTGCCACAATCTATTTATTGAAAGACACGTTTGGTGACCGCCTAATTTCACGTTTTGGACCTGTGAATTGGCCTCCAAGATCTTGTGATTTAACACCGCTAGACTATTTTCTGTGGGGCTATGTAAAGTCATTGGTCTATGCAGATAAGCCACAAACGCTTGACCATTTGTAAGATAACATTCGCCGTGTTATTGCCGATATACGGCCACAAATGTTGGAAAAAGTCATCGAAAATTGGACGTCTAGATTGGACTACATTCGAGCCAGCCATGGCAGTCATATGCCAGAAATCATATTTAAAATGTAATGCCGCAAGATTATCTTTCGAATAAAAAAAATTCATGTCAATCGAATAATACATCGTTGTTTTATTGCAATTTAAAGTTCTATATCTCTAAAAAAACACCCTTTATATATATATATATATATATATATATATATATATATATATATATATATATATATATATATATATATATATATACATTCACTTCAAAACTGTTAATCAATATATTGGGTGTCTTCTTAAATAACTTTACAAAAAAAAGAGAGATTGCGAGAGGTCCCGGGTTCAAATCCCGGTCGAGCCCCCAAAATATGGGAAGATGACTACAACCTAAGGATGATAAATGCTTTATTTAACAAGATGAAGGATGAAATATCTAAATTATACTAAACAGCAAAGGAGAACGTCTTTCTCCTACGTCTAAAGCTTAGCGTCCCTAACGTCCGTCTACATATTTTCCCGTGTGTCCTTTTAGTCGGACATTCCTGACGGGGTGTGACGTCAGTGTGGACTGCTCCACCCTAAGTACAGGGGGAGGGGTTGTCCATTGCACATATCCAACCCTACAATACGATATGCTTTTATGTTTAATTGAGGAACATTCTTACAGAATAATTTATAGATATTTCATCATTGCTTTCTATGATAATAGGTTTATCTCGCTTTGTGATAAAATATTTATCAACTATATTCCTCCCTTCCTACTTCACGCCTATAGATTAAATATTTATCAATATAGAGTAGATTGAATTAAATTACGAGTTTCTCGCACAGTCCCATTGATGTTATTCTTTTTAATATTTCTTTTTGTTCCTTACTTTTCTGTATCAAAATTAGTACCAGTCATTATCATTATCAAAATAGCAGTCATTATCATTTTTTTCTGAAAGAATTTGTTTCATTTTATTTAATTGATAGTATAGTCTTAAAATAACCATCATTTTGTATTCTCTTAAAATACTTAAGTCATTTAAATCAATACTTTTATATACTTTTCTACGCAATAAGACAGACTTTTATAAGTTTCAAATGACAGTATAAAATTCTAGTTTACGTGTGACCTTAAAGTTATATTTGAGAGAGTCGGAGAGAGTGAAAGAGAGTTAAGAATAAAAACAATATTGGGGTTTTGAAAGATTTCCATATCAGGATATCGGAAAGTGAAAGATCTTACAGAGGAATCTAGTTGCATGGAGATGGAGCTTGAAAATCTTTAGTAAAAAAACGTTATTAAACAGAGATTTTAACGAATTAAGTTTATTTTAATTATAAAAACCAGAAGAAATTACTTTTATAGATTATCTTATGTTTAGGTAAATGTATACTCTTGAAATTAGTATCAGAGAAATTCAATGTTATTGCATTGTATTCGCGAGAAATAAAAATCTCTTTTTGAAATTGTATTAATTATGTCCTCTTTTCAGCCTTAATTGCTTATGATCTTACGTTCTTGAAGAATTTTTCATCTATAACAATGGGAAGCTATTTGGGATTATAGATAAACAATCCAAATGCTAAGATAAAACTACATAATTAATAATCATATACTAAATTGCCATAAATCTAATAAAGAAAAACAATAAATAGAATTAACACTAATCATACCAACACTTAATAGATACCTATTTCTACCATAGCGGGTCAAATGACTCGACTTTATGTTTTATGCTTGAATGTATGAAACATGATGTTAGAAAGGAAATAAAAATAAATATTAAATTTATTATAATAAAACAAAATAGTAAATTGACCATTTCTATTACAAAAGCAAAAAATTAGAATTTTTAATTCATTGCTCATCGCATTTTTTACATATAAGTGTGTCCATTGTACATTTTCCGCAAACACATTTTTACACATTTAGAGCAAATTTTGTTGGTTTTATTTTTTTTTATAGTATCCTATTTGACATCTCTTACGTTGATAAGCATCTGTAGTAGACTTAGGCAACGATCCTTTGGTATTTTTTCTTTGTTTTGGTTGTTCACGGGCTTCTCGAAAATCGGCGCCAAGTTTTACTGCTAGCATGAGTAAAAATTCTTGTCTTGAGATGTTTTCTCCTGTCTTTTGCTTGTACAAAATCTAGGCATTTATGCCAGCTAAATCAAGGATATTGAAAAAAACTTGGAGAGGCCATCTGCAAGACTTAGAACTTAGACTTTTCTTGAAATTATTCTCAGTTATTTTGAATGAACGACTTTACGCAACAGTCTTTGCAGAGACGTGCAACTTATACTACAATACGATAAACAATATGACTCGATAAGTTTATAAAACAAAAAATGCTTTCCGGGTCAAATGTCCTGCTGTGGTAGATAACGGTATACGACAAGTATTACTCAAAATAAAACAAAACAAAAAATAGTATAATAACTGTAGATTAATTACTTAGAAAAAGTCATGAAGTCAAATGTGCAAAAGCAATATGATGATACGTGCATTTTCAGTTCAAAATGGGTCATTTGACCCATTATGGTATGTTTAATGTTAAGGCAGTATAGATCAAGAGTAAAATAGCATCAGTTGTGTATAATACCAAACTCTTAGGCCTGGGAACTAAGACAGTAAGCTTAAACACAGTTTCAAGACCAGCCTACTTTCCCTTACATTTGTCTATACTACTAGGTTTCAAGGAAGAGAAAGTAATAGAAGAATAAGATTTCATATATGAACTAAAAATAATAATCATAATACTAAAAATAATACTAAAATTTACATTACCAATGTCAAATAGTAAGTAAAAAATACTAACAAGAAAATAAATATATACATTGGCAAGATAATTAAACATCTAAATAAAATAGTATTTTTGTGTAGAAAATAATACGTCAGGAATGAAAACTTCCCACGTAAGCAGAACTGTAACTTACTGTAAACAAATTTTTTGGAATGGAAAGATATCGAGGCAAAGAGAAAAAAAAGTTATTGGCCTCCAAGATCTTGTGATTTAACACCGCTAGACTATTTTTTGTGGGGCTATGTAAAGTCATTGGTCTATGCGGATAAGCCACAAATGCTTGACCATTTGGAAGACAACATTCGCCGTGTTATTGCCGATATACGGCCACAAATGTTGGAAAAAGTCATCGAAAATTGGACGTCCAGATTGGACTACATCCGAGCCAGCCGTGGCAGTCATATGCCAGAAATCATATTTAAAATGTAAAGCCGCAAGATTATCTTTCGAATAAAAAAAATTCATGTCAATCGAATAATACATCGTTGTTTTATTGCAATTTAAAGTTCTATACCTCTAAAAAAACACCCTTTACATCTTACGACTTCATAAAGTATTTAAGAGAATAGTTTCGTTTCCCAGGCTTCAAGTAGGACCATGCGAGTCATTTGAAAGCATAAAAATAAACTGAGAGATAAAATTTATTATGCTTTCCATCTGTTCATGTTCGACTCATTCAGCAGTTATCTTCTTATTGAGTACGAGAGAACATTTTACGACTTAAAAAATAAACAAAAAAAAGTTGCTCAGTTCCCCATTAGAAGTCAAAGACCGTAAGATACAGTAATTAATTGAATTATGTTCTTTAATGATTAAATGGATTTCCTACGTCTGAATAGTATTTAACCTCTCTCTGTGTGAGCGTGTTGCATGTTTTCGAAATGAAAATGCGAATGAGAGATAATGTATCTGTTAATAAAATATATTTTAAAAAGAGTTAGTTAACTTTTAAAAGGAATTGTTTTATGTCAATGTGAGAACATTAGTCTTTGCATTAATGTTAACCAGGACGTTTCCTGTGGCTAGATATCTCATTCCTTAAATTTCCACAAATTTTGCAATGCAGATTAGAAGCTGGTTAGTTTCAAGGTCACTTGCACTTAATGTTAAAAAGATTCATTCAAATTTTGAAACATATTTTAGGTTAAAAAGTGTTCCAATGTATATTAATATAATTTTCATTCAATTGTAACTCATGTGTTTTTTCATCATCATACATCCTTAATGTGTAGACACATTCAATGAATATGTAATTTTTCACATCGACATAAAAATTTATTTTGGTATTTACGTATAAGTGAAGGAAAAAAATTAAATTATCCAAACAAAATGAACAATTTATTTCATTACATTCTCTTCCATAAAACAGTGAAGTCAGAGATAAGTATTATTTTTAAAATTAATATTGCATATATTGGGATTTAAAGTAAAAGCAATAAAGTGTTAACACCGTGTGTGTGTGTGCAGTGGTGTAACGTACACCTTTGCATTGTGTGTGCAGTGGTGTAACGTACACCTTTGCATTGTGTGTGGGGCAGGGATTGTAGGGTCCCCAAAGCCTGACTGACGCCAAGTACGTATTTGGGCTTGGGGCTAAAAACCTGACATTGCAGGGGGGCTAAATATTTTCCGTTAAGCTACTCTGTGTGGTGTGAGTGTATGTTTGTGAGTGTGTGTGTGTGTTGTAGCAATTTTAGCCTTAAGCGTAAGAATTTGCTACTGAGGCTATTCTACTTAGTCCTGCAGTGTTTGTGCCTTACTTTTTCTTGTTTATTATTTAGCACTAAATTAGAATTTTAGTGATTTTAATTATCATTGATAATTGGATAATATGATTAGTTATATTCTTTAAGAAATACTTAAAAATCGTTTTAATGAAATTTAAGACAAATCTGACAGCATCTTAAATAAAAAAAGAATGGTTTTCTTTTTACTCTATCCCATTAACAACAAAATTATCTTCCCTCTTCTCTTGGATGTTTTGTTGCTTATCAACACATCATCATAGTTTAGCTGAGCCTTTTATTGTTATTTGAGGCAGCGTTTTTCAAACTGCGGGGTGCGCCTCCCTAAGGGGGCGTGATAACTCTACGAGGGGGGCGCGAGCATATTGAACAATTGAAAACAAAAGATTGTTTAAAAAATGTTAATTTACTGAAAGTAAGTTAACAAAATACATTCTGACATAATAAAAAACAGAATTAATATTTGCACTGATAAAATACACTTATAAATCATCGGTACTGTATAATATATTTTATAATTAATTTAATAATTACAAAAATTAACACTTATCTTGTTAATGTGTATGGCTTATAATTAATTCCTTAACTGCCGATTAAAAGTCACGCGATTCTCTCTCAATGCCACTGAGAGTATGTCATGCATGGGGGGGGAGGAAGGAATAAGAAAATTCACAGAAATATGTAAATCCTTCGCAATCCCTATCAAGGTCCATTTATTGCATTCCAAAACTTCGGAAAAATTTTACGGATAGTAGTGCACAGAAGAGATCGTACTTCGGAAAGACGTATATATACGTCCGGGACAATTAACGCTTTGGCTGAGCGAGACGTTTATATATGCACTTAAGAAAAAGTCGTATTGCAGCTTTAGTGTTAAAGTATAGTATTATTGAATTCAATACATTGTTATTTGTAGGGAGGGGGCGCGATGAAAATTATGGTTGAATATTGGGTCGCAAATATTGAAAGTTTGAGAAGTATTGATTTAAGGTCACTAAAAGAACTGAAGCATTAATATTGTATTTTGGCGCCGCTATCCTATACACAGAGCAGTATATTTTATCATACTACTCATTTTTATCTGTGTTGATCCATTTTTTTCTGGTATAAAATGTGTTTCTCATTTTTTTCTCCTATACCACAGTACTAAATGAGCTATTTCCTTATGCTTTAAAATGAATATTGATCGAATATTTTGAAATTTTCAAAACGTCATATTATAAACAGAGGTATGAATTATAAGGTTGCAAATTTTCATAAAAGTTGAGACATTTTTTCTGTCTGAAAATGTGCTCCCCGTTTAGTTCAGGCTCTTGTGTATTTGGCGAAGACAGCCTTAATGATAAAAATTAAACTTTGAATAAATCTGATCACACAAGATTGTATTGGCAGCACACATCATACTTAGTCAATAAATTAACTTCTTAAAACAAATTAAAGAATTATTTTCTCAAAATAAATTCTCCAATTAATTATTTAACGTATACAATCTTCATAATCTGAAAAACAAAAACAAAAAGTATGTAAATTCTTAATAATATATAGTACCTTAAAATTCACCGTATATATATATAACGCGCACCTATACTTTTTCAACCAACATTTTTTTAAATTTTTAGGTATATTAGCCGTATAACGCGCATCGTCTTTTTTAAGAAGAAACCTGAAATGTGTGTATGTAATGCTCTCATGTTTTGAAGTAATTTATTTGAGGTATTATGTCGTACTTTTGAAAAAATAGTATATTTCCCTCTCTTTAAGTTCATATAAGGTATGTCATTTCTTTTAAATAAACAGTATTTCTATATATGTAGAGCTCTAATTTTTTTATTATGCTTGTCTCTTTTTTTTTATTTTTAAAGGTATCATTTTTATGCCCCGCGTATAACTCGCGCCCGCAAATTTCGATCTTATTTTTTGTATTAAAAATGTACGTTATACACCGGATTTTGCAATAGGAGATGGTGGACCTTCACAATGTCAAATTTTGGTAAAAATTACGATTTTGATTTTTTTATATACTTATAATATTACTTATATTTCTTAGAATGATTCTGTCAAAGAATTTTGTCATTTTGATTAATAATTACTGAGTTATTATTTTTATTTTACTCAAAAATAAATGTTTAAAATGTACTTTTCTTGGTTCGTAAATTTTTCCTTTTCGTTGTTACGTAAAAAGTTTCTTGAGTTTCATATAACGTCATACCTCTTTGAAATTTTCACAGCTTATGAATGATGATATAATTCACAAATTTGTGCAATAGTCTTTTAAAAAATTTAACAGATCATATTTTGTGTTAGTTTAAATACCTTGAATGTGGAATAATTCGTTAAATATTTCATATAGTATAGAAAATGTTTATTTTTTCATCAAATTCAATTCTGGATTTAAAATCCGTGCACAGATATATTTTGTTGCAGTTCATAACAAAAATTATGTATGTATACTAAAAACTAATATGCAAGGAGTATTTTTAAAATAATTTTCTTTAAAAAAATCAGTTTATATATAATATTTTTTTAAAAAAATACATTTAAATTATGAAATATAGTAATCATTTACTGTATTGTGATTTCAACTTCAGCTAATCAAGCTAGCAATTTAAGAAATTAATTTTAATGGTCCACCGAGTAAAGTTTCCAACTTGTAAGGAATTGAGGCATAAAACGAAAAATAGCATGTAAAATATTGCATAACTTATGATAAATTTTAAGCAAGAAATAATTGAAATTGATATTCACAATTCATTTGCATAACATTCGACATAAGCAAAGTTTAAGTTGGGAAAGCCTTATTGTATTAGCAATTTTTTGTTACTTTTCACCGATGGAGGCAAAAACCGAAATTCCTCCAAAGAGCATTTTAGCAATTTTTTTCCTCTCTTTCTTTTTTGGTTATTGACCAAAATACTTCTCACTAGCAGAAAAGAAACCTCCCTCACGTGAAAGTTACAAAAGCATGCTTTCGCAGTGATAAAAATAGAACTATCCGCGGGCCCAATTCTTCATCGCAATTTTAACAGCCAGATTTCCCCCGTCCAGGTGGCAAAACGGTATGAATTTATGGAACAAGCGAGACATCTCGAGTGTTTGTTTTTTTTGCTTCTTCTTTTGTTTTTTACTATAGTCCTTCTCTATTGTATCAGTTTTCTAAATTTAGATCAGAGGAACTTTTCAGCGGGAGCTCATAGCCGACAGAGGGAACGACAAAAATTCATTTTGATTGATTTAGATGATTGGTTCTATTGATACTTTAAAAAGATGTGGTAATTGAGTTCCATTCATTATGGAACCTAATCACGATCATTTTACTCTTTCTGAAACATACGTGTAAAGGAGTTTATGTAATTACTACCGGAGAGAGTATTCCATTCTGTTACATAATTTCGTTTTTTTTTTTAAGAAGTTAAAAATAGATTCGGCTGCTGAAAAACATTTAAAAACATGGCAGAGTAAACCATAATTTTTCTAAAGCAGAGTAGGTATGTGTAGGGATTATTCGATGAATAAAATCGGTTTAATTTTATCATGTACTTAAAATCTCATCGTTAGCGATGAGTTTAATATATCTATGCTTAAATATATATATAATTATCTAATTTTAAAATGTTTTAAAGTACTATGTAATATTTGTATATAGTTTATCAGTGATATATTTTTGGCAGTTTATTTTACTTTTTTCGTCGAAAGATTTGTTAAGGTTATATAAGGAAGATACCACGTAATACTATAAATATTTTAGCTTGAAACTTGAAGAGCAAAATTAAGGTTTTTAAAAAATCCCTTTAGAAAGTTATTATTATTTTTTTTGCTTAGTATAAAATCATAATATATATTTGATGTTTAAACTTATTCTTTAAAGTTCGGTGAAGAACTACAAAAAATTATATAAGATTTTACAATAAAAGAACATTAAGTTCTTTAATATTTTTATATTTAACGAATATTTTATTTAATTTTTAATAACTGTTAATTATTAACAGTTAATACCAGCATTTACTATAAGTATAAATTAGTTTGTGAGTCTTCAGAAATTTAAAATGCCACTTAGAAAGAATACAAATTCTATTTAATACATTTATGAGTAATGAAAGTTTAATATGCTACAGCAGGCATACTTATAGTGAGACTACTTTTTTTTATCTAATCTAGAAATTTTAAATAAAGATACATTCTTTTCAAACATTTTAGGAAAATACCATCTTTATTTTCGGCAATCATTCAAATACTTCTATTCTAACTAATTGTTTATAAAGTGAGAAAGAAATTATCTAAATTTAACTCTCCACAAAATAATAAAAAAAAATAACAAAAACAAGGAATCTTGGAAGAGAAGGGATCCTTCCTAAATTAGTATTTAAGGTTTTTTTAGATAACACGAAAGATTATCTAAAAAATATTTTTTTTCTGATTAAATCCCTACAAAGATGATTCTTTTCCAGAATATTTCATACATTACTGTGCATTAGTGTACCATTAAATTCAAAAATCAAGTCATTCTTTGTGACTAGGCTTGTTTTTCACAATCTCGTTAAGATCTTCGCCCTCTAATCATCATTCAATTTTTTTATATCTAAAATCGTTCTATTTAAAAGGAAAGTGAAACCAAATTAGAGGCTAACTTTAATGAAAAAAAAACAGTAAAAAGACATTAAGAAATTAAGATAATTCTATCGGAATTAAAGCAACAAAAATATAAATTAAATCATTTTTGTTTATCTTAGTATCTACTGTTAAGATAAACATGCGATTATATTATTAATACTATTTTTCCATGCTTTTTCTTTTGTTATTAGTTAGCTTCTATTTCATCAGTCACAATAGATATTTTCTATAAAAAAGGGTCATAAAAACTTGATTTAATTACTTATTTGATCATTTTTGCCGTATTAATCTAAATAAAAACGCAAACTATATTACATTGCTATTCTTTCATAACAGTGCAAAAGCATTTTTTTGAAATTCAAGTGCTGTCTCAAAAAAGAAAAAACATGTACATAGTTTGTTGTTCTTTTATGCTAATTTTTACATCACACCAAGACCTAAAACCAACAGAAAGATATAGTTTGTCATGAAAAAAAATTTGAATAGATGTCTTCCGGAAAAAATAACAAAGAGCGATACAAAATTCTTATGTGCCATGCAAACATATAACATAAAAACTCTTAGTTCTTTCTCATTTCCATTAATTAAATCTTTTTAAGGTATCCGACTACGTTCGGAACCCTGATTTTTAAAAGCGCATAAATGGATAATTTTCATGATATTTAGAGTCACTTAGATTAGAATATATGCAGAAAAAGGACATTTTGACAAAAAAAAATTTTATTTAAATACAATATTTTGGCAAAAAATTAACTTAGAATAATCTTTTTTCCAAATGTTCTCCTTTTGTGGAAAAGCTTCTATTAGAATAATATTTTGCCTGTATATAGATCAGACCTCTGTTCAGAGGCTCAACTAGAGTTTTTGAAATATATAACTTAGAAGGGGATTTATTCATATTTTACGACAACAGAGGGGAGAAATTTTAAGAAAAGACGCGAATAATTATTTCAAAAGTGGTAACTCTGAAAATAATGTGAATTTTTCAAAAATTCTAGTTGAGCCTCTGTAGAGATATCTGAGTTATATACAGGCAGAATATTATTATAATAGAACCATTTTTCACAAAAGGAGAACATTTGGAAAAAAGATTATTCTAAGTTAACTTTTTGCAAAAATATTACATTTAAATAAAAAAAAATTGTCAAAATGTCCTTAAAACAATTTTATGCATGTATTCTAATCTGAGTGACACTAAATATCATGAAAATTATCCATTTATGCGCTTTTTTAAAAATCACGGTTCCGAACGCAGTCGGGTACCTTCATTTACAATTTAGGTCAAATGCAAAACAGCAGTTTTAACTAAAATGACTTTCTTAGAATTTAATAGATAGATACTTCCAAAACTCAGATTAGATTTGCCAGTGATTTCCTCACATTTGACAGTTAAATTGATAAAAAAATCTAACCAAATAGAAATCAAGAGTGAAACAAACTTTAAAAACGAAACTTTCAACACGAAGCATTTTATTCTAAGCATTGTATTTTTAAAAAATAAGGACAACTTAAAATATCAGAAGGATAGATGAGACCGTCAATGATAAATACCAATTCTGTGAATCACTGATAAAGAGTGTAGCCAATTTTTGTTCAATAAACTAATTATAAATTATGTGTTCGTTTCGTACTAGGAACTAAAATAATTTCCCAGTAATAAATTACAAAAGGAGTTTTTTCTTTCAATTTAACTTTTATAATACAAAGCGAATGAAAAGTCTATTTCGAATACTTAAAGTAATCAAACTATTTAAGTGTGCAATTTTAAATGCTTGAGAGGGTTATAATACAAAATATATCCTATTAAAAACCGAAGCTCTTTATTTTAATATTTTTGTACGAATTAACTTGTGAGAAACTAATAACGTAAATTAAATATTTTTCTTTAAATTTTGTGGTATAAAATTTGTAAATGTTCCGAAATTAAAGACCCATACTTGAGCACACGTTTAAATACAAGCCTTTAATTGTTAAAATTAGGTCACATCTTTAAATAAGTAAATTCATAACGATTATTGCAAATTTTTCGTGGAAAATATGTAACTCGTGTTAAATATTTTATAAATGTGATACAATGCATTAATAAGACATTGAAAAAATCAAAATTAAGATAGTTTTCAGTAAAAAATAAAAAAAAATCACATTTTATTGATTTCAATTCAATTTCAAAAATTCCTTCAAAGTAATTTTTTAAATTTACATCACTGTAAGTTTTTCTACGCTTATTAAACATATTCATAAAAAATTATTGTAACATTTTTCATCTTTAAAAGACACAATAAATAAGAATACATTTCTACATTCACAAACAAATACAAAAGCGCAATGATCAAATAAAATTTGCAAGCCTTTGCATACATTAAACAATATAAAAGTCGATAACCTAAAACTTATTACCTTCCTTAACTCGAATTTTAGATCTTTTGAGCTGCTATTTTACAAAAATTCATAAATTAAAATTAACCCAATTATAGTCATAAGCTAAGAAGATACTACAAACTCATTAGTAACTGAATTTATCTGAAATTTCCTTTCACTTCCATTACCTTTTGACTGAAATTTCATTAAGTTTCCATTACTTAACTATGAAAAGTTAAAGTTAAGTTTATTATATATAAACGGAAAAGAAAACCAAAATATTTCACCTTCATTCCGTTCCTCAAAAGCTCCCGCTCTTTTTTCTTTTCTCAAAAACGTGATCTACTTTTGTTGTTTCACTACCGGACTTTAAATGATGTTCATTATAAACAAACAGCCTCGGTTCAATTTAACCTCATCAATAAAAGAAGCTACTTTTTTTAAAAAACTAAAATCAAGTATTTTTTATTTAAAAGAAAAACAATGAACACGAAAAGTAGATAAAGGTTCATCTGTTGCATCAGATAATGCAACAATTCATCTTATTTTCACCTGTTTGCATTCACTGGCGGACATGAGACATGCAAGAAAATGATCGAAAGAGAAGAGGCCTAAGAACTAGTAAAAAGAACAAAACGTGACTATTTACCCAGAGGTAGTTTTCTCCACTTAGTTTTCTTCTTTCCACCCATCCCGAAGTCTGCCTCTTCAGTCTCTTCTATCTCTATTTCACTCCATGCCTTCACCTTCCAAGGGCAACACGCGTGTCGTTGCTTAAAAACAAATTTATCGCTCCTTTGGCGCTTTGTATTCGCTTCAATTGAAAGATTTACAAAGGAAAGAGAATCAACGAATACTTTCCACCTTTCTAATTGGATATTTAATTTTTAGCTTCGTCTAGACTAGGGTTGGGGAACTGTAGACAGGGCCGGCTCTAGTACTTTTGCCGCCCAGTACAAAAATAAAAATGCCGCCCCTCTCTCTCTAAAGCAAAAAATTATAATTAAAAAAGATAAATTGTGTTCACCACATAGATACACACCAATAAAACTTGAATAATTCTTGCGAACAAAAATACAACATAACTATATTATATGTATATATTCTTAAAAAATACAAAATGATTCGAAATTAAGGACATAATTACCTGTCATTATTTCAAACGAGTAAAATGTAAGAGAAGAAATCTCCCATTTCTCAGCAGGCCAATTAATTCGAAAAAGAGTCTACTAATGGAGGAGGGATCACAAGCATTTATTTTAACTTAGAGTAACCTAACTACACTCAAGACTAAAATAAAATGTCTCTCTTTTTACTAAAAACTCTTATTACCCCTGTCCTCTTTTGGATAGCTGACACTGGACATCGTATGGGTGAAAGGAATTTTCGTTGTTACCCCACTCCTGGATGGGGAGAAAGTTACCAGTAAAAGATGTCTAAACATATCAAATTTCATGATTTAACATATACTTCCTCTTCGAGCCTTTCAAGTTATAATAGAAAAGAAAACTGACATTAAACATACAGAGTATAAAATAAGATACGTTAAATGAAATGCCAAATTCACACCAAATAATATTTCAGAAAATATATCAAATTTTTTGTAACATAAAAAAATATTTTCCAAATTCAATCCAAATGCCACTTTTAAAATTTGCCCCCGGGCAGGCGTACGGTTTTTTCGGCCCTACAGCCACCCCTGCTGTAGACCACTAAAATGAGTCCAAATGTTGCAAATAAAAAGTTTTTATTTTCTGACATTCCTTCATTATTATAAGATTATTGTTCGACTCAACACATTATACGAACCAGTATTTTTAAGTCAATTATTTTGATGAATGGAGCTTCTTTTCTGATTATGTCTAGTTTTTTTATTGGAAACAATTATAAAGTCCCCGTACACCACAAAGTATCACATGTGGCTTTCAAAAGTAACTATAAGCAGATATTACAAAGGAAAGGGGAAAAAATTAAAGTCATGAAAGATTACAAATATTTACAATAAATTTACTGAACTTTTCAAAAGCATTTCTGGTGGAAATAAGTTGGTGAAGATTCGGAGGCCAATTTATATTAAGTCTCTTGAAAGCCAGTCTTAGGATATTTCATTCTCTTTTAAACTTGGAACACAGAAGGAGCACATGTTCTACGTTTTCCTCGCCACCAATATCACAATCACGAGAAGATGACGGAACTAAATTAAATTTGTTCAAGTAGCTTTTAAAGTGGCCATGACTAGTTAGAAATTGGGTTATTTTGTTGTTGTTGACGTGTTTTTTATCCAGGGAACATATGAAGTAAAAGTAAAGAAGAACAGAACGCATACAATACAGCAGAAGAATATACACATTTAATACAGATGATGATCCTAGCATATAACAAACAAAAAGGGGTGCGCTGCTTTTCCTTTCGAGACGGGAATCCATTACAGGTGAAAGACCGACTTCTTTCCCGAAGAAGATGCAACCATGACTTACTCGGGATTTGAACCCACACACTCTCGGTTACAAGCCCAGAGTCATAGACGCCATACTGGCTGGGCGACGGGTTATTTTGTAATTAGTAAAAAACGATGGCAGGCCAGTCTCTCATTAAGGTATCCGAATACGTTCGGAACCGTGATTTTGCAAAAGCATATAAGTGGATAATATTTATGATATTTAGTGTCCCTTAGATTATAAAATGTATATAAAATTGTTTTAAGAATAGTATTACATTAAAAAATTATTTAAGTACAATATTTTGACAAAAAATGAACATAGGATGACCCATTTTCAAAATATTCTCCTTTTGTGAAAAATGCTTCTATTATAATAATATTTTGCCTGTATATAGATCAGACCTCTGTTCAGAGGCTCAACTAGAATTTTTGAAATATATAACTTAGAAGGGGGGTTATCTATGTCTTACGACAACAGAGGGAAGAAATTTTAAGAAAAAAACGCCGATAATTATTTCAATGGGTTGTAACTCTGAAAATAATGTGAATTTTTCAAAACTCATAATGGAGTCTCTGTACAGAAGTCTGAGCTATATACAGGCAAAATATTATAATAGAAGCATTTTTCACAAAACGAAAACATTTTGAAAAAAAGGTTATTCTAAGTTAATTTTTTGCCGTAATATTGTATTTGAATAAAAAAAATTTTGTCACAATGTCCTTAAACAATTTTATACATGTATTCTATTCTAAGTGACACTAAATATCATGAAAATTATCCATTTATGCGCTTTTTTAAAATCACGGTTTCGAACGTAATCGAATACCTTAATGGTTGGAAGAAATTTCTTTGTAATGTATGGCTAATTTTAATATCTATTTGAACACCTACGCCCTCGATTCTGTCTTGGACAATTGGAATAGTTGCAACTCTTTACTTTTCTTCTTTATCTTGGTTAGGAGAGCGAGGTACCAGCTCAAGTGTCGTTCTTCTCACGTGACCGGGGTTTCAAATTACAATGTCCATCACCTTCGTGCCTTCGTGTTACTTTATAGTGCAACGGTAATATAATTCTCACTAACTCGTCTTGGATCATTGCTATTTACATTTAGGTCCATTTAAAAAAGTTTGTAGGGTATCCGCGACTACGTTTGGAACCGTGATTTTAAAAGACGCATAAATGGATAATTTTCATGACATTTTGTGTCACTTAGATTAGAATACATGCATAAAATTGTTTTAAGGACATTATGAGAAAAAAAAATTGCTTGAATACAATATTTTGGCAAAAAAAAAAAAAAATTAACTTAGAATAACCTCTTTTCAAAACGTTCTCCTTTTATAAAAAATGCTTCTATAATAATAGTTTGAATATATAAAGTAAAGACCCCTCTCTCTCTCTCTCCAAAGAGTCTGAACAAGAATTTTTGAAAATTTCACATTATTTTCAGAGTTACTACCAATTGAAGTAATTATCGGCGTTTTTTTCTTAAAATTTATCCCCTCTGTTGTAGTAAAATATGGATAAATCCACTTCCAAGTTATATATTTCAAAAATTCTAGTTGAGCCTCTGTACAAGGGTCTGAGCTATACACAGGCACACACAAAATATTATTATAAAAGAAGCATTTTTCATAAAAGGAGAATGTTTTGGAAATTGGTGATTGTATGTTCATTTTTTGTCAAAATATTGTACTTAAATAATTTTCTGTTGTAATAATATTCTTAAAACAATTTTATAGAAGTATTCCAATCTAAGTGACACTAAATATCATAAATATTATCCATTTATACGCTTTTGGAAAATCACGGTTCCGATCGTAGTCAGATACTTTAAGGTATTCGACTACGTTCGATTTTGCAAAGCGCATAAATGGATAATTTTTCATATTTAGTGTCACTTGCATATATGCACTAGAATATATGCATAAATTTGTTTTAAGGACATTTTGACAAAAAAAATTTTACTTAAATATAATATTTTGGGGCAAAAAATTAACTTAAAATAATCTTTTTTCCAAACGTTCTCCTTTTGTGAAAAATGCTTCTATTATAATAATAATATTTTGCCTGTATATATTTCAGACCTCTCTACAGAGGCTCAACTAGAATTTTTGAAATATATCTTAGAAGGGGGTTTATTCATATTTTACGACAATAGAGGGGAGCAATTTTAAGAAAAAAACGACAATAATTATTTCATCTGGTGGTAACTCTGAAAATAATGTGAATTTTTCAAAAATTCTAGTTGAACCTCTGTAGAGAGATCTGAGTTATATACAGGGACAATATTATTATAATAGGACCCCTTTTCACAAAAGGAGAACATTTGGAAAAAAGATTATTCTAAGTTAATTTTTTGCCAAAATATTGTATTTGAATAAAAAAAATTTTGTCAAAATGTCCTTAAAACAATGTTATGCATATATTCTAATCTGAATGACACTAAATATCATGAAAAATATCCATTTATGCGCTTTTTTAAAATCACGGTTCCGAACGTAGTCGGATACCTTAAGTTATAAAATCTATTATGTGTGTTCTGTTATGTTAACTTTTTGATTGTGATTTTGTGCATTACAATTTAAACTAATCTTCATTCCCTCGCTGATTAGTATCATCACTGCCAACTTTAAGTAAACTTCTTCCATGTTCGTAACTTGTTTTAAGGAATATTGGAACATAGAGCAATACCCCCTGTAATTTCAAGTTGGGTTTGGATTTTCCTTTTACTCCTGAAAATATACCCATACCTTACTTTTTGTTTACATATTAAATTTAATATATTTTAGTCTTGGTGGATTATTTTCCATTTCATGCTAATGATCTCAATTGACATTTTTTTACATAAAATGTGTAGATATCCAACAATAAAATTCATTTCTTAATTTGCTTCTCTTATTTAATGAAGTTAAGTTTTTAAAAATAAAAGAATTGGTTTAAATATCGATTTCAAGTTTGAATTTAAAATAGTTTTCAGCTTCGTCAACAAAATAGAGTGAATTTTTGAGATTTCATAGCAAGAATTTTTTTAATTAAATTTCCCTTTAATTTTATTCATAAACATATTTCTAAGAATTTCCAGTCGTAGAAAGGATGTATATTTTCAATATATCACAGAACGTTAATTTCACAGTTATAATTGTAACTATATTTGTAAATTAGGAGAGCTGTGTGTGTGTGTGTGTGATGGAATCGTAAAATGAATCCATAGACGTTAGAATTTTGAATAATCATTTATATTTTCAAATAATCTGATAGTTTTGAATCTGATTTCAACAGCTTATAGCTGAATTTAAGAAAATTTATCGATAACTTAGGGTGGTCTTTAATTTAAATAATGGTTTTCCATGGACAAATGCTTTAAACAGGTAAAAAGAATCCTACTGCTACTTTTATTCTTAAGATGTAGTACTCCAAATGAGTGTTAGTCGAAGCCAATTATGTAGTTAAAATTACACAGATTGAGTTATATCAAATATATATATATATATATATATATATATATATAGTGAAATACGTTTAACGCCGCGAAAACGCTTCAGATGAAATATCGGTTGACACGAAATAATACAACGGAAAACACGAAAAGAAAATAACTTAACACAAAAGTAATTCCCTTCTGGAAATGAACAAAACACGAAAAACACCAGCTACGCAGATGAGATTTAAGAGGAGTGGGAAATGAAAGAGAGGTGGTTTCATATGTTTCGTAGAAAGGAGGCTAATTTGGCTTTGAAATACTACCGCGATAGCCTGTGACACTAGCCGATTTTGACTATCTGATCTACTTTCACCCTTCACCCCTACAAACGCTACACAAAACACCTCATCTCATCAGTTGGCTTTGGAATTCGGTGTGGAGTACATCACAGTGTGAGTAAAAATCAGTGAGTTTGTGTGTGGGGAGGAGGGACAAGGAGCTCGGGTGTAAAGCAAACTTCTACTTCATTTAAAATGAAGATGGAGCTTCTTAAGGCTGTTGATGAAATATTGAAGACGAAAACGCAAATCTGTAAAGATTTTGGAATTGCTAAATTTTGTATTAAATTTCATTAAGTTCTTGTGATTATTTTTGTTTCATTGATTTTAATTAAATACATGTATATATACTTATCTATGTAAATAATATGTACTCTAATAAACTTAATTTTGTTGAATATGTGTTTTTCCTTTAACGCGAAATTCTTCTTACACGAAAAAAAAATTAAGTCCCCCTCAGTTTCGTGTTAAATGAATTCCATAGTATATATATATTAAATTTAAAGTTTGTTTTTGTTGAAATCAATACTGATACGAGTAAAAAAAGTTTAAAAATGTTATGGATATAAAAAGGAAGGGAAAAAATGTTCTTATTTCTTGAAAAACATAATTGGAATAATTTATATTTAGAAAAGAGAGAAATGTTATCTATACATGAATAACAACAGTATTCCTATTGCAGTCTTTGGCCTAAGAATGACGAATGCCATTCGAAAATGAATTAGACTTTTGTAAATTTGTTTGCTTTAAATATTAATAAAACACTTTTTTCCTTCAACTTTATAAAAAAAAATTTCTGTTTACTAAAAAATATGTAAAATATTTCCCTCTTGTATCTTAAACAAACACATAGAGAATTTAATAAGGATATATTAATTCCTCAATAGGCTAGTAATTTTTCAGGTAAATAGAACCTGCTGCTATTCAGCAATAAAGTTGATAAGAGATGACCAAGGGATTCAAGCCTTCATGATTAAAAAAAAACCTTTCCTTAAAATTTTATTTATTTGTTTATTTATTATATATTTATTTCATTTTATTATTATTTATTTTTTTACATTTTATACGAAAAAAAATGACTTTTGATAAAAGATTATTTTTTTTCGTACTCAATAAAAGTACGTTTTTATCGCAAACCATAAACTCACCGTATTAATGATTTTTAACATCTCTGTATTAATTATTACCACTACAGATTGGAAAGTGCGAGTAAAATTATAATTCTTTTACCGACAACAGGCACAATTTCCCATCAAAATACTTACAATTCTTTATAAAACTATTATATTTATTTACGTTGTCTGCTCATGAAGTTATAAAGAATTATATATACTCATGCATCCCAAACGACATTAAATTAAGTAACCTTCCCTTTTTTTTACAATTATAAATCATAATACCACCGTGAATCTATACAATAATATAAAAATGAATAAATATTATAAAAATGTTGCCTTAATTCAATTTTAAGCACATACATTTAAATAGTGTAAATTAAGTTAATTAATAATTAGGTATATGCTTATTGTTAGTTTGAGCATATTTAGTGTAATAATAATTGGATTAATAGCTGCTTCACATTTAAAACTGGCATCCACCAAAAAGGATTTTTTGGGCTCGCTTACTATTCCCATTTTTTAACCTATCAGAGCTGATAGTTTAATAATAGGTGGAATCGATATTAAACAGCAGTTAGCAACCCTGCATACACATTTGAATGACATTAATATAATAACCATCAAATTCATACGTACTTTTTATTTCACAGAAAAAATATTAGCATTTGTTAGATACATATCTATTCACTACAGTAACGTTTTGAAATGATATTTTTAAACATTCAAACTACGCGATGAAACTGCAGTAAACTAACTACAAAAGATAAGTATTTCACTTCAATGAAGAAATGGAATAAAAAACCAGGTAAGACATGTTTTGCGGTACACTAATTTCTCAAAAAAGTAGCCCTTTTTATTTGTATATTAAATTTATAAAGTATGTTTAGTTCATTTAAAATTTTATGATTTTTTAAAATGCTAAATAACCTCTAAAATGTACTATAAAATATCCTTGGCAACTGGTTAAATAAAACAGTAATTTATAAATTTTGAATTTAATTTAGAAAATGTATTTAATAAAAAATTAAGTCGCATCTGAATGAAACATTTTTCATAAAATTTTTTTCTTTCGATTGGGGCTGCGAATTGGTAATTACCATTGCATACCAAGTACATTCCCCTGGAGCTGGTATCACTTTTTAAAGTGGTACCATATAGGTGGATACCAATTGCACAATGTAATTTTGACGCTCAGTTTCCTCTCCAGAGGGAGAAACCTGAGATCTGATTATATGAAATCGTACTTGGAACTTAATTTTGCCGAGAGCACCTAAGCCAAACAGTCATTTTAGGGATCTTTAACATGCCGCATAATCATACGACATGGACGCTGTCGATTTTTTAACTAATGTGTTAGCAGATCTGAAATTTGGTGGCAAGCTTCCAATGATATGGGTCAGAAGAACATGGAAAAAAAATTTTTTTTTGGTATTATACAAATTTGTAGGGTATTTTGTAGCCTTAGCGGTAAATATGTAATAGAAGCGAATTTAACAATCAAACCCTATCCAAAAGAATAAACATTCACTTGACTTCAATCCTTTAACTGTCAAGTTATTTTGATGATTTGGGTACATGAATTGTCAAGTTTTTCTTATAGCAAAAATCAGATGTTTAGTACAAAATCAAATATATTTAGTAGTTAAAAAGTGATATTTTGAATTACATGCGTAAAAATTAAGGTTTTGTAACAACTGCATATTTGCTTGAAGTGGATGCCACACAGCGTTTGCAGTGGTGAAGTTCGCTTTTAGTAGAGCATTATTTTCTTAAATAAATATACTTATTAGTAATTTAGTAATTAAGTTTTGTTTCGAGTAACTGTGAACTCTTTTCCAAGCTCAAACCAACTCCATAATCATTACAGCAGAATCGTGTTTCCTCCTTCCTTATCTTTATTCCATTTACATCATTTTTTGAACAACAAACTTTGCAATGTTATGTAAGCTCACGTTTCGCTAGAGTAGGAGGAATATGAGGTATAAAATGCCTTTCAGTAAGACAGGCCAACTGTTTAGTTAACGCCAAAATCTTACCCTTTCCGTTATAGATTCCGATTTGACAAAGAAAGGAAGCCGAAATAAACTTCTCCAGATATGTATTCGGGTATGGCAATAAGATGCACTAAAAAAATTACCCCGCATAATACTCGGGCGTGACATTTTAGACCAGTTGTACCACGCCCGAGATAATATTGGGCATAACAGTTGAAAGGTTAATATTTTCTTAATCTAATAATTAAAAACTAATTACATTAATGCGCAGTACAATAATTTCGGAGAAATTTTGCTTTAAAAGTGTCAAATGATACTCACAACATTGTTTCTACAAAATTCTTTGTTTTGATACTCAATTGTTTCATTTGGGAATGTATTTGTTTGTATTTGTAACTTATTTGTTTTTATTATTTCATTTGTTTCATAACTTTCGTGCTTTTCCCCTTTATTTTATTCATCTTATTTTGCTTATTTTATTTACCGTAACATTCGGCGTATAACATGCTAAGATACTTTCAAGCTGCAACTTTTAATTTTCAGGTATATTCACCGAAAAACCCGCACCCTCTTTTCTTACGAAGAAACCTGAAATGTGCAATAAATACTCTTATGTTTTGAAATCATTTATTCGAGGTACTATCCCAAGCTTTCAAAAAAGGATATACTTCTAGAACTACACAACTCTTCAAGTTCATAAGGAATGTCATTTATTTTAAATAAACAGTATTTTGTGATTTACCGTAAAATACGACGTATAACGTGCACTTTTAACACAAAAAATAAGGTTAAAATTTACGGGTGTACATTATACGCCGGGTATAAAAATAATAGCTCTAAAAATAAAAAAGGTGAGCATAAAAAAATTAGATAGAAATACTTTTTATTTAAACGAAATGACATACCTAAAGAAATTAAAGGGTTGGAGTTCTACAAATATACTGTTTGTTCAAAATCCTTGGATAATACCTCGTGTAAATGTCTTTAAAATATAAGAAAATTGCACACATAATTCTCAGTTTCCTTCGTAAATAAATTATACTTTAAAAAAAACTAAAAAAAAACCTTTTATTTAGTTAATCGAACTAAACTGTAACTTAATCACTTAGTCGCCAAACAGGGAATTAGATCCCAAATCTGGAAATGGGATCTGGAATTAGTCGCCAAATGCGGGATGGGATCTGAAAATGAAAAACCGTTGATCTTGATGATCCTGATCAGGACAATGTAACAAAATTATTAAATTACTAGCTGATATACCCGTTCTTCGCACGTGTGAACTGAAAAATTAAACACACATTGAAGGATAAAGAAGTTTTTAATTAGTTAATTTTACGTGAATTGCAAATTAAACAAAAAAAAGCTTTTTGCATATCTCAGCTGAACAAAAAAAAGAAAGAAAAAAAGAAAGAAAGAAAACACCTTTGTTAAATTTTAAGTCTGTAGATCTAATAGCTGATAAAAAGGATTTTTTTTTATTTTCAACTCCCCGTAACACTCATGAGAATCGATTTTTGAAAATACCTCCCTAAGCTGATCTCTGCTCAGCAAAAGTAACACATTGTTAAAAGTTTTGCGTAATGAACGCTTAAAATAGTGTCAATACTTTATATCTGAAAGAGTGTAATACATTAATATTACTTTCTGTTGTATTTATTTTACGTTAAAATTGTAATATTCACAAGCAACGCCATTTCTTAAATTATAGTGGCGATTCAATGAAAAACATAACGAAATGTTAACGACAGAGTAAAGTTGGCAAATTTCTAGCTACTTTCATGGCTCGAGCTTTATTAGAGCTTTGTAGCCCGCCGTGTAGGGAAACGATGCACGTTAATACTTTATCCACCGCATTATGATTTACAGCAGTTTATTTCGTACACTATTTTTTTTTTTTGATCACTACATTGAAAATTAAGGGATATACATAAACAAAACACTCCACTTTGGGAAATTTAATCCATTAGAGCTAATAAATTAATTAAAGATATTCCACTGTAAAATTAATTATATACACCGTTCACTTAAAATAAATAATCGAAACGTTTTCTAAGGTCTTTATTAACGTACAAAAATATAAGACTTAAATTTTGACAAACTATTTTTTCGGGACTAAATAATCTTTGCAATCTGCTGAAAACGCAATAACTGCTACAAAACTATTCCCCTTCCCCACTCAAATACTCATCATAGAACCCGTGCTGCCATATATCTTGGAAGAGTGGATTTCAAAGAATATTCCTGCTAAGTATTGCTAGAATATCCCTTCTAAGTTGGTGTGGTGTGGTAGTTAGGAGAAGGAGGTGTCAGCTCAGGTGTCGTCCACGTCACTTGACCATGGTTCAAAATTACGTGGTCCGTTGCCAAAAGCCCTCGTGTAGCTGAACGGTGCGACGTTAATATTCACTCACTCACTAACTCCAAAAATACAGTACAGTAGTTATAATTATTTTTATACTTAAAAATGCAATATCCGCCTATTTAATTAAAATTATAGCTTTATAATTAACTACTAACCACAAACAAATTCTGAAAATTTGTCCAAATGATGTAGTGTGAAAGAGAAAGTTTATTTACTTTAAGTACCAGAACCGATAAAAGCATTTATTTTGAAAAAAGATCAATTTCTTACTACCAAATGTGCATAATAAAATCATAAACAAAAACATTCAAATAAAGAGAGATTTATAACAACCTCTCCCTTCAAAACTTGGTTTTATTCTGAAATTAAAAAAATTAGGGATTATGCTGATCACAGGAATTATTTAGAAGCGAGTGCCTTGTGTAGCCATAACAAAAAGAGTTTCTTCACATACAAAAGGTAGATATATGCAGTCGGGGGCTTTTTTGCAGCGCACGCCAGAATTGCTTGCAGATGGCAGAATTTTTTCCTACTTGACAAATATCGTTATATTTTGGACACTTCACACAATATTTTTATAAATTATAGCCTATGTGTTATTCTGACGTAGAAGCTATATCACTGTAAAGTTTCATTAAAACCCATTCAGTTGTTTTTGCGTGAAAGACGGCCAAACATCCTCACAAACTTTCGCATTTATAATATTTTATAATGTATATCTAGATTGCATTGTCATCGGTCCTGGACAAGTGAGCAAAATTTCGAATTAATCTAACCTGTTAAAGTGGGTAAAAATTGAGTTCAAGATTCCGTTACATATACAAGTGAAGCTTATATATAAAAGAGTGTTAAAAAGGGGGTGCGTGTTATACCCCGGATTTTAAGGAATGTAGAATAATAATTTTTTTTATGCTCATCTCTTTCTATTTTTAAAGCTATCATTTTTATAGCCGGTGTATAACGCTCACCCGTAAATTTCTGTCTCTTTTTTTTGTATTAAAAGTGTGTGTTATACGCCGGATTTTACTGTTCTTCTGTGATAGTGGTGGCGCACGGGAATTATTTCATCTACCTTCAATACAAAATATATATATATATATAAGTCAGGCATGTCAAACTCTTATGATGGTAGGAGCCACATGATTTATTTTATATTAAATATATATATATATAAGTCAGGCATGTCAAACTTATGATGGTAGGAGCCACATGATTTATTTTATATTAAGTTGGAAGCCGCATGTTTTCAATCAACAACAAATTAATAAAATAAAATTTTTAGAATAATTATATTATGTATTTATTAGACTTAATGCCAAGCTCAATGTTTCGTATATTAAACATACATAGTCGTTTTATGTTTAGTGTTATTTTTCTTAGCTTAAACTATAAATCTTTCAAATATATAGTTTAAAAAATTAAACTTATAATAAATACAATTTAATATTACTTTTTAGAATATATTTGACAACCTTTTTCCTATAGCAAGTCATCAAAATTTGGTTGAACATATTAAGCTAATATAATTTTTAAAAATGATGATAAATGCTGATCGGGGTTAATTTTGGACTTGCTGCATTTTTGTTATTTTTCTTTAAAAAGCTGTTGCTCGCATAAATAAGTGCTTCCGAACACAGATGTTATATGCGTTACAAACGATAACATTTTAGGAAACCAGTCTATTGATATAAATATGTCTAAAAATCTGGAATTTCCCCTTCAATACATTTTTGCTTTATCAAGAAAATCTCATTGGATTCAATTAATTTCATTGGGAAGTTTTCATCAAGAGTTTCAACATTGATTGATAAAGGTGAAGTAAAAAGACGAATTGTAGTTCTGAGCTTTTAAAGTTACAAAATCTTCCATAGAATTCCATTTCTAGCAATTTGATTTTGTAAGCATATTCTATATAAATTTTGATTTAAATTATTTAATCAATAGATATATTGAAATCTTTCAAAGTGAGGCTAATTTTCTTTTCCTATAGTAATAATGTTTGAAAGAATTAATGTTATCAAACAGCATTGTAACAACATGATTTTTGCCTCGAAGCTTAAGATTAAGATGATTGAGATTACTTGTAATATAAAATGAGAAAGTCAAGTCCCTTATGTATATTGTCCATCTTTTATTTCAGCCGTTAACAAATTTTGGTTTCCAAAAGAATTGATTTCGTCCAGCAATTTGAAGAATTGTTTTAACACTTTATGACTTAAAAGCTATCCAACTTCTATATAATATTATAATCAGTGTATTAATATTTTATATCTTCCAGAAATGAAGCAAAATGACAGTGATTAAGTCTACGTGCTGGGATATAATTTAAATTTTGGAAACTATTTTTAAAATATTAGAGCACAGTACTTGCTGATAATTAATAAAGAGTGTTTTTTTAGAGGTATAGAACTTTAAATTGCAATAAAACAACGATGTATTATTCGATTGACATGAATTTTTTTATTCGAAAGATAATCTTGTGGCATTACATTTTAAATATGATTTCTGGCATATGACTGCCACGGCTGGCTCGGATGTAGTCCAATCTGGACGTCCAATTTTCGATGACTTTTTCCAACATTTGTGGCCGTATATCGGCAATAACACGGCGAATGTTGTCTTCCAAATAGTCAAGCATTTGTGGCTTATCCGCATAGACCAATGACTTTACATAGCCCCACAGAAAATAGTCTAGCGGTGTTAAATCACAAGATCTTGGAGGCCAATTCACAGGTCCAAAACATGAAATTAGGCGGTCACCAAACGTGTCTTTCAATAAATCGATTGTGGCACGAGCTGTGTGACATGTTGCGCCGTCTTGTTGGAACCACAGCTCCTGGACATCATGATTGTTCAATTCAGGAATGAAAAAGTTAGTAATCATGGCTCTATACCGATCACCATTGACTGTAACGTTGTGACCTTCATCGTTTTTGAAGAAGGATTCCACCAGCCCATAAAGCGCACCAAACAGTCAGTTTTTCTGGATGTAACGGTGTTTCGACATACACTTGTGGATTAACTTCACTCCAAATGCGGCAGTTTTGTTTGTTGACGTAGCCATTCAACCAGAAGTGCGCTTCATCGCTAACCAAAATTCGCTTATGAAAATCGGGAACAACGGCAATCTCGTTTTGGGCCCATTCGACGAATCTACGCCTTGCTTGATGATCGTTTTGATGAATTGCCAAACCAAACTGAGAATAAATCACTTGACAGCTGTTAAATCGGTCGCCATCTTGGAAAGTAATGCCAACTTAAACTTCTATACCTGGAAAAAAAACACTCTTTACAATGAAAAAATACAAAATTATTATTACCATGCTGTTAACATGTTTCTTTGAATATTACAACAACTCCTTTAATAATTCCAGTCATGGTAAGGGCACCATCAGTTGCAAGACTAACCGACTCTTTTCCCATCGTAACCTCTTCCAAGCTTTCGTAAGTGCATCAAAAATAGCATTTCCAGTGATTATATTATGCATAGGAATGATTTTGTAAGTTCTTTAGTCATTTTTAATTTAACATCGAATCCACGAATAAAAATGAATGAGTGATATTTAGAATATCTGCACTTCCATCAGTTGCAGTAGAGTAGGCTTGAACTGTTGATATTTTTTAATCAAGTCGATTTCTGTAATTCTCGGCTATTTGATTTACTCTGCTAGCTACACTATTTCGGCTTAAATTTACATCTGTTACTCGGGCTGAACAGAATACTTCCATCGCTTTAATTAGGCATTCACTGATAAATTTCCCTTCACAATAAATGGTTTCGATCTGTGTGCTTGTAATTAAATGTGATTATATACACTCATGTCCATAAATTAAGGATAATGAAGTTCAGGCAAAGAAAGAGACAGAAGCAAAACAAATTTGACTTATTTGTAAAGTCTATTTATTAAACAAAGAGTAAAGAGCAAAAAAGATGCTATATGTTTGACATAACTAATAAAAATTACTATTTTTACTCCCTGGAGCAAATTTCAAAAAGGAACCTATTTACAAAAAACGTTATAACATGGTTAGTATGATGGTTAATACGGAATATGTCCCCCGGACGATGCAATACAGGCCTTACAACGCCTAGGCATGCTGAGTATCAAATTATCAGTCTGATCTTGGGGAATATTACACCACTCATCAAGCAATGGCCTCCGAAGTTCCGGTAGACAAGTGGGAGGGGGTTGACGGGCTGCAATTCGTCGGCCAAGCCTATCCCACACATGCTCTATTGGATTCAAGTCCGGTGAGTATGCTGGCCAATCCATACGAGTGATATTCTCCGATTGAAGGCATTCGTCTACAATGTTTGCACGGTGAGGACGGGCGTTGTCATCCATAAACAGAAATTCAGCACCCATGGCGCCCCAAAACAAACGTACATGTTGTTCCAGAATGACATCCCGATAGATGTGACCTGTCATCGTTACACTCTGAACATGCAGGTCAGTTCTGGAACCAAGAATAATTCCTCCCCAAACGAGTCATCCTGCACCACCGTAACGGTGTCGTTCAATGGTGTTCTCTTGGTGGTAACGGGTACCTGGCGCTCTTCATATTAAAGTCCGGCGAGAATCAGACTGCAAACTAAACCTGGACTCGTCGGAAAACATCACACAAGACCACTGTTGTGGTGTCCACAATGCATGCTCTCTACTCCAGGTTAATCGCAGACGACAGTGAGTTCCGGTAAGTGGAACACATCTGACAGGCCTACGAGCATATAGACCAATGTGCCCTAAGCGTCTGTACACGGTCTGCCTTGAAACTGTCGTACCGGTAGCTGAAGAGATCTAACGAGACAGGTCTGAAGCTGTGCTCCGTCTGTTTCTTTTGGCAGTAACTGCCAAATATATATTGGTCCTCATTCGGCGTTGTAACTCGGGGGCGACCTGTGGTGTAACATCTACTCACATTACCATCATCTTGGAATCGTTGCCACAGCCTGGAGATGACACTCTGGGCGATTCCAAGTTCCTCGGATACTTCCAGCTGGGTACGTCCACATTCCAGTCGTCCAATAATTCTACTCCGTAAAAAATCATCCAAATGATTCCTTTGTGCCATAACTATGCGGTTATTGCACTGAAAGGCTCTTAAAGCGCTTGTGAACAATTTTACTTCTTTGCCACCATTCCTTATATACCCCTCTCTTACACTCTCGGCATTGTGACGCACTATCCGCGCCATTTGGTGGTTTTCTGTAATTTGCATATTCTTTTTCAAGATGTGTGATAATTCTACAGGTGAAATTTTTATTTTAGAGTTCAATTTCTGTGTGATTTTGAATTATCCTTAATTTATGGACATGAGTGTATAACTAACTTTTACAGCAGCGGTATTCTTCAACAAATTTAATGAATGCACTTTGTTATTTTTGAAGAAATGATTTCAACTCCTATAATTTGTCTTCAAGAAAATTTTACAACGTATTGGTCATTGTACATTTTAAGATTATATTCCTTTGCAAAGAAAAAGGAAGAGAAATATAAAAGTGTCGCTCATATGATGAATCGTGGTGCCACCAATAGCGAATAATATGCACAAATGCATTTCAGAGTTTAATAAATTAACTTATTGTACTGAAATTAAATGAAAAATTTTAATAAAAGCTGAAAAATAATTTTTAATCTAAAGGCTATTTATATTACTAGATAGGATTCTTTTTAAATAGGAATAGGTAACAGGTAAATATGTTTATAAAAAAACTCATCTCAAAAATAAATTTCAAAATGAAAAAAACTTGAAAAGCTTGATACTTAAAAATTCTTGAAAAGTCTCGGTGGGCTGCAGACTGTTTGTTGGCGGGCCGCGTGTTTGACATTGTGACGAATCTATACGGAACTTTATCACTAACCTTCCGAGTCGACCTTTTTAGGGAAATTTAATTCCCTACCTATTTCCAATCAACTCCAAAAAGCGGACAGGATTCCTTGTTATGCAGATTAGATTAAGTATTTAAGTCAAACGAAATAGTAAAGTTAGAGCAGATTGGTTGACTGGTCGCCGCTCTAGACAGTGGCCCGCAAGAGATCTCCCTCTACCGAATTGGATGCGTCATCTATACGCCCCAATTCATTATACTACGTTCATCTTCCGCATTCACTACACTATTATCTGGCTACAGCACTTTTCAGTGCTATCTGTGTAGACAGATAGTTAGTATTTTCTACATAATTTGCTCTCTTGGATTTACGACTTGGATATGGCACTTGACAACCAATCTGGCATGGATATTACCCCGCAATCTCCTCTTTCTACCACATCGAACGGCACTGCTCCCACAACATGCGAAGAGCTCACCTCGATGAAAATATACCTAAGACGACTCCAAATAATTTGTAATGAGAAAGAAAAGACTGTCTCCCTCCTGAGACAGGACAAAGGACATGACGAAAGTGACACGCTGTACCAACTGGCTTGGAACGAGTACCAGGATGTACAAAGCTCCTTGCAGCAAGCGGTGAGTGACTTTGACTCTCTCTCCCCTGTACCAATCCAGGCTGCTCGCATCATGTCTCACCCAAAGTCACCCCCAAAAATACTCTCCCACCTTCTCCCACTAGGAGAAATTTTCAGCAAAAACGCAAAGATGATGATGACTTTGAATTTCCCCCAATCAGAAAAACTGCACGTAAAACTATCCTGCAGGATTCCGAAGAGATTGGAATTGAAAACCAATTTTCTCTTCTCCCCAATGTTATTATTAAACAACAAGTCTCAGGTCAACTGGCCCCACCTACAGCAAATATCCCTGAACCGACTACCTCAGCCAATCAGAAAAATGGAAGCAACGCGCTTCCACCCCCCCTCATGCTAAAAACCGATGAAAACTATCGCGTCCAGGTAGACACCATTAAAAAAATCTACCCGCACCTAAGGCTCAAAACCGGAGAGTATATTAAACTATACTCAAATACTACGGAACAAAATGGAATTGTCTCAGACAAACTCTAATTCAACTAGGTTACAGATTTTACGTAATCACCCCCAAGAATGAACGCCCAATTAAAGTTATTAAGGGCTTCCCCAAGAAAGCGAACCCCGAAGACATTAAAAAGGATCTAGAGAAAGAAGGATTTGAACCCGAAAGAGGGACGCAACTCGTTGGTCGCAGAACCAAGCAACTGCTACCCATTTTCCAAGTTATACTTCCCCGCACCATAGAAAACCTTAAAATTTTCGACCTTAAGACACTTGCTCATCTAAACATAACTGTAGACGGATACAACGGCAGAGGAGTCACGCAGTGCTTCTCCTGCAACAATTTTCATCACAACGCGGATAACTGCTACCTTAAACCCCGCTGTCTTAAATGCGGTGAAGAACACTTAACCAAAGATTGCCCAATAAAACAAAGATTAGAAACTAAATTCTGTATAAACTGCCAGGTGTACGGGCACATGGCCAACTGGTATGGCTGCCCCTGCTTTCCTAAGCCCCCTAAGGGTACTGCTAAAATCAATCAGTGGATGACAGTGTGGATGACGGTCTATTTTTGGGTACCTGGACTGATAAACAGTCCTCAATCCCATATCATGATGTCTGTGATGCAGGACTTGACTTCGTTGGTTTTTTCAGTCTGCGGAGTGACATGTCGGCGATTTGGCTGTGGTGATGGAATCCGGGAGGAGGGGCTTAGAGATGACTACTTGGAGTTAAAGTTTTATACGGTGCTGAGAGCTTAGGACTGCTCTCTCAGTGAATTGGAGGTAGAAGTGAATTTAGCCTCAGGCTGGCTGCCCATGGGGGTAAAAGTTAAAAATATATACTTGTCAGTTGGGTGTGGAGATTAAATAAATATTGAAAGAAAAATAAAAATTTTTAAAAATTTACTAGGGTGCAATAATTAAAAAATTATTGCAGGGATAAAAAAGCTAAGGCGGATTGTAAGAATCCAGAAGGATTCTTCTCGGCCTTTTAGTATTATCGTTACAGTTGTAATCGTTTAGATTTAACATATTTACATTATTAGTGTTTGGAAAATTATCGAAAAAATTTATAGCTAATTTTTGAATATGTGCTTTAAAACTAGTGATTTTAAGAGCTTTATTTATGCGATCATTTTTCATGTAGCGGCAGGCATTTACAATCATTCTAATATATGAATTCTGCAGAGTATTTAAAATATTAATATTGGTTTTAGCAGCATAACCCCATACTGGACAGGCATAAGCGAGTATTGGACGCATAACGGCTGTATAAAAAAGCACTTTGTTATCTCTACTTAAATGTGAGTTCCGGGAAATAAGGGGAAAAATTTAAACATTGTTTTTCGGAACTTATCGCGAACGTGTAATATGTGTTGTTTCCAAGTTAAGTGTGAGTCAAAAATAACGCCAAGATATTTGGTATTCTGAGACCAGGGAATTTGTTTATTGAACATTATGAGAGGGGAGGAATGGTGCGCTTTTTTGGTAAAGATGACTGCACAAGATTTTCTACATTGATACTAATTTTCCATCTGTCGTAATAATTTTCTAGCAGCTTGAGGTGTTTGTTAATGGCAAAGGTAACAGTCTTTAAGTTTTTGTACGTGGCATTAATGGCCGTATCATCCGCATAGAGACTAATATTTGTTAGTGAGTAGCTGGGAATGTCATTTATATAGAGATTGAACAACAGGGGCCCGAGCAATGAGCCCTGAGGACACCCTGCAGAGATGGAATGAGAGTTAGATAATGATTCATTTACTCTGATCCGAAAGGATCTGTTAGTGAGATACGAGTGGATGAGGTGAATGAGGGGAGAAGGAATATCGTAAGTAATTAGTTTGAAAGTGAGTCCTAAAATCCAAACACGGTCGAAGGCTTTCTGGATATCCAGAAAGACCACTCCCGTGCTCTTCTTTTTTTGGAAACCTTCCGAAATACTTTCTGTTAGTCTGAGAAGAGGATGAAGGGTAGATAGTTTATTTGTAAATCCATATTGATTAGGGTTAATTAGGCTATTATCATTAATGAAATTTTTTTTAAGTCTATTAAGAATAATGTACTCAGTTAATTTACTTAAAGTTGAAAGGAGAGAAATAGGTCTATATGAATTAGGAAGATTTTTATTTGTACCAGGTTTAATAGGGAAAATGATAGCTTCTTTCCAGTTACTAGGAAAGTGATGAAATTTAAGAATTTTATTGACAAGAATAGTTAGTATGAGGATTAATTTGATAGGAAAATTTTTTAGCATTTTATTTGTGATAGTATCTTTACCGGGGGCCTTTTTAGAGCTAGTATTTTTAATGAAGTTAATAATTTCATCAGGCATGGCAGGTTCAATTTGAGTAGAAGGGGGAAGAGAGAAAAAGGTATTCACAGTTGAGGTGACAACCTCGTCATCTTGATCGTAGTTGTCCTGCATGCGGTTATTTTCAATGAAGTTATTTTTAATCGTATTAGCAAGGAGGTTAGCCTTCTGCGGATCAGTGACGGCCATACCAGTAGCACAGTTCAACGTAGGAATTTGAGATCTTTTATTTTTTAAGAACCGCTGTGCCTCCCAGAGGCTATTGTCAGTTGTATTTAGAGCTTCTAGTCTAGCATTCCAAGTATCATTACTATATATTTTAAGTTCTTTTTTTTGAGGTTGGCTTGAGCTCTATTGCATAAAGTTTTATAAAAAGGATTTAAAGTCTGCTGATATCGTTTACGTAGGTTGTTTTTATGCTTAATAAGTTGATTAATGTGATTTGGAGTGTAGTTTCGGCGAGCGTTCACTATTGGCTGGGAGGCGTGGCTATGGGTAGCGACGACCGCTTCGGTGAACTCTGTAATTTTGGTTTCAAGATCATTGGTATTATTAATATTATTCGGATAGTAGTTAAAAAGAGAGAAGTTATTATTTAAATTAATTCTAAAATCCTTCCAGTTGGTGGTAATTGCTCTAGGATTTGAGGATTCCACTTTAAGTTTAAAATCGAAATTTAGGAAAACAGGGTTGTGGTCAGAATATAGATCATTAATAGATTTAATAGTATAAGGGTAGTAAAAGTTTTTGATTAAAGCAAAGTCTATTGTATTAGCTGAGTTATGGCCAAATCTTGTGGGAGAGTCAGGAAAAGCTATGTGCAGATTTAAGATATTGGCAAAATTAAAAGATGCTTGCGTCTGTTTGAGTTTACATTGCAATTCAAGCGCTATGAGTAGCATTGAAATCGCCGAAGACGACACAATGACTACTCGTTTGGAGAAAATATTCTAAATCTATTGTAAATAAGTTATCGTCAGAGGAAGGGGGAATGTAAACAGAGACAATAGAGACGGGGGTCATGGTCGAGGGGAGTTAGAATAATGTTAGTCGCTTCAATAGCTTGCATAGGTGGGGTGGGAGACAGTAATGTTTAAGAGATTTTTGATAAGAATAAGAGTTCCGCTGGCGGCCGTTGTGTTAGTGATCCTATCATTTCTGTAGCAAGTGTAATTTGCTATTGTAAAAGTGTGCGAAGGTCTCAGATGAGTTTCCTGTATGAGAAAAATATCGGGAGAGTGCTTCTCTATAAAAATTCGTAGCTCTACTCTACGTCTAAGCAGTCCGTTTGCGTTCCAAGAACACAAATTGAGGCCAATGGGGGACTTAACCATTATTATTGTTACAAGAGGCCTCTAATAAGGCGTACATTTGATTTGGGTTATTGTTTGCTCTTCGCACTTGGTTAAAGTTATTCAGGAAATTAGGATTTGAAGTAGCTATGGCTTGGGTAAGTTGAGAAAGTTGGCACAAACATTGCATAGTCATTTGTAGGGTCGCTTGCAAGTTAAAATTATTATTATTAAAAATATTTCCGTTAAAGTTATATCCGTTAAAGTTATTATTAGACTTGTTATTAAAATTTGGAATAGATCTGTTATTTGCAGAGGGCCTCAATTTGAGCAGAATTCACAGGTCCTTTTTGGCGCCATCGGTTGTTTATTTTGGGAGTTAAAGTTGGTTGAAATTTTATTTGGATTTGCGGTTTGAGCATAGGATACATTGGGTCTTATAATACTATTGTATATATTAGTATACGAATTACGATTATTCAGGGCAGTGCCCTTAGGGGGCTTTGGGAAACAGGGGCATCCTCTCCAGTTAGCCATGTGGCCGTACATTTCGCAGTTGATACAGTAGGCGGTTTCTAGCCTTTCGGTTATTGGGCATTCACGGGTAATATGTCCCTCACCACATTTTAAGCAGCGGGGGTTTAGATGACAGTTCTCTGAATTATGATGGAAGTGGTTACACGTGTAGCATTGCGTGACACCTTTTTCCGTTGTAACCTTCCACACGAATGCTTAAGTAACTTAGGGTTTTTAAGTGGAAGATTTTTAAATTCTCAATACTTCTTGGGAGAGTCACCAGAAATACCGGGATAGGTTGTTTACTACGGCGGCCTATTAGCTGATTTACTTTTTCAGGGGTAAAGCCTAGTTCTTCTAAGTCGGCTTGAATTTCTTCGACCTTGAAGTTGCGGGGCAGTCCTTTCAGTACAACCTTGATGGGGCGCTCGTTTTTGGGTTTAATTTCATAAAATTGAATTTAGTTTTTCAGCAAAAGTTAACAGTTCATGAAATTGTTCTAAGTTATCGGTATAAAGTTTAATAAATTCTCCGGTTGTACGTGATCTTATCTTAGGGAACTTTTCATTAATAATTTTCATTTGACTTCTGACAGTTTCAGTGATTCTAAGCATGACTGGAGGGGGAAGCGTACTAACGGGGTTTTGATTGCCGGAAGGGGTAGGGCCAGTGGCCGATGGGGGTTTGGGAGTAACAACGGGAATAGCGTTTTGAGAACCTGTGATTTCTTCTATATTGCTATCACTAGGTAAGGAAAATTTATTTGGGGAAATCGAAATGCTATCATTTGGAATATTTAAAATTTGCCTTTTAGTTGTCTTCCTTAGAGGAGGATATTCAAAGTCCGATTCTTCTTTTCGTTTATTGGAAATCCTGTTACTATTAAGGTTTAATACTCTTTTGGTAGGAGTTACATCTGGGGAGTTTTTAGGCGTAATAATTTTCAATCCTGAATCATGATGAGGGCAGCCAGCGGGAAACACAAGGAGGAAATGAGGCTAAATCACTTACCGCCAAGTTGATTGTTTCTTCAACTTCTTGAAGCTCCGAAACGGCACGTCTGTAGAAAGGCTCATCCGGGTGGTGATCGGGCATGGCTTGAAGTTCAGCGATGCAGGCCAGCTTGAACTTTTGAAAGTCTCCATCTTTTGCAGCTGGGCTTTGTTTTGTAAAATCTGCTCACATGCCGAAAGAGGTGGAGGAGTTGGTGTTCGTCTGGGCGAGTCGATTAAGTCCATATCCGTGGGTTCGTTTCGATTATCCATTTCCATTCGTTATCAGGTCAAAAAATAGGGGAGAATTACAGTGTCTGCTCAAGCAGGTTAGCCCTGACAAGGGCTGTAGATAATAGATGCACTATCAATATGGGGAGGGGAAAATAACAAGATACTGCCGAAGCAATATGCCACGTGGCGGTCGGTCGTAGTAGCAGAGGGAGAGCGTTTGCAGTTCAACCTCACTGGTCAGCGTCCGAGCTAGCCAGTGTGTCCTAAAATCAATCGAAATAGCTACACTAATTTATACAATAGTCTAATTAGACCCAACCTTTCCTATGCACAAGCTACCTCCGGGAAACCAACAATTACGAACAAAAATCCTCAACAGATGGCGCCACGAAGACCTGAGACTTCTCGCCAAACTGAGACCGTAGTTCAAACCCCACCCATCATAAATCGTAATGTAAATCCTCAAACTAGCTCTACTCGAACAAATAATCAAAACCAAAATGTTCCTAACATTAATACTACCAATAATAATAGTGATATCAAAGCACTGCTTTCAACTACAGTGCAATGTTTAATTCAACTCCTTAACGCAATGAATACCACCCCAGCAATTGCAAATAATTTTGATACAGTTAGTTCCGCACAAGCGGATGCAAATCAAATGTACGCCCTAATAAAGGGATCTTGTAATGTTGATAATGATCAATAAGTCCCCAATCGGTCTCAGTTTGTGTTCATGGAACGCAAACGGCTTACTTGGAAAAATAACTAAACTCAAAATTTTTATAGAAAAGCACTCCCCTGACCTAATCTTAATTCAAGAGACACATTTGAGACCATCACACAACATAAACATAGCTAATTACATTTGTTACAGAAACGAGACAGACCGACATCAAATGAAAACTACAGGGCCTTCGGTGGAACTCTAATTCTCGTTAAAAACTCTATTAAGCATTATTCGCTCCCAACGCCATCCATGCAAACTATCGAAGCTACTATTGTAATACTAACTCCCATAGACCACGATCCCATCTCGATTGTCAGTATTCATATACCGCCGAGATCGGACGAATACACTTTCACAATTGATATTGAAAACCTCATTCAAACCAGCAGTAACTGTGTTTTATTTGGCGACTTTAATGCCCCACATACTGCCTGGAATTGTAATACTAACTCTTCTAGAGGTGTACGCCTCCTTGACTTTGTTAATATGACTAATTTATATATTGCCTACCCCGACTCTCCTACGAGGTTCGGGATTAACTCTGCTAACACTTTAGACATCGCTGTCATTAGAAATTTTTACTACCCTTTTACCATTAACTCCCTCCATGATCTCTCATCCGATCACAACCCAGTTCTTCTTAATTTCACTCTTAAACTCAAAAAAGATACTCCTAATCCAAGAGCCGTTCATACAAACTGGCCGCTCTTCTCTATATAAGCATCTTAATACTAAACTTTCTCTAATTAATTATCATCCTAATTCTATTAACACAAGAACCGATATTGACCAAAAAATTTCAGAGTTCACCGAAACGGTCCGCGCCGCCCATAGCCACGCCTCCCGACCAATAGAAACTCTCCGCAAAAGCTGCACTCCGCCGTATATTCACAATCTTATTAAGCAGAAAAACCAATACAGAAATCTATATCACAGAACTCTCGATCCACACTACAAAACACTTTACAATAGAGCACAAAAAAATGTCAAAAAAGAACTTCGTAAATATAGCAATGATAATTGGACAGCCAGACTAAAAGCACTTGACACGCAAGACAATAGTCTATGGGCAGTACAAAAATTCCTCAAAAATAAGCGTTCCGACATTCCACCGTTAAACTGTTCCTCCGGCACAGCTGTTACAGATACACAAAAAGCGAATATCCTTGCCTAATCTATTCTTGATAATTTCACCGAAAATTCTAGACCTAATAATGATTATGATGACGTCGATGAGTTAATTAATAATACGGTTAACTCACTCTCCCTCCTTCCTACTTCCACTACTACTGAAACTGCCTATCCCTCTGAGATTATTAGCTATATTAAAAAATCTAACTCTAAAAAAGCGCCAGGTAAAGATGGCATTAGTAATCCGAATGACTAAAAATTTTTCCCTCAAAGCTATTCTCATTCTAACAATTCTAATTGTAAGATTTAACTCTGCCATTACTTTCCTAAAGCTTGGAAAGAAGCCATTATTTTTCCTATCCTTAAGCCAGGTAAAAACAAAAATATTTCTTCTAGTTATCGACCGATTTCCTTTACTTTCCACCCTAAGTAAAAATCACAGAATCAATTATACTGACTAGACTTAAGAATTTCTCTATACTAACAATATTATCAACCTAATCAGTATGGTTTTACAAATAAACTCTCTACTCTACACCCCACTTTTGAATCCTAACGGAAGCAATCTCAGAGGCTTTCAAAGTAAAAAGAGCACCGGCGCAGTATTTCTGGGATATCCAGAAAGCCTTCGACCGTGTGTGGCTTACTGGTCTTACTTATAAACTTATAAATTATAATATTCCTCCTCCGCTTTTTTCTACTTCACTCGTACAACTCTAATCGCTCTTATCAGGTTCGTGTCAAGGATACTTTGTCTACAACTAAATTTATTAACTATGGAGTAGCACAGGGCAGTCTGCTTGGACCCTTTGCTGTTTAATCTTTACATTAACGACATACCAGAATACTCTCTCACTAAACTAAACATGTATGCAGACGATACAGCTGTGCACACTACATTTAAGAGAATCACATCAGTCACTTTTGCTCTAAACAAACACCTTAAATTGCTAGAAAATTACTACGACCGGTGGAAAATCAGCATTAATGTTGAAAAATCCGCCGCCGTATTATTCACTAAAAAACGTAAAATTCCACCACCACCTAAATGTACAACACTACAATCCCATGGTCTCAAAGTACAAAAATACCTTGGTATTACATTTGATAAAAATCTCACTTGGAAAACACACATTCAAAACACGCGTCAAAAATTCCGGAAATTAATGTTTAAACTTTTTCCTAATTGGCCGGAATTCAGTTTATCTAGAAAATAAAGTGCTTTTATTCACAGCCGTTATGCGTCCCATATTATCTTATGGGTGCCCAGTGGGGGATACGCCGCTAAAACTAATATCAATATCTTAGATACTTTACAAAATTCAACAATCGAATGATCGTTAAAAAGCCTCAAGGTACATGAGAAACGACGACATTCGGAAAGCTATTAAAATCAAAAGTTTTAAATTCTATATCCAGAAAATAGCTAAAAAGTTCTTTAACTCTCTGCAATTCACTAATAATAGCAATATGATTAACTTAAATACCTATACTCCTCATGATTCTACTAAAAGACCCAGAGAAGAATACTTCTCGATTCCTACAATCCGCCATAATTTTAATAGCCAGTGCAATTTTGCACAACTATTTGCTAAATTTTTAATTCTATATTTATCTTTTTATTTTTCATCTTAAATTTTGTCGTATCCCCACCATCCGGGCTTGCCCCTCCCCTTTAGTCTTAATTTTCTCTTTGAGAGACTTGAGCAGCCTATGAGAGTCGATTTCATCTCCCGCCATGCACCAATAAGAGAGCTTCCTTTCAGCTCTCCGCCATGATCACAAATCCGCACGACGGGAAATTACTCCAACGATTGGCTGGACCAATCAGCTGCTTCCTACATGCTAGCAGGATACAGCCCCACAGTCGTTCCTCATATATTTTTTCGGATATGGGATGGAGGCTCGCTTCGCGAGCCGTATGCCCAGAAAATGTCACCGTAGTCACCGTAAAGTTAGAGCAGTAGGAGATAGAGATTGAAGCAAAGTTATCGTGGATTTAAATTGAAGATTTCTTGTTAGGAGATATTTAATCTCAAGAATTGAGATTCCTGAGTGGTAACTATTGATTTGTATTTAAAGTCTCATTAAAGTTTTAGGAGGGTGAGATTAAAAGTTAAATGTTCAATAAGAACATTTATTAAATATAATTCTGGGATCTCTTATCGTGGTAATCTCTGCGTGATCGTTATTTAATGTTTAATTAATGAGATCATTAACTAAGTTAATTTAAAGGATATTATCTTTAAAACCTCATAATACTATTCAAACAAATTTGTTAATAAGTCTTTGATTCTATTTGGATAAGATAACCAAATAAAGAAAGTTGTTTATAAAAATGGCTACTGGTTCTTATATGACTCATATTTATTCTCGTTCTCAAAGTGAGGTCCAAGGAGACCTTCACAACATGTCTGATATAAATCAACATTTGATTCGCTTGAAATTCCAATAATCCTTAACGTGAACGAATTAAAAAAGTCTAGGAAAAATAAAATAAAAATATTATTTCCGACAGAAACAGTTATCATAATTTACAGCTAATGCATTTTCCTTTATATTTTGTGAAGCTGGCAAATAAATGTAAAAATGCCTGGATATTTTCACTAAATTGTTTACTTTGTGATACCTCCCTGCTTTGGGGTGTCATCTCTTCATCCACGTGACCTGGATTTGTAGGAATAAATAATTGACCGCTCGAACTCTCCACAATAAATATATATTAATCAATGCAACACAAGTCTTACTAGGAAAATCAGATCAGTAATGATACGACGTAATTATCAATACTAAGTTAAAATAGCGTTTGTTAAATCCTACTCACTATCTTTATGATAAATTAACCTCCGAATCTTTATCTATAGTAGATTCCTTAACCAACTAGAGTCCGTTCTATAATTAAACTTTAATAATCAATCTCTTACCGATATCCCACGACGATCAGCAACCAAGCTCTTTATGTCTTTCTCTTGTATCTATTCTTTTAATATTAATCTTCTATATAAATTATTATCCGACTTGATCCAGCTTCTGTTCAACTTTCCGGCTACCAGCCTACTTCAATATGACTCTTATTTATCTCCTATATCACCAACTCGCGAATGCTAAAGCTCCCTTATATATCTATTCACTAATCTGCATATCGCGTTTTCTTCTTGAGAAGGTTGGACTGAAATGCCATTCTGGCCCCAAAGATTCCCCAAGAGGATTAGTTAAAAAGCGCGATAAAGCCCCGTCACAACTTATTAATAAATAATTTTATCGGCTATTGTTTTCTGATGCCACCTGTCTGACGTAGTCAGATCGAGGCCCACGAAATTCATCGTGGCGTGGGCAAGAGGTACGCCTGTCGTTGGCCTTGAGCACCATACAGGTGACAGTGCGATTTTAGCTCGGTGAAATTCCCCGAAGGGACGATAGATGGCGACACGACCTCTATCTCCACCTCCCACAGTTTCTGCATGTAAACTGAAGGGGAGGAAATATTCTCCAGTTCCTGCGCTCGTGATTAAGCCCACAAGACTACGGACCCACTGATTTAACGAGCACGTACTCCGTGTGTACTCGGAGGGTATTTGGTGGCATCGAGCATCGAACCCAGGCCTTCCGGTCTGGAGTCCGATGCTCTAACCACTAGGCTACCCATGTGGTTTAATTTCAAGTGATTTTTTACTACATCTTCACATTTACACTAAGGTTAGAATTTGATTAAAATTATTCGCAAAAATGTCTTTACCATACGAAATTAAATTTCAAATTGTTGAGTTTGAAATGTGATGCTTTACGTTAAAAATAAAGCTCCCATCTGAATTTTGAGGAACAAATCTGTATAAAACAAAAAGGATTCGATTTTTTTAAAAATAATATTGATTCTTGGTAATTTCAAAAGCTCTGTTAGTGTATAGACCTTAAAACTATCAGACCAGAACTAAGAAATGTAAAAATATTGTGTATTGTAAAATTAATTATATAAAACGCAACCTAGAGGGGTACTAAAGTCTTTAATCTCGCATGTGACTCTTTTAATCGAATGCCTACACTGAAAATTTACATCATTTTAATACAAGTGAAAAATTCAGTTTGTCATTCGATATTAGATTTGAGGCACTGACATCAAAAATTCAAAAAGAAATGTCTCTTTCTGAAAATGGAGGGAGACGTGCTGACTACCTGGAAAGAACATACTTCTATTTAATGACGATAAAGCCTACTGGAGTAGAGTCTGAACGAGCATTTTCTTCGGCAGGTCAATTAGTAACAAAAATAAGAAGCCTTTCGAAACGCTGGACGAGCTGTGTTTTTTAAAAGTTTATTTACAGAAGCAAATGAAATGAAGAAATGTTTTTCTAATTTCATTATGTGCTATTTTTTTGTTTCAATAAGTAATAATATTAAACCAATTTTTTAACTATGTTTTCAGTTTTATTATGAAATTTCAACTATGCTAATCTGTAAGAATTTTTCATAAATATCCAATCCTAATCCCTTGATTCTGGGATTTGGATAATGTAATCCCGAAATCCTGGGATTGAAAATATAACACGGGATTACAAACTCTATCATATAACAATGATTATATATCTGGCAATTTCCTCACTTTTGAAACTTTCATATCACATCATGTGAAGATATTTAGAACTAGTTCAAGTCAATATAGAATGGCTTTCATTACTCTACAAGGTGATCTTTGCTGGAATAAGAACTTAAACCTAAGGCTTGATTTGAACACTCCACCAGCCACAAACTTAATACTTGACTTAGGCCATCCAACTATAACAACCCAAAAAGGAACACAGTTACTTTCAACTTTTCTAAAATTTTGACTTCATCTATCGAGCATTAGATACTAAAGAGATTGCGACTAACTTTAACACCATTACCAATAAAAAAAAAATTTAAAAATTTGGTAATTCTGTAAATTGCAAAAATTTATGACTTTTCTATTCAAAGACTTGTAAAAGCTCAATTAAATCATGTTTCTTTCGATTTTAATCGAACAGGGAGTAAAATTATAGTATTAAAACTTCTTCCGTGTCAGAGTAATAAATTTTTATGAAATGAAGCTTATATATATATAATCTTCAACTCGTTTTTAGAATGAAAGGATTAAAAAAAAGCCCCGTAATTACCATTAACTATTGTATGTAATTATCGATCCAAAATCATGTAGATATTTCTACCATGAATATCTCTCTCTCTCTCTCAGAGGGAAAATCATTACAAAATCATTTTTCATCTATGCCTTGATAATGTCAAAAAAATTTTTCTGGGGCAAGGGGAGTATCAATTTTTTTATAAATATCCACATTAATTAGCATATTTTAAATTAACATAGGTTCTCAAAATTTAAATTTTAAAATTTAGAACTTAGAATTTAATTTTCATAGTTAGAATTCAATTCAGAGTTCAGAATTTAATTTTCCGAAAAGCAATTTGTGTGCTTGCTTTTTATCTTTTAAAAAAATTCTTTTATTTTAAGTTTGACATTCCTTTTTTGAAATTAAAGATATTCAGATGAAATTGTGTGAAAATAATTTTAAAGTTTCCACTTTTGAGTAAGTACATTAGGTTATCTCTTTGATTAAGATTCAAAACAGAGTATAATTTGAAAAAGTATATAAAGATTCAAAATATTTTTTAAAAATTATTTTGTGGGATTATATTGAAAAATATATGTAGAGAACTCTACTATAACTAAGTCAGTAAAAATAAAAATAAGTACATTTCGGGGATGAGAGGAAAATAAATTTAAGTTGTTTCAGTATGGGAATTATCTAATATAATTTATTAGTATAATCTATTTTCTGAAATATGCGCGGTTAAAATTAGCTGCGCCTTGGGGGTCTAGCTTCCTAACCACATGAATGTTAACCGCATTTTTATTTAACTCGTAGAAACATTTCTTCTCGCATCAGCATCAAGAGTTCGTAGAGATAGCATAAAGGAAATTGTAGCTGTCTTGGAAAGATTTTGGTGCCGTAATTTTTATTTTCTTCAGTTATCATTTATCCAATTCCCGTTATCATTTTTCCACGTTATACGGCACGCACCACCGTATAACGCGCCCCAACACTTTCACCGTATAACGCGCACCTCTTTTTTTACGAAACAACCTGAAATGTACGTGCGCAATGTTCTTATGTTTGAAGTCAATTATTCGAGATATTCAAAGCTTTTGAAATTTTCTTAATTTGAAAAACTAGTATACTTCTAGAACTACAACCCTTTAAATTCATAAGGGATATCATTTCTTTTAAATAATCAGTATTTCGATAAATAGAGGGAAACCTAATTTTTTCTGTGTTCTTTTTTTTATTATTATTAAAGTTCTCATTTTTACACACAGCGTATAACGCGCACCAGACCAGAAGCGACAACATAAAAAGTGCCCTTCTGGTATAGACTCATGGTGTTTTTACCAATCATCATTGGCACGTGGTAAGAAACCAGGTTTTCACAAAGATTGAGTAAAAACACCAATCAATGAAGAATACTTGTCCAAAATCTTGCCGATTTATCAAAGATAAGCCTCATCTGAATTATTAAGCAAATGTATCAGAGGTCTGACACAAAATTCTAATGAAGCATTGCATTCGATGATATAGAACAGATGTGTTCCAAAGAAAATTCAGCTTCTAGGAGTCGTGTGCTGATTGCCGTATCGAGTGCAATACCTGAATTTAATGTTGGAACATTAAAGGCTCTAAAAACATTTCAGGATGTTAATTGCCTTGCAACAAGTTTATCGTCTGAACATTTAGCCTTCTTTACTGAATATAGGAGCACTTATTTCAGAACGAAAATAAAATCTGAAAATTTTAAAGTCGTGCAGCAAAAAATAAAACTTGCTAAATTGTGTCGACTTAAAATTGTGAGAACAAATTCGGTCATATGTGCAAATCTGGTGGTATTTAACTTTTTTTAAACTTTTATTTATATCATTATTATTCTTTATAAGAGTGTATTGTATTTTAAAACTTTTAAGAAATTATTATGTTAACTTTAAGCTGAATATTCTCACATCGTAACAAATGCTTCTTCCTACATATTCAGCACCCTCTGTGATATTTATTAATTTACTAAAAGGTGTTATAATTTTTCTACCTAAGAATAACTCAGCCGGAGTTTTATTTATTGTCTCATTCGCTGAAGTGCGCAGCGCGAAAGCGAACTCATGAAGAAATCGGTCCCAGTTTTCGTGATTTTCTTTTACAAAACAGGCTATCATCTGGACTAAATTGCGATTGACTCTTTCCGTTAAATTCGTCTGCGGCCTGTATGTTACAGTTTTCATATGTTTTATGTCCAACCTGTGACTTAAGTGTTCAAATACCTCTGATATAAATTGGGGGCCGTTATCACTAGTTAAAGAAATTGGAGCTCCGTAACGTGAAATATAATTCTCAAAAAGGGCGTTAGCTATGGCCTGGGCCGAAGCTTTTCGTAAAGGAATAAGCTCACTCCACTTAGTGAAGTTATCAGTTATTACTAATAAAATCTATATCTTTCGTCGGGATGCGGGTAGGGGCCTAATAGGTCTAACGTTACAATTTCATTGGGGTAATTCGATACTATCGGAATTAAACGACCAGCTAGTAGCGTTTCTGTAATTAAATTTTTGACACCGGTCACAGGTGGATACATATTCCAATATATATTTCCTCATATACGGAAAATAACATGTGTCGCGTAATTTTAAATAGGTCTTCCTCTTTCCTAGATGGCCTACTAATGGCAGATCATGAAATTCTTTCATTAATGCTTCGCGAAGCGATCTGGAATATACACTCTTAGTTCTCCAAGAGTTGTAGAATATTTCACGTAAAAGAGTAGACCGTAGATTAATTTAAAATCCTGGGACCAACCTTCGCATACAGTCGCATTAACGGAACCGTCGTCTGGGTTTTCTAAATAACGATAGATGTGTTCTTACTCAGGATCTTCCCTTTGCTCTCGAATGAGTTATTCTCGGGAGTTTAAGGCTAGTGCTCGAAGAGCTACGCACGGAATTTGTGATCCATCCATATTGGTTACTGGATTCCTAGACAAAACGTCCGCGATAACGTTTTGGACCCCCGGTCGATGTGCCCATTCTATGTTGAACTCTGATAACTTGAGTGCCCATCTAATCATTCGACTAGATAAGTTTTTCCCATTCGTTAGCTTTGTTAATGCCGCGTGATCTGTGATTACCTTCACCGGCAGGGATCCGAAATAAGTTTTAAACTTATTTAATGCCCATATCACCGCCAAACATTCGCTTCCAGTAACAGTATAGTTTCGTTCCGCTTTATTGAGGATTCTAGACGCGATTGCAATAGGTCTGTGGTTTTGATTAAGCACAACACCAATTCCGACCCAACTAGCATCAGTAAATAAGTTAAACTGTTCTGTAAAATACGGGAACTGTAAAACTGGTGCCTCTGTTAATGCTCGTCTTATCTTATCAAAAGAATCCTGTGCTTCTGTCGACCAATTAAATTTAGTCCCCTTTTTTTTAACTGATATAATGGTTCACATATATCTGCATTTTGGGGTATAAACTTCTGATACCATCCCGCCATCCCTAAAAACTTCGACACTTCCTTACTATTTTTAGGAGGTTTCATTTCTGCGATTGCCTTGACTTTACTATTGTCCGTTTCGATCCCTTCCTTACTAATTATGAGACCTAAATACTTCAATTTGTCACGTGCGAAGTGGCATTTTTCCTTGTTTAGGGTCAGCCCTGCGTCTCTCAACAATGTAAAAACCTGATTCAAATGATCTATGTGTTCATTAAACGATGGAGATGTGATAATAACATCATCCTTATAAACCGACACGAAACGCCCAATAACAGGTTTTAATATAATATCTAAGGCTTTCTGGAAATTTGGCGCCACTCCTGAAAGGCTGAAAGGCATTCTGAGGAATGCAAAGGTGCCATTGCGAGTTATAAACGCGGTTTTCTCGATATCTTTCGGACTAATTGCCAATTGAAAATAACCACTTTTTAAATCCAATGTGGACATCACGCCAGTATGCGGAATGTTTGAGATTAGATCATCAATCACCGGTAATGGATATCGGGAGTATTTAGTTATTGCATTAAGTTTGCGATAATCAATCGCGAATCCATACGCCTCAAAGAATCCGGAGGAAGGTCATTCTTGCGCGTTAACTACCGGTGACGCGTATGGGGATTGAATAGGACGAATTTTACCCTCTCTTAACATTTTCTCAATATGATAATCTATTATTCCCTGTTTGACCCCGTCATATCTGTAGGGTCTTGACACTACCGGCACCTTGTCCCCAATATCGATTTCATGGTATAAAACATGAGTTAACCCCGGCTGATCGGAAAATAGCCCTTTAGAACCATTAAATAAATTCCTTAATTTTTGCTTTTGCCGTTCCCCGAGCTTTGTATCTGATAGATCAATCTCAACCGGCTTTTCCACTTTTGGTGACTGCTTAATTTGGTTATCTGGAATGACCAAAGATTTCTGATCGAAATCTAAAGTCAATTTGGACTCCTTCATAAAATCAATGCCCAAAATGCATTGGTACTGCATATTGTTAAGAATGTGAAATTCCCAGGTTTTCTGGAATTCTCGGATCCGAATCTGTAATTCGACCCGACCTAAGTGGCAACACGGGGCTCATTGTGCCGTCACTACTCTATCTTTCGTCTTTTGACGAGGTCGATACGTAAAATATTTGCTATAGACCTCTTCCGATATAAAAGATTTCTCCGCCCCCGTGTCCCAAAGGGCTGTAATGAATGTCTCATTTAAAAGAATAGGGACATACCGTAAGTCTACTGGAGTCATTCGTAATGAGGATACCCTAATAGTTTGGTGTTCTGTATCCGGAGGATTTTCTGCACATCGCGATCGATCACCCCCATACTCGCATCGATCGCTTAAAAGTTTAAATATCTGTTTTGATCATTCTGACCCCTGAAAGCACTATTTCTCGAACCACCTTGTCGACCGCCTTGATTGCGGAGTCGATGTTCCAATTGACCACCTTGGCATCGACCATCGAATCTCCGATTATCCGCAACACCTTGACTCTCAAATCTATTAAACTCTCTCCGTGGTCTGCTATTGTCCACGTATCTATTGTTACCTCTCGTTTCCCTCCAATTTTCCTGCTAGGAAAACGATTGTTCTCGCTTGGTTTTATATCTCGGGATTCCCAACTCGAACCTCTGATCGTTCTATTTAGCAACCTTTCCTCATACTTATCAATTATTTGTAGGAGGTTAGATGTGGTTTGCGGATGCCTAACCTCTACATAATCTAAAATCTGAGGTTCTAACCTACTAATAATATGATCGATCAATTTCTCCTCCGTCATTTCGAGTTTTAAGATTTTTTGTATCTTTAATAAGTCTTACACAAAATCAGACGGTTGTTGATTATGTTTTTGAGATGATGCGAAAAAACGAGTTTCTAGTTCCGACCCATTTCTAACCACGGGAAACTGTTCTGGCAAAACTTGCTTTAAGTGCGCGTAATCCATCGCCTTGTCTTCAACAACCCTATAACCTCAAACCAATCTAGTGCCCGTCCTATGAGACGAGACTTTAAATATGCACAAGCGAGTTGTGTGGGTATCTCGTAATATGTTATTATCTATATTTTTCAAGAATTCAACTACGTTCTCCACCCCCGAAAAATACTGCTCAGAGATTATTCGAAAATTAGATCAGACTCTAAACTCGGGATTTGCACGTTGGGAGCCACTGTGGCGACCCCCCTGGGTCTCACCTTGAACACCAAGATTAATTTGAGGCAAAGAACCACTAAGAGCCATTTTGAATAATAATAATATTTATTTATTATTATAATTTTCTCAAAAAAATCTCCGATAACATATAATACTATTATGTTACGTCACTTAAAGGAATTTACCTTTACATTAAATTAAATTACTAATCATGCAATTAATTAATAATTAAGATCAAGATCAAGTAAGGTCTACTGAAATAGGAGATCCGAGAAATACACGTACTCGAATTCTTAACTTTCATTAACTTTGACTAATTCGCTTAAACTGACGCTTATTTTAAGCGTACGTAGATTATATTTACCACTGGTTTATATCAGCTTTCTGGTACGTCTAGCAGCACGACGTCTTCACGAATCTTATCTCCTTGAATCTTCTAAAAATGCGTTTAAAGTTGCTGGCTCAATAGCCTTCCATCATCTACCTTGCTATCTCACAATGCTCGACTTAAATACCTTATCTAATTTGAATATCCCGTTCATCTTTTTGGAGTTGATTGGAAATAAACGCGAATTTATATTCCCCAAAAAGACGCCTAAGAAGATTAGTGGAAAGGTTCCGTACAGATTCGTCACATCTCAACAGGTTGGAATATATTTGACATTTATTTACTCTTTTTGTTCAAATCGAAACTTTTCCCCAGTTGCCATTCCAATAAATATGATCTTTAGAATGTTTTCAGTTGGCGCGTTGCCAACCAATAGTATATGCAACCTCTGCAAACCAATGAAAACAATTAGGAGATATTAGAGTGGATCAAGACAGCGCTCTGCACCCAGTTAGATTTTTTATAATGCAGTGCTAGCGCCATCTGTTACGAAATATGGAGACTAAAATAATTGATTGCCTTGCTATTTTTGTATCCCCGTATTAGTCGAACGATTTTTGCGGAAGTACTTTTGCATTTTATTTACATTTTTAATAATTTTTACTTTTGGGTTCTTGTTTTTTTGCTTTATTTTGTTAATTGTTTGTTATCTTTCTTGTTATTTTAATTAGTCAATCTGTTTTTTCATTTTCTGTAATCAATTTTTGCATACTTATTGTTTTCTGAAATGAATGTGCATAGCAGAGACTTAATCTGCTCATTTTGTAATCAAGTCTTCACTGCCCTTTCTGTTTGAAAAGGCATTTAAAAAAAATATTCATGATCACCAACAGTGTGATGCAAATGAAGAGATTTTGAAGGAATTCAATACTTTCAGTGGTATGAATAGTTGCATTTAAAAAAACATTTAGTTTATAAATTTTCACTGTAGTAGACTGAATTTTATACATTTACGTATAAATGTTTTCTAATGAAGTTTACATAATTTTATATTAGTAAATGTAAACCTTCTTTTAATTAACATTATAGAATGTTTCCTGTAGTTCTCTCTGAGATATCTGTGTGCTTCAAAGTGAAACAGGGTTTCAAAGAGTCAAAAGAAATCCTTTTTAAGATTATTTTCATTTAAAAATCAAACTATTTTGGAACTTGATGTTTTACAGAGTAAAGACCAGAATAAACAGGTTGCAAGGATGAACTGGCCACATTATAACCACCACTGGTAACCAATAAAAGATGTAACCACTAGAATGGAATTTCGTAGGTACTTTTTGTTTCATGAAGATTCCAAAAGAAAATCCAGGCACAATGAATACTCCAAGTCTAGTGGCTCAAAATTTATGGATGATTGATAGCCACACACACACACAAATACATATTAACGAAACTCACTATATACATTTAAATTTAAGTTAACACCATTTTGTTTTTCTCCTCGCGCCCGCTCATTCTCTCCTCTCTTCTCTTCTCTCTCGTTCAGCTCTCCGTCTCCTCTTCTCGATGGCCGCGCCACCTATAAAGAATTTCAACTTCCGGGCGAATCTTACACCACTACAAATGATTCATGTTCTGGTCCCAGCAGGGGCGGTTCTAGGGCCGGACAAACTGGATCCCTTCCCGGGGAGGCAAATTTTAAAGGCGGCATTTGGATCAAATTCGGAAAATATTTTTATGTTATAAAAAATTTGATATATTTTCTGAAATATTATTGGGTGAGAATTTGGTATTTCATTTAACGTATCTTATTTCCTTATTTTGTACTCTGTATGTTTAATGTCAGTTTTCTTTTACATTGAAACTTGAAGGGCTCGAGGTGGGAATATATGTTAAATCATGAAATTTCATATGTTTACACATCTTTCACAAGTAACTTTCACTCCATCCAGGAGTGGGGTCACAACGGACATTCCTTTCACCCATATGATGTTCAGCGCCAGCTTTTCAAAAGGGGACAAGTGTAATAAGAGTTTTTTTAGACAGAGAGTCCCAGGAGATGTTTCATTTTAGTCTTCAATGTAGTTACTATAAGTTAAAATAAAAGCGCTTCTGGTCCCCGCTATCAATAGACTCTTTTTCGAAGAAATTGACCTGCTGAAATGAGCTATTTCTTCTGATACATTTTACTCGTTTGAAATCATAACAGGGGCGTAGCTGTCACTGTATCAATGATATGGGGCACCCAAGTTTCAGGGGCCCCAAAATGTGTAAGCAAAATATCCTAAAATGTAAAGCCTCCTCCCAAAAGTCTCCAAGGAATTTGGATACACAGCTGACTCAGGACTAGCTACGCCAGTGAATCATAACGGGTAATTATGTGCTTAATTTTGGAATTATTTTGTATTTTTAAGACACTATACACATGCATAATTATAATTTTTTGCTTTGGAGAGAGGGGCGGCATTTCCATTTTTGTCCGAGACGGCAAAACTGCTAGAGACGACCCTGGTCCCAGTCAATCATTTCTATCTAAAAGTGCATGCCTGTTCAATTGTTTATTAACGTTACACTTTGCTGCTACCGAAATGTAATTAGTTACGGGCTTCGCAAATATGAACCTTTTGTCAAGAGGATTACATCTAAGCAGCACCCCATTCTTATCGGAGACCAAAAGAATTCTGAACAAGAAACCGTCGCCAAAACCCATTTTGTTAGGCGAGTTTATACACTGGCTGTTATTATTCCCTTTTGGGGATCACATTTATTTGATATAATAATCTATATCATTTTTTTAGTATAATTATTTAAAAAAACTTCTCGTCATTAAAAGATTGTGATGTAAATTAAATCGAACTCCCAAGCAATCTTATCACATTTGTGACATTAATAAAGCCAAGCCACATACATTATTTAAACTGAAATGATGTAAAAAAGAAATAAACAAATGAGCTCAAGAAGGAGGTCGTCGAGGAGAGGTGACGTGTGTTTAGAAATCTAGAGATTGTTGCACATCAGAAATCTTGAAGTTTTCGCTGTATTGTTTGCAGTGAATTAATTTATTTTGCTACACCTCTAAGAGGTATTTTTGTTATTTATTTCCTTTTTTTATCTGGACTTAAGAAAGTTAACCAATTTTTTTCCCCGCATATTTGGTTATCTGAAGGAAACTCAAGCTGAGTCACTCCACATTCCGGATTACGGAATCCGATGAAGCAAACCAAAAAATGACTGACAATATGAAGAAGAAGCTGCAAATTATAAATATTTTAAATCTACTCAGTCTGCCCAAGAATTAATTCTGCGAATTGACTATAAAAGTTTTAATGAAATCACAATTTTATTTGAACACACAGAAAAAACCGGAAGCATCGCTAAATGGAACCCCCACTTATTACATGCTGAATTAGAGAACAAAATACCTAGGCATGATAAAAATAACGCATATGTACTTCACTCTGTGACAGGTTCACGCGTCTTTTCTTTAACATGTCCTTTGGGTTCTTTAGGCCAGAATTAATGGCAACTCTTTTCCGGTAAAATCTAGGAGGACCCACTGCTGTTTTTGGCGCCAAAATTTTTCGCCAAAAAGCGCCAAATCGAAGGTTTTTCAAAATGACGTCAATGACGAAAAATTCTTGAAAGCGCATGCGTCAGCGAGGGGGATGAAATGGGCGTTTCGCAAAGATGAAATCAAATAAATACATTAAATTAATCATTATATAAAAAAAAAACGGAGAATGCAATGAAATTCATTCTAAAAAAGCATTCTAAAACAAGTGTTTATAGCATAATTTACATTTATAAAAAATGACGAAAGGGGCGTTTCGCAAAGATAAAATCGAAGAAATACATGAAATCAATCATTTTAAAAAAAAATGTTAAAAAGCACTTACCTTACGCTTGCTTTTCGTCATGATCTGTTGGTGGATACACTCTTGCGATGGACGCAAGGAATTTGTGAAAATTCTCATCCACCAACTCGTGACCGTTAGATTCGCCACATATACTCTGCGAGATAAGAGTCAAACTGGCCCTTGACATGTGATTTATGTAGGCCCTTTTTAATCGCAGACCAGGTGCCTTCAATGGAGTTGGTATGCGCACCGGTCTCGGGATCCACAAAAGTCAGACTGTGGTTGACTTTTAAATGAACATACCCCTCGTCTGAGAGGCAGTCATAAGCCTTCCAACAGTCCGAAATAATAGTGGTTCCCGGAAGGATCCATTCATGAATTACCTTAAGTAATTCCTCTTTCGTTCTAGACTCAACCACACGGAAGAAACATTTATTGCTTTCTCTCTGCACTCCCCCAAACACCCATTTACCATTCACTCTTCTACCTTTTCCATATTTCATTTTTCCAAACAAACTTTCATCAATTTCAACAATTTCACCTACACCACCCAGTTTCTCACTCTCTTTCACACATGCAAGCATACAAACCTCACGACAAAACATATACCAGTCCACGACGGTATTCTTATTAACTTTCAAGTCATTCACCACGAACGCATTCATGCTCTTGCCAAACCAATATCTCGTCAAACGCAAGATTATAGTTATGGCAAGTTTGCTTTCGCTAAACCACGTGCCCTTTCTCACACTCCGAACAACGTCGTGGCGATTATCTTTCGACTGGTTGCGGCAACGCCATTCGTAGCCGTCAACCGTTCCCTTTCGTTCTAGCAAACGCATATTTTTCTTACACTTAGACATTCATAATGAGAAGCAATTAAATTCGCTTTCATACACCATTCTAACGTCTCTTTCTTTCCCTTTGTGCCCAGAAGCACAAAGAAAAACTGTCGTAGCCTCGCTTTCAACTAACTTCCTTTCACACGCCATTTTTAACGACAACCGGTGGAGAGCAAACTATCTCAAACAAAGTCAAATGTCAAAATGACGTTTTTTCGAAAAGGCGAAAAGCGTTGTACTTTTTAGGGTTGCCATTTTTTTTGGTGATGTCAAAATCCAAACTTTTGGATGAAATGGAAAAGGTTACCATATTGTAACCTTTATCGCTCAAAATTTGGCGATAAAAAATTTGGCGACCAAAAGTGGGTCCTCCTAGGATTCAACCCTCTTTTCCAACCAAATCCAAGAAGTAAAGTGTGAATGAAAGATGCAAATGAACAAGCTTTTAAATATCGGAACTTAGAGTGAACGTGATGGCAATGTAGGGCAATTGATGACAATGTATGGCAATTTGTGATAGTGGATGGAAATTGGTGGTAGTTGATGCCCATTAGAGGAATCGTGTTTCAAGTCTGAATGAGCTTTACGTGACGGTAATTAGAAGTTATAAGTGATTGAATATATGGAATTCAAGTTGCACACCAGTGCATGCAAATAAAGACAAGATTGAGCATAAGACAATATTGATGGATTCTTCAAACTGCAATAAGGTAGGATTGACTCTTTAATATTAGAATCAAAGATTGAATTAGAATCAATTTTAGGCGGTTCAGTTATTGATAGTGGTCTGAATTAGATTAAGTTGCTTATTATCTATATATGTTGCGTATTTTTCCATCGTAGATTCTCTCACATTAATTATTATAATTTAATTTGTTAAAGGTTTAATTTGAATATCTAAATAAAGTCATATTAAGATAATGATTCCTTCTAGTTCTTTTGTTAATCCTACACCTCTAGCTCACGCTGACACTCCGAGAGATATTCTCCCAAGGGGGGAGAACATCACAACTCGAAGCCGAAAAATAAAAATAAACACCTCAGATCCTGTATGCGCTGTTCAGATAACACAGCTATTAAACAAATTCTAAGTATTCCACTTAAAAACCAAAAAAGCCAACATAATATGGGAAGGGTTCACTTCGCGATTCCTACTTTTTGATATCCCAACTAATGTACATCTGGCAGATGTGACAACTGATTTAAACTCAAATGATATAGAAATTGTTGAAATCCGTAGATTCATTAAGACAAATAGTCGTCAGTGAGCTTCTCCTGTCTCAATTACTATTCTGGGCATTAATACACCAGAAGGTGTAAAACTTTGGTTTTTTAATCATAGAATTCAATTATTCATAGACACACCCCGGCAATGTAAGAATTGTTATAGTTTCACGTATTCATCTCGTTTTTGTTCCAACGATGTTCGATGCATTAATTGTAGATGATCCCATTCTGGACTGTGTACAAATCCTTGAAATTGCTCAAACTATAAAGGAGATCATCCGGCAAACTCCACCAATTACCCCACGTTTATATAAAAGAAAAAAATCTTGAATTCAAATGTATTAAGCACTTAACTTTGGGAGAGGCTTGACGAAAATGCAAGGAAACTCACTCCGCATATTACACTATAGCAGTAAAAACAGCAGCCCCAGGACCCAATATACAAGAATTTAAGAAAAATTAGAAAGCACAGTAAAAAATTTTCAAGCAGCTCTTGAAAAACAAACTACAGCCATAATGAACTCGATGCAAATAATGATGGAATCAATGTTTAAACATTTGATAGGAGTAATAGAAATTAGTAAACACAACCATCATCGTCTAATAGAAAAAAAAAAGATCAGTCTATCGGAACAAAAAATTGAAATATTCATACCAAGTACATCTCATAATATGGATAATACATAAAATAATATTGAAATTAGAGATAATTTTAAAGTTTTAGATTGCAGCTTTTATTCGCGAATTTTGAGTTTCGTTTTTTCTTTCTTAAAAATATAGATAAATCTGCGGGAATTTATTCGGGCACCTGGGTTCGAAGAGAGAACCCTTAATCCCGTATCTGGCAAAAGTCTCTTTAATGACATGGCTGATCGTTGAGTTTTCATGTTTGGTAGTAGATCATTGCAATTGGACGAGCGGCGGCAGGCCAGTAGGCGGAGCTTCGAGGCCTGGATCTTGACATCTCGGAAAGTTTTCAGTGAGGAATCTGTGTGGAAGAGCGGTTCTTCCTATTGGCTGTTGAAAAGTGAGGATAATGGCTCAGGAAAAATGGTTGCCCATGTGGGGGGGTGAGTGTGAGTGGTGTAGTGACGGATGTCCAGTAGGGGCGAAAATTTATGAGGTAGAAAAGGAAACAGCCGGGTGGTTTGCGAGGCGATCACCCTCCCTCGCATTGACCTCTCCCGGTGTTGCTGCAGTTTTAACTTAAGTACGGCGAGCGCTCAGTGCGCTCGGTCGTGAGAGGAGATGAAGAGGTTTAAAAATAAAATGCTAGACAAACATGATTATAAATTAAGAGTGATATAAATAGATGATTAAGAATAAATTAAGTGCTAGGGAGGATTATACGAGTCCAGGAGTATACTCCTGGGTCGTTTCCTCTTGATTCTTGCAGTATAGTTTTCTAAATTTTGCATATTTACATTTTCAAAACTATTTAGAGAATTAAAGAAGTTTTTAGCTAATTTTTGGATGTGCAATTTAAATGAAGGAATTTTAATTGCATTGCGAATTTCGTCGTTTCTCAAGTACCTACAGGCACCGACGATCATTCTGATTAAAGTATTTTGAGCAACATCCAGGATATTAATGTTTGTCTTAGCAGCATAACCCTATACAGGACACACACACATCCGTAAGAGAGGATTGGACGTAGAACGGCTGTGTAGAGAAGCACTTTACAATTTAAATCAAGGTGTGAATTCCGGTTTAATAGGGGGTATATTTTAAACATTACTTTCCGGAATTTATCGCGAGCATAAGTGATGTGTTTTTTCCAGGTGAGTTTATTATCAAATATGAGTCCAAGATATTTGGTTTCCTGAGACCATGGAATAATTTGATTGTACATTGTGGGTGGTGGTGGTAGTGTTCTTTTGTATGTGAAAGCAACCGCAGCTGACTTTTCAACATTAATTTTGATCTTCCATTTATCGAAAAAATTTTCTAGCAAAGCTAGGTGTTTGTTGAGGGCGAGAGTGACGGTTTTGGAATTTCGGAATCATGCAGAGATTGCGGTATCGTCCGCGTACATATTAATATTTGTGAGTGAGTATGATGGGATGTCGTTTAAGTATAAATTAAAAAGAATTGGTTCAAGTAAACTACCTTGGACCACTCCAGCATATGTGTGTTTGGAATCTGAATATGTGTCGTTAATTCGTACTGTAAAAGTTCTGTTAGTGATATATGAGTGTATGAGTGAGTGAAGGTGGGAAGTTATAAGAGATAAGCTTGAACGTGAGGCCGTTTATCCAGACCCTATCAAAGGCTTTCTGGATATCGAGAAAAACGGCCCCTGTGGTTTTATGTTTCTCGAATCCTGCTAAGATAGTTTCGGTGAGTTTAAGGAGAGGGTGAATTGTGGAAAGGTTTTTAGTGAATTCGTATTGATTAAGGTTTATAATATTATTAGTAGACGTGAAATTTTTGAGTCTGGAAAGAATAATGTACTCGGTAATTTTACTTAAAGTTGATAATAATGAAATGGGACGGTATGAGTCTGCAAATTTAGCATTTTTACCAGGTTTTAGAATCGGAAAAATTACAGCTTCCTTCCAGACAGAAGGGAAATAATTATATTTTAAAATTTTGTTAATGAGAATAGTTAATATATATAAATATGGCTTTGATAGGAAAGTTTTTGATCATGCGATTAGCAATACCGTCTTTACCGGGTGCTTTTTTAGAGCTAGATTTTTTAATATAAGGAATAATTTCGTCCGGTAGGACGGGGTCGAGGTAGGTAGTAGGGTTATGGAGATGAAAGCATTTACAGTATTGTTAATATGATTGTCCGTGTCTCTGTTTTGGTAAGTGTTTTCTGTAAAATTTTCTTTAAGAGTGTCAGCGAGTAGATTTGCTTTTTGTGTGTCTGTGATGGCAGCACCTCTGTCGCATTCGAGTGGAGCGATAGCTTGTCGTTTGTTTTTAAAAAGTTTTTGTGTGTGCCAGAGGCTGTTATCTTGTGTGCAGATAAGCGTTGATTCCATGAGTCGATGGAGTATTGTTTAAGTGTATTTTTAACAAGTTGTTGTGCGCGATTGAGTTCTGTCTTGTGTGCAGGACTTAAAGTTCTGTGGTATTGTTTGCGAAGTCTGTTTCTGTGTTGAATGAGCTGGTGAATGTGAGGCGGAGTATAGCTGCGGTGCTGATTTCCTATTGGACGGGAGGCATGGCTGTGCGTGGCGAGAATTGTACTTGTGAAATTTTTGATTTTATTGTCAATGTCTGTGGAATTTGAATATTATTTGGATGATAATCAAAAAGCGATAGGTTTTTATTTAAATTGTTTGTGTATTCTGACCAACACGTAAAAATATCTCTGGGTTTTTTAGAGTAGATTGGTGTCTTGAGTTTAAAGTTAAGGTAAACTGGATTGTGATCAGAAGAAAGGTTGGGTGTTGTGAAAATGTCGAATGGATAATAAAAATTTCGAATGATAGCAATGTCAGTGGTGTTTGCGGTGCCGTGTCCAAATCTCGTAGGAGAATTCGGGTAGGCAATATTTAAGTTTAATAAATTTGTAAAATACAGAAGTTTATTACGTCTAGTGGAGTTGTGTGAACAGTTCCATGCGCTGTGCGTTGCGTTTAGATCTCCGAAGATGATGCAGTCACTACTTGTTTGTATAAGATTTTCTAGGTCTATTGTAAATATATTCGTATCGGAGTTAGGTATAGATAAATTACCTATATCTGTAAATATATCATTTCCTCAAGCGGAGGATAAAAAAAATTTTTTTTTTCATTTTTTAATTTCCCTAGTATATCTTTTTTATGCATTTTCTACAATGGAATTGTAGAAGTCTAAAAAACAAACTAATTGGGCTAAAAATTCCTCCCTTTTCACAGTCAGATATTTTGATATTTCAAGAGACCTTTTTTAAAACCTAATAACAATTTGAAAATCCCAGGTAAAATCATTTTCAGACAAGACAGACTTGACAGACCAAGAAGGGGGCTGCTGATAGCAGTAACATCAAATATATCTGCCAGACAAAAATCCTTTAACATTACACCGTTTTCAGACTATGAAATTTTAATATTGCAAATTATAATTAATGATACTTCCTTTTATCTGATAAAATTATATGCATCTCGAGGACTTAATACTACACAACTTAAATCTTTTCTTGATTCCTTATCGGATCCAGTTTTTATATTCGGAGATTTTAATTTGCATCACCCAATGTGGGGTTTAATTCATGCTTCTCAATACAGTGAAATTTTTGCGGAGTGGTTAAAACGAATTCTAATTACATTCTTCTATATACTGATGTTCCAACGTATAGAAGCAATGTTGGCTCTAGTGCTCTTCTTGATTTTACCTTATGCTCTTCAAGTCTCATCGGATACAGCAATACTTTCGCGCGCGCGCGCGTTTTAGACAGCTCCTACAATAGTGACCATTGTCCTGTTATCACAGATTTTAATTTTCATAACCCGATTAAACGAACTATAAAAAAGTGGATTGGCCCTCAGTAATAAAACAAGCTAAATCAACAGTTTTTTATATAAGATAGATGATTACAATCATAATCTATCTGACAATATTGCTAAAATAATTTCAAATAATACTCGAAATATAAAAATTTCTAATAGAACCTTCCCTCCCTGGTGGAATAATGTTTGTCATAACCTTCATAAACTCAAGAAATACTTTAGAAAAAAGGCCATTCGGGAAATCTCCCCCAAATTGTGGATTCGACATAAGCAATATTCCAGCCCGCACAAGCGCGGCTCCGATTTTATATAAAAAAATCCAAAAAGAAATACTGGGATACAGTATATAATAATGTTCCTAATCCAAGAATATTCTATAACATCCTAAAGAAAATCGCAATGAAAAATAATCCTGAGTCAACACTGAATTTCCTTCAAATACGTAACAGAAAAATATATCATCCACAGATTCAAGCAACACTCTTTGCAGAGAACTTTGCATCCAATAATATTATCCATGAGCCACTCCCTTTGGAGATTTTTTGCCTAAGATAATAGTTTAATCAACAAACCCTTTCATTTATCTAAATTGAATAGAGCAATAAAATCTGCTAAGAACACAACCCCAGGTGCAGACCAGATCCCAACTAAATTCCTGAAAGTATTGAATCATATTGAATGAATGATCATCTTAAATTTCTTTCAACAGATTTTTGATAAGTCAATTGTCCAAAATGCATGGAAGCATGCTATAATTCTTCCAATTTCCAAACCATACAAAGATAAAACTAAAATCTCCTCATGTAGACCTATCGCTTTAACAACAGTTTTTTCTAAGACATTTGAAAGAATTTTAGCTAATCGAATTGCCTACTTCCTGATAACAGAACAAAAACTACATCAGCAATATTAGGAATTTGTTTCTTTTAAAGATAACAGAGAACAGCAACTTATATAATTTACAAAGCAATAACAGACGCAAAGTTGGAGAAAAAAATATTTCGTGGGAATTAGCTTCGATATAAAGAGTGCTTATGACTCCGTATATATTGACGGTCTCATTTACAAGTGCTTACAAATTGGTATAACTGGGAAAATAGCGCTTTGGATGCATGGATTTTTATCTTATTCGTTGCAAATTCGATGGGGAGGGGATGTTTTTCATCTGAAAAAACACTGCTAAGGGGACTTCCCCAAGGTAGTGTACTGTCTCCATTATTATACACTATCTATATGTATGACTTTTTTGAAACATTGGAGTCGAGTGTGTCCATATATGTACAAACGACATTTTTATCTATTCCTCACATCAATTACTTGATATCATCTGTCGTAAATTACAAAATACTTTAGAGAGAATAAATCAATGGTGTAATTATTGGAAATTGAGTTTAAGCCCAGACAAAAGAACAATAGCTGAGCTCTTGAACAAAAGTATTCATTCATTTCCTAATATATTATTAACTGGGACCCCTCTACCGTGGTAATATCTATTAAATATTTAGGAGTATATTTTTCGAAGCGGAATCAAAATACTAACATCACCCATCAAATGAAAAATAAAGCATTGATATAATTCAATGCTCTTAAAGGTATGGCTTACAAGCATTATGGTCCAAGAGCTGAAAATCTTATCCAATTAATCAATAATAGCATCTGTATAGCACCTTTTTTACACATGTCATATAATAAATAAATGGTCTGACAGTCAGTTGAAACCTTTTAATGTAATATAAACCAAAGCTCTCAGAATTGCACTAGGTCTTCCACAATGGACACCAAATATTGTACTAATGAAACTGGCTGGACAAGAAGTTCTCTCGGACAAAATCAGAAGACTGGCAAATAAATTTTTCCTACCTCAAATCTCCAATCAAACCTTTTCCCCATTATATATAGTAATAACCCTGATTATCTGAATTTAAAAATCATGGAGGATAAAAATAATATTGTTTGTATACTACACACTTTAAATGCTAATAGTAATCAAATAATCACAATCCCCATAATATCGCCCTTTTCATTTCTCTCTCTCTCCCCCATGTAAAAAAATACTAATAACTTCAAATTTCATGAGAAAAAGTTACCAATTCAAGATATAAGGGGTTTATTTGATGAAACAGTTGAGCATGATTTTCAGGACTTCCATATATTAGCCACCGATGCATCGAAACACGATCAAATAACATCCATTGCAGGTATAACAGAAAATCTCTTTTGCTCAGAGTAAATCACAATAACTCTATTTTTACTGCTGAAGCTTTGGCTATTTGCCAAGCTTTAGATGATCTGACTGTTTCAAACAAAAATCTGCTAATCTTATCTAATAGTCTCTCTGTTCTCTCTCTCTCTCTCTCTCTCTCTCTCTCCATGCTCTTCAAAATTATTCTATTAAATCACACAGTGCGATTCACAGACTAGCTAGCAAAATTTACATACAATCATATTATACCACTAAACTGATATTACTTTGGATTCCAGGACACTAATATACCTTGGAATGTGCAGCAGGATTATCTCGCAAGATCTGTCACGGAGTCTGACGTATATACAGACTGGATTGCTTCGGAAGACATCAGTAAAAAAATATATCAAGAAAGATTAAAAAAAGCAAATAATAATTTTTATTCAAGCAAGTATTTTGAAAACTTGGGCAACATTATAAACATTGGCATAATCTCTAAATGGACAAATAATAGAAGAGAAGAAATTCTATGCACTCGAATCTTTAGCAAAATGATCATTATCCCAGGACTTCTTGAAAAGTTTAATTTAACGAATAATGCAGTGTGTAGTTCTTGTAATCGCTTAAATGACTTGTAACCCACGGCCCACGGCTTCAAAATACGAGGTACCTTACCAAAAAAAACAGTATTACCCTCTCATCAAAATTAAAGAAAAAAAGAGAATTAATTGAAAGTTCCATAAAATTTAAAAGATACTATCAATATTATTAACTATCAAAATTATTAACAACAGCTCAGAGCCGTTCTAAAATAAAAAGCTTCTCACCAGTAGCTGAGGACATACTACCAGTGAGAGAGTGAGAAATAATTCATTTGGCACAAGTATGGAACATATTAAATGAGGCACCATCCCGGAGGGAGGTGGTAGAAATCTGTGCTCTTCTCTAATTCGTCCTTAACGGAACGAAATCAGAAAGTAGACACGGAATTTCGAAGATAAAAAAAGATGAAATGGAGAATAAAAGCAATTAATGCCGTGGTGCTCGTGGTACATGATGTTTAAATAAAGGGAAAGGACCTAAACTGCTGAATCATGTAGTGATGACGGGAGTGTCGCTGAACAGCGAACGAAAAGAGAAGACGTTGACACAGAAAGTGTCCATAATGTGATGCCATCTGCTGGAAAATGAGTAAAATAAAAGATGATTCACAAAAAATGTGGAAAAGGAGAATAATTGACATGGAATTAAACTACCACGCAAGACCGATTCAAAAGAATGTGGGTTTAAGTCGAAGTAATTTAATGGAGATGAAATCTTGCACACACACACAAATGACAAAATGACAAAGTTAAAATTACAGAATTTTTTTAAAATTGAAAAGAGTTACCAAAGACTATATTTAGGATTTCCGAAGTCTTTTAAGGACTGGAAAATGCTGATATATGTGGTGAAGAGCAGCTCTAGGTCTTTTTGCAGAGCTTGGGATCGAGTTATCATAGGCAGGGATGATTCGGATAGATTGGTTAGGAATTTGAGGTAATTTGTCAAAAAACTTTTTGGACTGATTTTTAATGAAATCAAGAATTGGATCAATGTTGAGATCTTTGTGCAAGAATTCGTCTTTGACAAACCAGGGAGCATTAGTAATTTTTCGAAGGTGTTTATTTTGAAAAACGTGCAATTTTTTCAAGTGAGTTACTGCAGCAGAAGCCCAGATGGGAGATACATATAACAAAATTGGTCGGAGAAATAATTTATAGAGCAAAACCTTGTGTCTGATTGAGAGCTTACACTTTCGAGAAATTAAGCAATTGAGCGTTTGGCTCATTCCTGCCGCTTTTGAAGTGCAGCACGAATGTAGGGGGGGGAGAAGTTCAATTTTGCGTCGAGAATGAACACTAGGTACTTAAATTCAGTGACCCAGGGGACGGGTTGGTCAAAAATGCAGATATTGGGTAAGTTTCCCATACACCTTTGTTTCGTAAAGAGGAGACTTGCGCTTTTTGATGCATTAACTTTGATTTTCCAAGCAATGAGCTAGAGCTGAAGCCTTCTGATGTAATTTTGTAATCTTTCAATAATTTTGAAATTATAAGTGTGTTGACTAATGATAGCAGAGTCATCCGCATACATAGCTAAATGGACATTGTCAGCCTTCGAAATGTCGTTAATATATAGGTTAAAAAGTCTTGGTCCAAGCAAACTTCCTTGAGGAATTCCACTTTTTACTGGACGAGGGCTGGAGAGTCAGTTTTCGACTCTAACTCTAAACTCTCTCGAGTTTAGGTATGAGTGAATAATTTTTAGAATTTGGTCCGAAAATCTAAGTCTCATCATCTTGGATATTAAGCCATCATGCCAAATTTTGTCAAAGGCTTTGGCTATGTCCACAAATAGCATACCCGTGGCCTGATGATTTTGGAAGCCTGTGTGAACCAATTCAGTGACTGAGTAACTGGGTTACTGTAGAGCTCTTCGTTACAAAGCCATGCTGTTCTGGAATAATAATATTCCTGGCTAAGCAGTGTTGGTTCAGGCGGTTCGATATCACGAATTCGTATGCTTTACTCAAGCTACTAAGTAGTGAGATTGGACGATAATTTTGAGGATTAGAGTCATCAGAATTGGGCTAAAGAATAGGGATCACCACGGCCATCCTCCAACTTTTAGGGAAGTAGCAATTTTCCAAAAGCATTATGAACAGCAAAGCAATGAAAATGATGAATTTAGTGGGAAAATTTTTAAGGATACACGATTTGTGATGAGATCAATACCAGGAGATTTGTTTGGTTTGAGATTTTTAATGAATCCCTGTATTTCAGAGGGAGGTGTTTTTTCCAGATCCATACAGGTAGGGGAATCAAGGAATCTTTGGACCTTCTTTGTATATGTGCAGAGAATCTAGGATTCTCCACATCAGTATTTGGTTCAAATTGTTTTTGAAGGCTGTTAGCAATTACTTCGGCCTTTTCAATCGGTGCAACTGTGATACTGCCGAGAGCGCCCTTTAGGGGGGGGGGAATGTGATGAAAAGGCTTTTTGAGAAAGGAGGTACGCCTCCAAAGAGTGCCTGTTTCGGGAGATAACTCCTCAATTGTTTTCTCCCATCTTGCACGGGAGAGGTGTCTGATATCACTGGCGATCTCGTTGCTGATAGTACGGAGTTCATATTTAAGAGCAGGGTCTCTAAATCTTTGCCAAAATCTCCGTACCCTATTTCTGTGGCGAATTTTGGAGCGAATATCTGGAGGTAATTTAATAGGTGCGGTTTTATATTTGGGTTTTGAAGCAGTCACAAGTGCTTCGGAGATATTTTCTCCAAGCCGACCAATCGCAACGTCAAGATGCTCATTGCTGGAAGACGCCGGAATGGGAAGTAGCTTATTTTTAAGACGGAATCGGAAGTTCTCCCAATTGGTGGAGAGTTGCGCTGGAATTTTCATTGTATCAGCGTTAGTGTATAGAGTTAAAATGACCGGTAGATGATCCGAACAAAGATCATCTATAACTCTAATGTCATAATTAAAGGGGATATTTTTGAAAACAGCCAGGTCGATAATTGAGTCACGTACTCCCGGCCGAGAACGTGAATTAATATGCGTCGGAGTGTAAGGTGCAACAATCCTTGCATTGGGATAATTTTGAATAATTCTTTTAAGACGAAAGCCAAAATTGTTCGACCTGGTGTTATTCCACGTTTTGTGATCAGCGTTAAGGTCTCCAGCAATGATTAAGTTATTACCTGAATTTAGAATTTTAAGAAAATCCTTTTCGGGGAATTTTCTGTTGATTTCCGCACAAAAACGAGCATAAGCAGAAACTACTCGGAAGGGAGGGAAATTATTAATTTTAATTTCAATAGCAGTAGCATCCATAAACTGTATCCCCAGTAAAGGGACTCTGCTTTGAACGAAATTACTTTTACAGTATATAGCGGTACCTCCTGCAGTACGAATTCTAGGAAAAATTACACGATCATCTTTATAAAGATGATAATTTGCAATCAGGGGGTCCTGACCAGGTTCTAGTTTGGTTTCTTGGACCAAAAACAAATCAAGATTTTGCTCCAAAACGAAATCTCTGACTTCACGAATTTTGGAGCGCAGACCGTTTGCGTTCCAAAAACCAATTGAGATTGATTGCACGTTTGCACGATTGAAAGTTAGGCTGAATTGTGGGCAACATAATTACGCCCATTTTTTAACGCGACATAGGCCTGAAAATTTTGCAGGCCTTATCGTCAGGATGAGAAAGTTTTCGGAGGGCAGGGAGTGTTGCTCGGAAAGCCCGGGCCAACAGTTCCTCATCGACTTCTTCATCATTAGCTATCTGAATTACATTTGTGAAAATGGTTGAAAAATTGGAATTTGGGGTGTTAACATGACTAATCTCCCTGATCTATCCAGAAACAACTTTAGAATACGAGACGGAGAGAATGACCGCGCGGTAGTTTGATTGAGGCTGTTGGATCTTGGATTGAGCATGTATGCTACTTTTTAAGTTTAGATCATTACGAGAGCCTAAATTTCTCTTTTGAATTTTATTTTGTCGCAAGTTATTAGGGTTATTTCCCTTAGGATGTTGATTTTTATTTTGATTGCCCTTTTGAGGGGCTTTTTTATTATTTTTAGTCTTCGGAAAACGGGGGCATTGGCGCCAATTCGCCGCATGTTCCCCACCGCAGTTGGAACAAATTAGTGGGTCTCCAAATGCACGATTACAGTTTTTAGCCTCGTGAGGCCTTGCGCATTTAAGGCATTTAATTGGGAGATGGCAGACTTCCGAAGAATGGGAAAAACCCTGACATCTCCAGCATTGATTGGGTCTTTTGTTGCGACTATTGTCATAGCACTCAAAGGAAATTTGTGTGCCAAACATTTCAGTAAACTGAAAGATAGTGTCAGCTTTGGCATCATTTACAAGTTGTAGGTAAATTAGCGGCATGGGAGCTTTGGTTTTAAATTTTTGTAATCGGGAGATTTTATGGATCTGAGAAATCCTTCTCTCTCGATTTCAACACGTATTTCTTCTACTTTAGTGGATGTAAGAAGACCACGGAGTAATAATTTAAGCGGCCGATCAGTTTTAAGCATAAATGATTTATTCTCAACTCCTTCATGTCAAAGGAATTGAGCGAGTTTACGATATTCGTCATCACTTTGGACAGTAATGCGAAGAAATTTACCAGTTAGCTTACTTATTAGAGTTGGGGCTAATTGTCTAGCTATGGAAATTAAAGTTCACCAATTGTCAGGAGGGTTGACAAAAATTGGTGGAATTCGATTTTGGGGGGTACCAGCAGCCGTAGGATTGCTTTTACCAGCATCCTCGTCCTCAATCTCAGAATCACTCGATTCAGCAGATGGGGGCGGGGCTTGAACGGGGTTAGAAGTCTGGGAGGTGGTAGGAGGCAAGGAAGGGTTTTTCTTACCAATTTTCTTTGCCATATGTCTTTTGTCTGGGGTTTGAAACCCATTATCATCAATCAGTCTCTTTTGTCGGTTTTCAGTCTTAAATTTTTTAAAGTTCTCTTGCTGGGAGAGTTCAGTGTGGTGTCAGATGGAACAGTCTCTTTTGGAGTAGAGCCCACAGGAGTTAGATGGGTGCATTGCTCTTCCACTTTCTTGATGAGGGCATCCAGGGACTCTATAGATATGGGGAGCCGAAACAGCGATAAGTTCATCCTTTCCTTGGCGGCAAGAAGGGCGTGTGGATGTTTCCCAATTCTGCACTAGTGGCGGTATACTCGTCGCTAGTTGCTCGTACAATGGAAAGTTTCCTTGCCCAAATGGCGTAAGAGTCTCTGAGATTTATCGGTTCTCTTACTGATTGTTGATTATCGTAGATGAATTCGTCAGTAATCACGAATCTGGAAGGTGATGATGGTATGTGAACATTATTGATAATTCCATTTGGAGTCAAATCCATGTCATTAGCTGTAGCCATAATTCGGTCCAGGTCAAAAGGATTGGAAGCAGAGCCAAAAATAACCTACGTGCACAAACTGTGCAGTCGCAGGCAAGCAAAAGAAATGAGCTCAGAAACTAACTCTGTTCTCGACGGAGTTTGGAGCTAGAATCCTGGCGAAGAGGTAAGCGAAAGCTGCGGCAAGAAGAAAAGCAGAATTTCCGATACCGGAAAGCTTGAGAAAAACGACCTCACTTCGTGAAGGCGTAAACTCGAATCCAATGACTTGGAGCATATTTATTAAAATGCGATAGATATACTCACCCTCGAAATCACCTTAAAGCTTTTCTCAAGATTTATCCTCTTTGCAATATCAATCGTTGCTATATAAAACAGATCAACATTCAGATTTTTTATTCAGAAGATGAAATATTTTGACATCAACTAACTTATTGATACTTGATAGTGTTGTATGGGATAAAAGCCTTTGTTGCTCCAAATCCCAAATAAAGATATTAACTGTAACTGTAAATGATGTAAAACTACAGCGAACAAACAGCTTTATGGAAATTGTGGTTTATTGGATTGAGTGAAAGTGTGCTAATAATATTAAATACTTTTGACTTTTCAAGCGGATTCGAGCGGGTGATATCGTTTTGAATTTTTATTTTGTATTGAAATTTAGTTCATATAATTTTTCTTCTATTTCGGATAAGAGAGCTTTTAATTTAATTATTTACACAAGATAGTGTATTTATACAATTTTGAGTATTGGAATAGAGAAGACAAAATGGGTGACTACCCTCACCCAAATAATACTATGGAAGTGGAACACGAAACTTCAAATTTTTCATTCAATAAATATAGGTGTAATCTCACAGATATAGAATTATTGACCAAGTTTGCGGAAAGACAAAACTTAAGCACGTGTCCAAATATTACAATTTTCTTAAAATCGGAAAATGGCTTTCAGAATGGTAATCCTCTTAAACTAAAAGAAAATATAATGAAAGAGTTCACAATTAAAAAAAATATTCTAAGTATAAGCAAAACAAGAAACAGTGAGATCATAATTAAAACCAATAATTGCGAGACCGCCAAAGAAGCTTTAAAAATTAAAGAAATTAATAGAGTAAAAATAAGTACAAGATTATCCTTTACTGGCCTAACCACTAGTTATATATTGCACGGAATAGACACAGAATATACAATAGACGACATTAAATCCGAATTAGAAAATTACAATTACGCAATTTTTGATATCCAACGCTTTACCAAAAACGGAGTCTGGATTTAAACCGATCAAAACAGTTAAAGTTACCCAAATTGGATGCAGTATTCCCGAAAGAGTTCCTATTGGATTTGAAATGATTAAAACTACTCTTTACTATGAAAAACCTAGGCAATGCACAAACTGCTGGAAATTTGGACACCTTCAAAAATTTTGTAGAAGCGCAATAAAATGCCGAATTTGTTCACTGAACCACTCTGTAAACGAATGCAAAGAAATACAAATAAAAATGCAGCTCTTGTGGAGAGGGACATGAAGCTAATGATACAGATTGCAAAAAGATATAAAGAAGAAATTGAAATATTAAAAATTAAAGTACAACAACAAATCTCGAGAAACGAAGCAGTTGAAAAATTCCAAAGGGAAAAAAAAACATCATACTCGGCCAAAACATATAATGATCAAACAGAGAAGATAGAAAATCTTGAAAAAAGTTAGCGAAATTAGAAATGAAATTTGAAGAAACCAATAACATATTCGAAAAGAAATTAGAACAAATAGTACAACTCTTCACGTCAGAACTGAATACCGTGGTCGCACAAATAAATTTAAGATTTTCTTCCCTAATGAATACCATGGAATCCACCCTAAAAAAAAAAGTTGCATCCAATATAACAATTCAAAAAGATGATGATTGTATCATAAGTAGAAAACAGAATGAAAAGGCAAAAAAAGATTCAAGAAAATATCAGAACAGAGAGGAAACTCATTAGATCGTGTAGTAGAAAAAATAAAGGAACTTAAATAAATAATCACATTTTCTTATATTTTCTCGCTAAAAACTCACTATTAATCTACTTTTTTTTTCGAATTTTTCAACTAATTCGTAGTATCGAACCTTTTTTTTCCGTTTTAAATCATGAACATAATCCAATGGAATGCACGTGGAATTAAAAACAAGAGGCCTGATATTCTTTTCGCTCCAATCTTTCAAAAAGCAAGTATTTTAATAATTCAAGAAACCTGGTTACATCCAAATGATATTTTCACAATTCCCAATAAGAATATATTCAGAATTGATAGAGAAATCAAAAGAGGAGGAGGATTAATGATAGTTTTAAATAAAGATATTAGCGCAATAAAAATATTCTTAGAAATTTTTAGAAATTTTAATAGTCAGAGTTCAAATAGATTTAAATCCTATCACAATTTTTAATATATACATCCCACCGGGTAACTTTCAAGACAGCAATTTATCTAAAATAGCATCATATATTGATAATCACAATTTGATATTGGGAGATTTCAACGCGTCTCATGAGATATGGGGATCAAAAAACTCTAGTGCTTCTGGAAAAAGATTTTTGACTGGATCATTGAAAATGACTTAATATTATTAAACGATAAAAAGTCCAACTTATCTCCATTCATCGGGAATTTTTACATCCATAGATCTTTCTTTAGCATCTATAGATTTAAATTATGATTTATCCTGGTCCACGAATACTGATAATTTTGGAAGTGACCACTTCCCTATAATAATTAATTACAAAAGAGCAAACAGGTCAGTAACTACTAATTGTAAACAAAACACAAATTGGAACAAATTTATCAATATTATTCAACAAAATATCAATTTAAATGAAAACATAAATATAGATATTATAGAAGAAATTAAAAAAGCTCAAATCTTATCTCAAGGAACCGAAAAAAAACTGATCAGTTCCAGAGCTCCATGGTGGACTGCAGCATGCGGGCATTTAAGAGCCAAAAAGAGAAAACTCCTTAATAAAGCAAGGAAAAACTTTAAAGAAGAAGACTGGATAAAATATAAAGCAGTAAGCGCAAAACTTAAGCGAACAATCAAAGCCTGTAAAGAAAATTTTTGGCACAAGACCTGCGAAAAATATCTTCTCCTAAAGTTCTTTTAAAATAATCCGAATAATTAAAAATAGAACAAATTCTAACTATTCATCCTTTAATATTATTGAAAATAACGGAACCATATTAACAAACGAACAATCCCAAGCAAACTGTTTTTTACAATATTACGCAAAACGAAACAACGATAGTATTCCAAATATTTCTATTCCGGACAATAGCCAGGATATTAATAAACCTTTTTCTTTAAAAGAATTAGAAATAGCAATATCTCATCAAAAGAACAGTAGTCCAGGGCATGATAAGATTTCTCTCAATCAATAAACCATCTCCCCATCAAAGCAATATATCTCCTTCTAAAATCATTTAATGACAGTTGGTTTTCAAGTCAAATTCCTAAAGACTGGACTCACGCACTTATCCTACCTTTCATAAAACCTCACAAAAATCCCAAGGAAGTTTCGTCATACCGTCCTATTTCTCTTACCTCAGTAATTGCCAAATTATTAGAAAGAATGATTCTACATAGAATGTTGGATTTCAGTTTTCAAAACAAAATTTTTCATGTTAATCATCATGGTTTTTACCCTCACAGAAGCAGCATTAATACATTACTTCAATTACAACATGACATCATACTGGCTAGAGAACGCAAAGAATATTTTATTTTGGTAGCGTTGGATATTAAAGCAGCATATGACTCAGTGTGGCCAAATGGCCTTATTTCTAAACTAAACAAAGTTGGATACTCTGGTAGATTACTCCGATGGATTCAAAACTTCTTACATCAAAGAACAATTCAAATCAAATGGAGAAACATTTTTTCAAAAATCGTTACAAACAATTATGGTGTACCCCAAGGGTCTATCTTAAGTCCTTTCCTTTTTATGATTTATATGTCAGATATTTTTGAAATTCAACACGACAGCCATCTTCTGGTTTATGCTGATGACATATTTTTATATAATAGTGGTACGAATTGGAATAAAACAATAGGCGAAATGCAAGAATCTTTAAATAAAATTTCAGTCTGGTGTAAAAAATGGAAATTATCCACCTCTCCAGAAAAAAGCAGTCTACTCAACTTTTCCAGAAAAAGAAGCACAATACCTCCATTACTTAAAATATGCGACAAACCTATTCCCGAAGTGAAGAGTCTGAAAATCCTGGGTATCATCTTCGACCCCAATACCACCTGGAAAAATCATATTAATTACCTACGTCAAAAAGGATTCAAATATTTAAATGCAATTAAAGCCTTATCTTCTCCGAAAATAGGAACAAGATCTGATCATCTTTTAAATATTATTAATGCCACAATCCGTTCTATCTTTGACTATGGAAGTCAACTTTTTTCCTTTTTTAGCAATAGCAACAGACAAAAACTAGAACCGATTTATAATGCTGCCTTACGGTTAGCCCTAGGTCTCCCAAGAAATACCCCGTTGGATTTATTAAGAGCAGAGTCTATGAATGGAAATATTAATTCTCGCCATAATTTTCTTTGCCAAAAATTTATAACCAAGCAAATAGCATTAAAAGACTGGTCACCGAACGCAAGGTTATTTTGGAATATAGATAGTAATTTTTATAAATATAGAGAAAAAGAGATCAGTATTTTTCAAAAGACGATCAACCTTCTCCAAGAATTATGCATCTCTAAAGTAGATATTCTTCAATGGATCCCTCCTCCCCCAATCTACGATAATCGCAAAATAAATATATATACTCATGAACTACCATTTCAAAACAAAGATCTTCCAGATGATATAGTACAAAATATGTTTAATGATTACATTCAGCCAAAATTTAATAACAATATCATAATAGCAACCGATGGTTCAAAAAATACTAATCAAACATCAATAGGAATTTTAATCCCTAAGAAAAAAATTCGACAAAATTTCATACTGAAAGACATGATTTCAATATTCACAGCAGAAGCTATAGCCATATGGACTGCATTAAAAAATTGGGTTTCTGAAACAGAAAACTATATCATCTTGACGGACAGCTTATCAGTTTTAAAAAGCATCCAAAATATTAATAGAAAATCCAATACGATAATATTAAATTTAAGTTCAACTTTACATCAGTGCCTCCAAATAGCTCAATCAATTACATTCATTTGGGTACCAGCTCACAAGGGAATAGAGATTAATGAAGAAGTTGACAAATTAGCTAAAGCCTCTCCAGAGCCGTGGAATATTATTTCTTGGATAACTTATGAAGATCTACATACCTATTTTAAAAAACAACACAAAATCAAAAGTGAAGAAATATGGAAAAAGAGCAAGAGACATACAAATTTTTTTTTTATATTTCTCATCTTGAAAAAATGGAACAGACAGGCAGCAAAAAATAGAAATACAGAAGTTTTAATCAATAAGTTGCGAGTTAAAAAGTTACCGTTAAATGATATATATTTCCTTTTTAAACTAACAGATTCTCCTTTGTGTGCAGATTGTAAAGTACCCGAAACTAGTGAACATTTTATATTAAACTGTACCAAATACAAATCACAGCGTGAAATTTTGAAAAATTTTATCTCCAACCACGGCGAATGGTCTTATTCCTCAATAGCGAAGTGTAAATCAATAGAGCATGTTCAAAAAGTTGAAAAATTTCTGACATCATCCAATAGATTCTAAAATTCCAGTTACTCTATACTCTACTTTCTTCAATCTCAGTTGAAGCACAACTCGATAATTCAAATTACAGATAGACTGCAATCACGAACTGTGTGTTATATCTTGGATTAGAAACTGATCAAAATTTTATCGGAGCATAAGGCGTTAGCCAGGTCTCCACTTTTTCAGTGTTTGCACTGAACTGAACTGAACATCTTTATGTTTTAGCGGGAACTTGAAGTAGTACCATATCCCACAAAACCTGTACTGAACTTGAAGTAGTAAGTATATTTCGCGCAAGAGTTCTTATTTTTTTTAAAGATTTTGTTGTTTTATTATTTTGAATGTTTATATAGTCTGTAGAATTGTCTTTCTGAACGGAAGATCTAGTTTTGGTAAGTTACTTAAACTTATAGATGTTTTGATTGGTTATTTTTAGGTTCTGTTTAACTATAATTCTTATCTGATTAAAAGAAAATTTTTATTTAATAATAATTCCCGAAATTTATGTGTTTACTTTTTCATTTATAATTTGAATTTTGCGTATGCTAGCTAAATGGTTGTAAGTTTTTCTGTTAGAAAGATTTTGGAATATATTTTGACAAATCATTTAGAAGGTATTTAAATAATTATTTGATAATCAAGTCTGACTAGAATTAAATCTTTGATTTTGTATAGACTATTTACAGTTATTACTATTAGAGTATATTTTATTGAGTGTTTTTTTTTATTTTGCACATTTTTTATGACTATGCTAAGAGTTAAAATTAAAATGCCTGGAAAATATTCAACTTTTCTGATTTTTTTTTCAAAAATTATGATTGTATAGTTCTTCTGTATCTAAGTCTTGAATCTTTTGTATTACAATAATCTATTATTGATATTAAACATATTTTGTTAAATTTTTTTAATGCATTAAAATGTATAGAAGGATTGAAACTCTCTTAAATACTGGAATTTACTAGCTGCACTTTTCTACCTTTGCATTGTACAACTCATTGAAATCTGATCTAAAGAACTGCTTTTTAAAAAAAAAATTTCCATTGTTCTATTTGGGTATTTCTTTTGTGTATATACTAAAATGTTGAATTCTTTCAGTACCTATTAGTTATTTCTCTTAAAACATTTTTGACTGTCATCAAGATTTATCATGCTGCGAATCAATGCATTTAAGTCTAAAACTAGGAAATTTCAGCATTTAATTATCTTTAAAGTGGTTTGGTGGGATAGAACTGATAATCCATTACTCTATTAACTAATCACAAAGTATGATTTCATTGATTTTTAATTTTCTCCACATATACTGGAATTTTCTCTGTTTTGTAGTAAAAGCTAGCAAGTTTGTTAAGGTAATTAAATCAAATAACTATCACTTCTTGTGACTACAAAGTTTTCCTTTGTATAGTGCTGTTAAATATTTGACAATGTTCACTGTAATTGAACTTGTTTACAAAAATAATTTTATCACAGTCAAACCATATCTTAAGAGTTAATTTATTTTCAGTTTCCTTTTTGCTGTTCTGCCATGCATTTCGTTTATTTGTAGATAAATTTTAATGTGTTTTTTTTTTTAGAATTAAACTACGTATATTTTACCACAGACATTGGGTACTGTCATAAAACTAATCTGAATTTGTTTTAACTATTACTGTTATCTCTGAACTGTCAATTTAAATTATTCTTATAATTTGTTTCATGTTGCTCTGTATTGGTTAAGTTTTCTTTCATTTACTTTGTCTTTTTTTATTTTTAAATTGGGTGAGATTTAAATGGTTTAGTGCCAAATGTGTGTGTCAAGCCACTGGAGCATAAAAGTCCCAGTGATACTTTACTGATTTTTAATAGCTATGAGTTGTAATCCAATTAGATTAGTCCAGCCTTTTTCCCCTTTTCACTAATTGCCAAGGAAGTCTTTTTGATTGAATTTACAAAAGAAAACATTAAAAAAACAGTGAGGAATTGAATTGAAAAAAAACAATGATTTTAATATAGTTTCAAAATATTTGCTGTGTTCTGATGGTATATGCTAGTAATGAATCAGAAAATCGTATTATAATGTATGTAACAGATTCAAACCTTTTTGTACTCTTTGGTGTTTCAGCAGCTGTAGAGTTTTTTTAAAAAAAGCATACAATATTAGTTCCAATGAACAGTAGTATACATGCGAGGATATAGGTTGCATACTATTATAACCCAAAGCTAGAACCTGCTAAGCCTTTGTTCAGTGTCCTGGCATTTTCACGTTTCAGCGATGATATATGAGGCATTTCATTTAATGTTTCTTAGCTTATTCTTTTTCTTGGTTTGATGCAATATTTTTTTATTTTACAGTTACAAACTGGACAAAAAATGCTTTTGGGATTTATGTAATAACCAAAAAATTGATCAAATTGCTGCCTCAATGCATTATTTTGTTGTTATTGGGAATGTTAGATATATATATATATATACATACATATATCTTAATCTACAAATTAGTAATCTGATGTCTTAAAAATTTATTGTTGAAAAGTCCAGATAAATGAAATGCTGATGAACAGTGGTTTTTCTGGGAACAATAATTATTTAAATTATTTTAAAGTTTAGTAAAATGTATACAAAAATTTTTATTTAATATTTAATTACCATTTATACTTTTTATGCTTCATAAGATTGATACAGAGCTAAAGTGTACAATATGTGACCCCTTAGGTTTGGTGATTTTTATCTAGATTCCAGAATGAATCACTCATATAGATAGTTCAGCGACTGATTCTAGTCACGAAGGGGCCACCTGTTCTACACTTTAACTGATTGATACAAACATGCATACAAATATTGGGAAGTTTTCTTCATGCAAAATGTATTTTATAAAAATGGTTATTTCATAAAAATGTACTATTTATATCCTGTATATTGTCAGTAGACCATTTCGTTATGCCCATTCTTGTTTTGGGCTTTTCTTAGTTTTTTGCTTTTCTTAATTTTATTAATGTAAGTACTTGTATTGTAAATATTTGCTTTTTTATGATTTCTGTTTCATTGTGTAAATATTTGTCACAATACATTTACTAATAAATCTGGCTTTATGAAAAAAATGGCTAAATACTGATCGTTCCACTTCATTGTATGGTTTGTTATGGTATGGTATTGCCTTAAGATAGGAATTAATCCTATCTTAAAGCAAAAACCTTCAGTACCTTGAATAGGTACTGAATCAATAGCTATTACATATATTTCCTAACTCTGTTTTCAGCATCTTTTAAAAATTTATTGCTGCGATTACTTCTGATGATCATTACAAATTATTCAAAAGCAGTAAGTGAAATCAATTAATCGAAGGATGAAAATAAGTGCAAATGTCGCTTCTTTTTATCTTTTGTAGCCAAAATAAAACAAAGAAAATGTATAAGTAGAATTTCTTTATTTATATAAAAGTATTTTTACTCTTAGATTGTTTATAAAAAGGATGGATTTTGTTTACATAACAATTATTCTTAAACTGTGATCCATGATGCCTTTCTAAATATCCTGAAGACTTATGATTGATGATTCAGCACCCTAATTAAGAATTCTTTTAACATGTTAATTTCTGAAGAATTAGTCCTCTTTTCATATCACATAAAAGGCTGACCGATTACTTGATTATTTTTTTTAAATCTGAGCAATGATTTTCCTGCTTTATTAATTTAATGAGGTTTTTTTTATTCTTCGTAGGTATTCTCTAGAGCATTGGTTTTAAAACTTTTTCAACTCACTGAACCCCTAGAACTTGAAGATGTTTTTGTGGAACCCCTAGAACTAGAAATTGTTTTTGTGAAACCCCATTCCATACTCATACTTTGAAGAATATATCTTAAAATAATATTTAAGGTAGAGATCAACATATTATAAGTACTTTATGTAATGACAGTTAAAAAAGTACTGCATTTATTATTAAAAAATTCTAATCTAATTTTTTTAATATAATTTACTCAATAATATTAATTTGTGATCGAAGTGTCACCTATCCATGCATTAAATTTAATAACTGGGATATATGCTTGCTTTTTTTCACATAAACTGTCAAAATCTAGGTTTATTGAGATTAAGTGCAGTCACCTAACATATTCTGAGTTTAATTTGTTTTTGTATCCACTCACATTGAGAAATATGTTTCACTTAAACCTAATGTTCTTAATGGCATTAAAATGTTTATAACAGTGAGAAATACTATGTATTTTGCATGAATTTACAACATAAAATTTAGGAGCTGTTCTTGCTTAAATTTAGATTTAACATCGAATCTTTTGATAAGTTGCTTCCTCTCCTCCATATAGGTGTTTTTCCCCCACAAATGCAAAAAAGTGCATTTTCCATTAAAAAACTATTTAGTTTTGTGAGACATTGTGCTAACTAATGAGTATAAAATTATCCTGAAGTATCCAAAATAGTAAACAATAGAATATTCTCAATCTAGTAGGAAGTATATATATAAAGATAAAGCATTTTAATGTTCATTTATTATATTATGATAAAACTTTAAAAAGTGTTGTATAATAAAGTTATTATATATAAATAAAATTTTCAGTTTTAATGAGTAGAACGAGTTATGTTATACATACTTGTAACTATATAAACTTGATAGAGAACATGAATCTATTTTGAATACATAGTTATTTCTTCTCGATTTTTTCATTGTGACTCAAGGAACCCCAGGGTTTCGTGGAACATAGTTTGGGAATGAATTATCCTTATCAATAGCAAAAACTGGAAAATTCCATAATATAGAAGAACAACTAATTCTTGCTACAAAATGTTACAATGTTCAAAGCTAAAGCATCAAAAGATATAAATTTGATTTTATTGTTAAATATGACAAAAAGGGGGGGTTGAAGACATGGCATGTAATATAGAAGAGCAGGTGATTTCAAGAGTGCTCAAAAGTCTGTATCACTCATGATTTGATTAGAATACTGGTGTCTCTAATAATGCTATTTTTTAGTATTTATTAAATGTGTTAATTTAATATAAAAACTTGTAATTTACTACTTTCATGTACTACAGCTAAGAGCATGTACTAGATGCGATGCAAGTTGTTTAAGTTATCAATCTCAGTATAAGGCTTGCCCTCTTAGTTCCCAAGTTTTTAGAGTTTTGTGCTGAAAAATGACAAATCAACTTACACATCCATTATTACATATAATTGCCACATGGGGGAAACACTCAATCACATTTTTTAGCTTTGTGATATATTTCTTTATGCATACTCAACTTAAACTGATAGTTAGCTATGGTTGCTTACTTGATTGATATTTCACTGGATTGAATTTGAGCTTAAAAGGGACAACTGCTAATATTTTTAAAGTTAAAATATACAATTATGTGTATAAGAACCTCTTCCACACAACGTACTCAACAGTTTTATTTAATGGTTCTTAAAAGTAACTATAGGAATTTTCACAATCTTGATTCTTGTAATAACTGTATTAGATATCCATTCTACATAACAGTTAACTTTGCTGAACATTTATCTATAATTAAGCAAGATATTCTTGTAAAATTTTCCTGCAGTGTGTCCTTGAAAAACTATAATTCACACAACAAAACTGAACTCACTAACTTTTAGTTAATTCTCTAAGATGAGTACTCTAAACTGTCAAATAAAATTCTCTGATTCTGTTTTACACAATGTATTTATGTGAGCAAGTTTTTTGTGGTACTGCTACATAAATGAAATAAAAGTATAGAAACTCAATATAGAAGTTAAAACCTCAGAATAAAACTTTCCATCATAAAGACAGACATTGCAATTCTGGTTTCAAGAAAGTTGCACCCCTCTTATTAAATAAAAACTATTTGCAAAGAAATGTTATAATAAGATCTATTTTGGCCAAGAAGTGTTTGTATGAGTTACATCTATTATAATTTGTAACCTAAAAAATATTTCACTATTCTTATTTTGTTCCTAATGAGAATGTTCACCTATATAAATAAGCAAGATCATTTATGAAAATAACCTGATACATTTTTTATCAATATTTATCATAATGTAGTATCTATGAGATTATTGAGCCAGGAATTAAGTCTTAAAAACAACGTAAAATACTTAGAATGGAATCTACAGAAAAATGTTCAGGGGTTCCTGTGATTTCACAAATTTAAGAATGCATGCTCTATATTGTTCTATTTTTCTTTTGCTGGGTATTAAATGTAAATGTACAGAGAGTGACAATAAATGGATAACCTTAATAATTTTTGCATTTCTTTTATCTCGTTCACAAATTTCATATTTTAAATTGCTCAAAAATGGTTTAATTGACTTTAAGAAAAATTTCTCATAGTACAAGGTGCATCCAGAAAGTAAGTTTCCCGATGTTTTCCTCTTTAAAGTAAACTTAATTAGCCGTGTCTGTTGTGCATGTGTAACAGATCTATGACGTATTAATCATATGCCAGCCGGACAGGTCCTGCCTTGTGCCAGTAGCAGTGGCCCGAAATGAAAGCTCTTATTCCTTCTCCCGCCGCCTGCAAGGTTCGATTGGTGATAAAATTCTTGAATGCACAGAGCATTGCGTCAATTGAAATTCATTGTCAGGTCTATGTGCCGAACATCATGAGGACGCAGATGCGTCACTGATATAGGCAGTTTTCCGAAGGTAGTCAAAGTGTCCGTGATGAAGAGCGCAGTGGGCGACCTCGCCTCATCGATGATGATCTTGTTAAGTTTATGCGGCAGCGCGTGATGAACAACTGTTGCTTCACGATTACGAAGCTGAGCAGCCATTTTCTGGAGGTATCGCGATCCTTGTTGCATGAGATTGTCACTTAACACCTGTTAAAAAAATTGGGTGCCGAACACAAAATTGAACGCTTAGGAGCAGCACTGACATTTCTGCAACAGTATCACGATGACGGTGGCGAGTTCCTCGACAGGATCGTCACGGGTGATGAGACTTGGATTTCGCACTTCACCCCGGAAATCAAGCACCAGTCAGTGCATTGGCAGCATAGTGGATCTCTGGTAAGGATAAAATTCAAACAGACGCTGTAGATTTAGAAAATGATTTTCACAGTGTTCTGTGACAGGAAGGGCATTCTGCTCATTGACTTCCTTCCACGTGGTGAAACGCTAACCGTTATTGTGAAACACTGCAGAAATTGGGATGTTCCATTCAAAACAATGCTCCTCCATGACAGTGCTCGTCCACATACAGCGCTCGATGCACGGCAGCTGTTTTGATGGAATTCAGCTGGGAGTTGTTTGATCGTCCACCCTACAGCCCTGATCTTGCTATCAGCGATTTTCACGTTTTCTTGCACCCCAAGAAATTCCTGTCACCATGTGAGCGTTTTGGCAACGAGACGAGCTGAAGGCGTCTGTCACACGCAGATTCCATTCACAGGCGGCAGAGTTCTACGACAGAGGGTTACAAAAATTGATCCCACATTATAAGTGTCTCAATTCCTGTGTTGGCTATGTTGAAAAATAGCTGAAGCATTGCTGTACTTGTTGCCAATAAATATCTTCCTGAAAGTGTGAGTTCATTTTTTTTAATATAGGGGAACTTACTTTCTGGATGCGCCTCATATATACCTAATTTCAAAATTCTTAAAATAGTGCTCAAAGTAATTGCATTTAATTTTTTAGTTACACTGATGTTGAAAATGGTTCCTGTAATGTTAATTGAATGCTTTGAACATTTGGTGTTATTAAAGTCGGTACCCCCTATACCGACAATGTTAAATTGAGTCTTTTTTTAGGAACCTGTTTCTCAGAGACTGTTAAATATAAAAACTTCAAATTTTTGTCTGATAATATAATTCTTTATTAATTCAATCTAAAAAAGTATGTCAAGTTTGAATTCTATTTTTAAACATTTTATGATAATAGTTTAATAAGGCTACATGAAATTTTTAAAAAGAGAATGATTTATTACTAAAATATATGGGTTCTGTTGAATATTTTAACTATTCGATAATTTGCTTTGAAGTATTAAATTTCTTACATGATAAAAATACCTTATTATTTTGAATTTTGAGCTATTTTTATTTTGTTTAGGCATAAGAAATGAAGCGAGTAAAATGTTATGGTCGTGCCAAGACTAATCTGGTTGATACATCCTTTAAAAGACATTTTTTGGACAAAGCTCTTTATCTTCACCTGGATGCAGCAAGTAAGTTTTTCTCTGTTCTGATAATTTATTTGCTTTTTTAAATTTAATTTTAATCGAATATTCCTTCTCCCTACAGTTTCCAAGACTATCGTGAAAAGACTATAGAGTTAAATACATCTAACAGTGATGAGGAGAACACTGATAAGTTTCGCTCACAGCGCTATAAATTATTTGCATCAGTAGATGACATATCTGATTCAAATTCATCAAGTAGTGCACGTTATCAGTCAACTACAAATCAAAGAAAATCTTTGAGGTTTTTGTATCGAAATAAATCTTATGCAGTAAAACAAAAATCTATTCAACTCAGTCGTCCAGGCCTCTTAAAAAGGAATTTTCCAATTAAGGAAGAGACTGTTGCTATAGAAGCACAACCAGCTGTTGATTCATCACCCAAATTAAGAGGTCAGAAGCGAAAAAGCAGTGCAGGAACTTAACTAGGGCCTCTAAAGCTCGTCAGTTAAGATCCACTTGTAAAGTTGCAGCATTGTATTCTCAACTTGAAACTACATCTGAATCACAACCGAAATTATTGCATAAAAATAATTCTAAATATGCGAAATATTCTAGATCATATAATTTGCGAATAAAAAAGAAAATAAATACTTCAAAGCATTCTCCTATTGCTGTTCAACCCAGTTGTGCAGCTATGTGTCGGTATTCTTTGAGAGATAAAAAAATAGTGAATAAAAAGAAAAACAGAAAAAGAAAAAATAAAGATCATTGCTCTAAAAATGATTCGTTCTGGGCTGCTATGCAACCTAATTGGTCAAGTATTTGTGATTATTCTTTGAAAGTTGAAAAAAATACAGAAATGAATAAAGCTAACATTAATACAGATGTTTGTGAAAAAAGTAAGGATAGTTTTAAGAATATCAAAAAATCGCAACCATATATTCCTTCTGTAACTTCAGAAAGAAGTAAGACATTTTATTCTTCAACTCCAGTATGTTCACCTGTTTCTCACTCCCATTTCTTAAATGTTTCTCATTTCACAAAACTATCTACTCCTGTTACCCCTGCATTTATAACCAGCACTCCATCAGAGAAATTCAAACAAACAAAAAATAAATATATCCATTTAAATAATATTAGTAAAATATCTGCTGTTGAACACAGGGAAAATGATGCAAGCTTAGATTTCTCATCTAAACCTATAAGACTTCCATCGTCTAATAGAAATTCTGTGTTATCGAGGAAAAGTAGAACACTTAACTCCACATACCAAAGTAGTATGAAGAGGAGGCATCCATCTGTGCGATCTTTATCAAAATCTCGTGCTTCATCTAAGGAGGTTGTTGATTGTTCTATGAGAAGCTGTAGTTTTTCTGTAGAGGTATGGATACTTTTTATAGTTTTTTTTTTTTTAAACATGCATTTCTGACATTTTAAAATTTTCTGATGTGATTGTTATATTACAACAATTTATCAGGCACATTTCTTTTAAATCCTTTGACAAATGTTACTTTCATAAAGGTTAATCAGTCAGTGTTGCACTAGTCATTTTACTCTTTGTTGATTCAATTAATATCATATTCTTAAATTCCAGCTCCAATACATTTTTTTAAGAAATTATTTTAATCATAAAAGTAATAAATTTAAGATAAAATATTAGGAAATGATATATAGTTATAAAGTTAAATAAAATTAAAAACCTGCATTTACCTTAAAATAGAATATTGTACATAGAGGCTGAAGGAGAAGGGAAATTGTTTTGAAGACGAGTCACTTTCTCCGATATAAACATTTTAACTGTCTGCTTTTTTTTTTATGCCTAAAAATTAACAGTGGAATTTAATCAATATGCTTTCTCTAACTTCTGTTAATAAGTTGATCAAAATATTATGGATGGCTAAAACACTATGGAAACATGGGTGTCTGGGCACTTTCTGAGTAACCAGTAAATATGTTCTCTTCCCTCCATTTTGTTCCATGTATTAATATACCTGTATTTGTGAGGTAAGACAAAGCAACCTCAAAAAAAAAATAATCCATACAGCTTAATATTTTATAGGTGAGTCGCTGTATCTCAAGTTTGCAAACAAAATTTTCTGGACTAGTAAATGCTATATCAGGCCATAGTGTGCATTTTACTGTACAACTATTGCCCTGTAAAGTAGCTAATAATCTGGTTTTAATAATTTTTCTCATAATTTAGGTTGCAGTTTGCTTGAGGTAATACCCAAATTCATTGGCTGCACTCAGAGTTCTTACAGATAGTTGGACTTTATAAATGACAATGGTGGTATGTGCAGTGGGTTGGTCATATTGAAAAACAAGCATCCCTTTGGATCATAAAGATGTTGCAGCAGTGATTGTTACAATGTATATATTAGTCAATTGGAAGGTTTTAATGAGATTTAAGGTACTCGAATGCCAGACAAAATCAGACAATTGCATAATTATCCCTAACTGCTTCAACATCATCATTGCTAACTCTGAAGGTGAGCCACGGCTTTTTCACATTACCTGTGATATATATGGAAGAGATGGTTAGGCAGGCACAACCCATCATAACCCTCATGTATGCTTTTATCTTTTGAAAAAATTTTAAAAAAATTATGTATTACAATTATTTTATAGTTTTATATTATTTTTAGGCTACAATTATTGAAATTTAAATAAAATATACGTGCATATTTATGTATTTGAAAAAATGTAAACTTAAAGAGTAAAACTTACTATTTTAGATGCTTCGAGTAGGAAAATATTACTCAATCGCTTGTGGGGTGTTCTCGGCTCCCCAGGTAAACTTTTGAAGGTCATTACATTCCAATCGTCCGAGCGAGAGTAATTGCATCAGTCCTGAAAGTTCAATGACTTAAAAAAGTGCAGCTACTGAAAAAAATCGTGATTTTGCGCATTCTTTCTTAACTTCCTTAATATCATAAACTGTCATGAATTCAATCAAAACGTCTTCATGCAATAGGCATAAATTCCCAAATTTTTTAATTTGTGCTAAAACAAAAATTTTGTGTAAAAAAAAAAAAGTATTGTGTACTGTATTCTTTCAAAATCATGTAAAAAAAGAGTTGTGTGTATGTCTGAAGTGGTATTGCTCCATCATTATATACATATACCAGCAGACTTGACTTGACATGGTGATAGTTGATAAGTCCCATTTTCATCTGAAAGCTGTTATATCCATCTGTGAAGTTAATTGGGTCAGTTTTTTTCCTAGCAGATTTTATTTTACCTTGGCACATGCTACTATTACATTTGGGCATGATAATTTAAGGTGTTATATTTATTCTGTAATAGCTTGTAGTAGTCTTAGCATTTGTGCGAAAGCTCATGCCACCTACTTAAGCTGCTTGACAGTTATTGGTTCTATGTTACTTGCATATCTCTTATTGCCTTCTTGCTTTCAAACTACCTTGACCAGCAGTATTGCCAGAACTTCCATCATTTGAATATGAAAGGAATCATGTGTGACAAACCATAGTCTTTAGGAACTACAGAATGTTGAAGGCTAGAAACAATTTAGAAATTTTACACAAAATTTGTATAAAGATGAAAAAGATGACAACTCTTTATTATTCATGTACCGAACTGTAAGTAAAGCACAGGTATAGGTTTCATCACAGTTTATAAAGAAAACAATCACTGTGTTACTCCTAACCATTAATGGTCTATAAATCTAAGATTTAATGGTATTCTACACATGCTTAATTTCGGTGAAAACGAGGCATTTATTTCAAGATGCCTCATGTGTATGTTAATCATCAGAAATGGCATTTGTGTAAATATCTTAATTAAAATTACAGTCGGACCTCTATTTAATGAAGTCACTAAAGCTCGAAAAAATATTTGTTATGTGGAAAATTTGTTAAGTAGAAATTCATCTTTTAATACTCTTTAGAAACCACATAAAACAAATATTTTAAATTCATAAACACTATATATTTTTATATGTTAAAAAAAGTAATTGTTCATACTTTTTTTGTAAATTACTATTTGTTTTATAAATCTAACCCATCAAAAAGAAATCTGCTAAGAAAAGAAGAAAGAACACTGTGTGTCCTGGAATATCACTCTGTCTTCAACCTTTAAAAATAATTTTTATGTTAAAAGTTAATGAATTTTAATGACATTTTCTATACTTTTTTAAGCCTACAAGTAATTTTAAATGCTCATTATTTTATAACCAGTAATTTTAAGCATACATTGCCACATGCGTCCTTAAATTTATTTACTGATACAGTCTTAATTTTATTTAGTTTTTTATTTGAAAAATTACAGAAATTTTATTGTCCTAGATTAATTAGGCACCAGTTCAAGGTCATTGATCACAATAAACTGTGTATAAAGAGAGAATAATTTGAAATGTTTTTAAAATATAGCGAAAAAAATCGAATCAATGGAAAAAAGTTCGTTAAATAGAAAATGCACTTCACTATTTGGAGGTTATTTTACAAAGAAAGTAATAAAATGTTTTTCATTTTCCAGGAAGAAGTTTGTAAAACGTGGTCTAACTGTATTTTCAAAACAAATTGTGTATCTACTCTTTTTATTTTATTTCAACATTTACATTATTAATTACAAAGTATCTTAGAAGTGTACTTTAAGTACCTCTGCATATTTGATACTTTTGGGTTGATATAAATGAAAGTTTTTGTATCTATAGGTGATCTATCTGTCATCATCAAATTTATCTGCAAGTGATTTCCAATCCACTCTATTTAAATTGTTGGATTTTTGTGACCAGACAAGTATTATACCTTTTAAAGAAATATATGACTGGAGGTACTAAAGTTTTAATACATGTGCATGATTTTGTCAATAGTTATTTACACATATTATTGAGCCATACAAATTCATTCAAGTTACTTTTTAGTTTAGAAATGTTTTATTGTGCTCATTGTACACTGCTAAAATTAATTCAGAATCCTTTTCATTATAGGATAAGTAATGTTTAAACCATTTAAAATCTATAATGTAATTTTAAAGTAAATGAATTTAGATTTTAGCTATTAGTTTTAAAATCCAACCACCACCAACCTTGCTCACATTTTGGAAAGGAAAAAAGTGTAACTTAAAAAAGGCAAATAAAGTAAAATATGTATTGTGAAAACTAATTTTTGTTCCTTACCGCAAGTAAAGTTCTTTTCTTACAAATGCTTTCATACCTTAATGGGGTTTAATCATTTTGTAGTAGTGTATTGCAAAGTGTGATGTGATTTTTTAGTATAGACAGTGAATTTTGTCAAGGATACGTTATCTATATATAGGAAACTGGCTATGTGATATAAAAGTTGAGAAACATGCATTTTTCATGTTCCACCTTTAGATTAAATTTATGGTATAATTAATTTTTATTCACTGCAATTGAATTTTCATTTATTGTATGATAATTTATTTGATCAGAAATTATACTATCAACAACTTTTATAATGGTGTTATTTAGGGTTTATTATTTGTCATATATACCTGTTACTTTCTAGGCATTCTGTGTTCAGTTAATAAATTTAAAGAATAATATAAATTTATTTTCAAATCAATTTTTCCCCCTCCATTATTTCCTTTAACTTTGCATTTATGACAAAAAAAATCTAGACATTAATTAGAACATTATTTCTCATTGATATATATTATCAGGTAATTGTGTTCAAGTCTAATAGATGGAATATTCTTAACAGGCATACTACAATTCGAAAGATTGGTGAAGGAACTTATGGAGAAGTTTTTTCTATTGTCCAAAACAAGGTATCCTCTGTGATAAAAGTAATTCCGTTCTCAGAAAATAATGATGAACAAAGCATGCAAAGTGTTGAAAGTATATTATCAGAAGTTAAAGTATCACAGTAAGTTTATTAAAAAATAAATTTTATATTAAGCTCCTGTTTAAAAATTTTCCATCTTACTCATTTAATTTTGTCAGATTCTTTTTTTTTTTTAATCTTTATTATAAAAATTAACATTTAAAATTTCTTCACTTAAATTTCATTTATCATATGTGTTTAATAATAGTTTTTATTACTGAAACAAGGTTATTAAATAAATTAAGATGGCGAGATTTTTTTTAGTCTTGTTTCTTCAAAGTATTTGATTTAATGCACTATTCCAGACTATTTTCTGCAACTTAATTTGGTAAATTATTGTCTGATTTTGATTATTTTTTTTCAATAATTGGCCTTACTCAGAATATAAATAAAACAATTTAAGAATCTTATAATAATCTAATAGTGAACTTTTTGGTTATTACTACATTGAAACTCTGTAATTGGATTTTAAAATAACTTTTGTACTTTTTTGTGTGTGTGTATATTAGACGATTTTATTTTATTCATTCATCTTTCCTCCTCAGGTGTCTGAGTACGTTGAAAAACAATAAAAATAATAAAACCAAAAATTTTGGCAAATTAAAAAGGTAATTATTTTTTGCATGGATAATTTTTGTGTTATGTAAAAATAGAGCATAAAAAAATATTCTTCAGGTGCAGTATCTGGAATATTTTAAATATTTTGATAATACAGCATATCCCGGAGATGGAGTTTCTTTTTTTGTTTTGTTATCCTGTTCTTTGAAGTAACTCTATCATTAAATGAAAAATTACTTGAAGGGAAGCGTTTCATCAGCTAAATTTGAGATTAAACACTTATCACACAATTTTCTGGATTATTACTTCATTTTTTCTTTAATTCATTTTTTAAAACATTATTAAGACATCTTTTCCAAATGTATAAATGCCTGAACTAAATGAGGAGAGAGAAAAATAACTATTTTCATGAAAATTTGCAACATTTTGGTTTACATGTTTCAACAATTTCGAAATAGTCCATCAATATCTTTTCATTTTAACATGTAAAGGGATAGCTTATCTAGCATTACAGAATAGGAGAAAATACGAAACTTGTTTTAAAAAATGACGTGTAAAATGTTACTCTGTATAGCAAAACCATATTATAATATTAATGTTGGGAATACTTTTATATCTGAAGAAATATTCCTAGCATTCCTATTAAGAATTATGTAAAAACATCCTTAATTTTTTTGCTAATGTTAGAACAGTGGTAGAACATGTTTTATTGATTAGAAAATTGCTTTATTTAATTAAATTGTAAAACATTAAAATAAATATAGTATTTCATAGCAGATGTAATGTGCTATAATTTTTGTTATTTGTATAATAAAAAAATTTCCTTCTACATGGGATATTTTTACTGAATTATATATTTTAATGTGTTCTTAGTTGAAAAAAATAACCACCATTTCCCTCCTTAATGGATTTTTTTTTAAAAAAAGAAAAGGCTTGCTCTAGAACATGCCACAATTTAAAAAATTACTACTTTATTACAATTAAACATTCTTGTAATTAATCAAAAAAGTTTTTGTTATATTTCCAATTTTTTGTTTATGCTTTTTGCTGTTGAAACCTTCTCTTTGATGCTTCTCCTATTATGCTTTCGCTTTCCAATTTCGTTTTAATGTTGGAGCATCCAGCTGTAGTCAGCTAGCATATTGGCATCCCATATTCCTTGGTAGCATCTCTCAATATTGTGGACATCTTGGTGAAACATTTTGCTCTGCTCTTCATTGTGGATTCCCAAATTTTCATTAAAATAGTCTATGTAGGAGTGTAGAAAATTAACTTGTAAGAGCTAATCTTGTATCCTTGAGCTTTAACACTGCCGACATGTGTTAAGCATTGGATTTATAGTCGGGGTATTTAGTGTTCCCAAAACTTGTACACTACGTTGTTAAAAGAATTTCATATTTCTTCAGTTTGACTTCAGATGATATTCGGAACTTGGAACACAAATATCTGAGACATTCCCCATCTTTTTGCAGTGATTTAATAAACTGCTTCATGGAGCCCACATTTAATATGAAGAGGTGGTAGTAAAACTTTTTCTGGTGTAACCAAGGGTTTTTTTGTGCCTGTAGTTGAGGTGTTTCAGTGTAACCTGTTAGTTTTTTATCCAATGCATCTTTCTGATTCTACTGTATCAAGCGTAGACTGCAAGGATCTTTGTAAAACATGCCTGCTTGCCCAACAACATAATTAGTATTTTGAAGTCTCCACAAACCAACCATTAATGTGCTTGATTTTCCCAAGAATCTGCCAAATCATATTATATTTTTCTTCCAAATGCTCTAAATGCCCCATAAGAAATGCAATTTTACTTCCATCATTATGTTACAAAAATGCTTCCACACTCGTTTGAATGAATCAATATCTCAGATGAATCATAATCTACTTCAAAGTACTTCATGATTTCTGAAACATCACTGAAAATACTATATTTCCGTCTTCGGTGAAACACTAAATGAATCTTTTTCTCTATTCTTGTATCAGGAAAATAAGCTCCCAAAAGTAGCAGATTTTTATTATTTAGCTTGATGCTAGCAATTTGGCTGCATCTTCAGAAAAGCTCAAATCAAAAATTAAGTAGTGAGTTCACTATGGAAAAAAGTAGAGGTCTCGTCAACAAAAAAAATCTGTAAAAGATTCATCCCACAGAGTTAATGTGCTGCTACCCTCCAACTCACTCAAGATATTCAAACTGGAAGATATGCTTTGGAGCCCATGCTAAGTTTTAATGTCCAAGTTTCTTTTTAAACTAAGCAAAATAAATTTTCTTAATAAAATCATTAATTTCTTAATCTACTTTTTATGTTGTATTCACCACAGACAAGAAAAAGTTGTCCAGAACATTAACTGAACCTTACAACCTCTCCAAAAAGGGAAACACATGCTTGTGTTTTGAAGGTCTTCACATTGCAAGATACTAAAATCATTTAACTAATTGCAATATGCCAATTCCAGCCAGTAATATTCCCCAAAATTTACTATAAGTTAATTAAACCTGTTTGGAGATGATGATTTGACCTTTTGCCTAAATGCCAAACTTAAATTACCACCACCATTCTTCTAATTTTTCTTAGTCTTCTCTTCAGTCTAGCTATAATTAATTAAATTAGCAAATTCATATTTTTATGAAGATTTTTAAAACTCAAAATAGAGTAGTAGATTTCAAGTTTAATAGAAATATATTAAATGAAACTAAAAGCTTCATTTAAAAAAAAGCTTGATGTGATGGATTTTTTTCATTATTTTATTAAGTTAAAATCTATCAGAAAAAGATTTCTTCAATCTTATGTAGTTCTTTTGTTGTAGACATGTGTAATTGAATGATTTCAATCTAAATTGTTAATCTAGCTAGTTAAGAATTGCAAATTATAGTTTAAATCTGTAAATTTTTTTAACTCTTCGAGTATTGCTTGAAAGTTTAAATAAATAACTGCATTATAAAATTGTAATGTAAGATTTCAATAAAAAGTTCTTAAGAAATTGAAAACTCTGCTCTAAAGAATAAACAGTTGCTTAATATACCATTAATTACTTAATTTTTTAATGTGAAAATAATTTTTGTTAAAAACTAAACATTAACATAATTCCCTAAAATTTGTAATAAATTTGCTCAAATTATAAATTCCATTTATAAAGATGCAAAATAATTAATCAAGTATTACTTTACTTTGCAGTGTACATATTGTGAAGGGAGAATATCCTGCTGAAATGCTTGTTGCTTGGGAAAAGTTTAGTGTAGCCAAAACTACATATAATTCTAAACCAGGTACTAAATATGCATAATTTACTTTTATCTCCAAAACTTCTACCTCTTAGTTTTAATTTTATTGCTTGTGTCATCATAATTTCATTTTCAAAATGTACTGAAAAAAAAGCCTAAAAGGCATCAACATTTCTTTAGATTTTGATGAAAGATACAAGTTTATATTCTGCAAATAATTGCATCCTTTTTCATAAAATTTATGCTTATTGCATGATGCTTGCTTACCTTAAGAAATTGTTTCCATGTTGACTCTCTCTCTCTCTCTCTCTTCTCTCTCTCTCTTGTTAAGTAATTACATAATACTATGATTTTCTCTCTTCCACAAAATAGAAACCTTTGTACCTAATTTTATGTAAGTACATTCATCAAGTGAAAAATATCTATTCTGCATTTCTGATATTGCTGAAATATATTTCATAGTCCTACCCAATGACAGGAACATTATATTTAAAAAAAATCATGAATAACTAGTTTCTTGCTAAATGCTGGTACAAATTGCATTAATATAGGATTAAATTGTAAATTTTCAAAGAATGTAATAACTTCTAATGAAAACTAAATTTCCATTGATTATTTGTGTATTATAAGTATTTCCATCTGTTTTTATTAAATAAATAGAATACATTAGTTGTGTAGTTACTTGTAAGCTGAAATTTAAATCACTGATATATGAAATTTTTTTCAGTTAAAAAAAAAAACTTATTTTACAACTCATTCTACATCAGACAAATAACTTAAAAGGTTCCCCCTCCCCTTTATTGAAAATATTTCTAATTCCATCGTTAATTCTGAGACCTTTTGAAAGAATATTGCTCATGAACCATTTAAATCACTTTTTTTTATATAAAAAGTAAGTTTATATAGATTTTGTTGAAACCTCATTTACACTATGGATAGACTTAACTGCTTAATGTTATGTGTGGATTTTACTGTGGGTAAATTGTAAGTCCAAATTGACTACTTGTGAATTCTTTAAATAATGCTGCAATATCTGTCAATCTTATTAACTTCCCCATCAATACACATATCTGCACAATTTTTCCATTCTAGAGAGAGTTTAATAAAGTAAGAATTAAGTGCATTAAAATTTTAATTAATTCTGTTTGAAACCTATTCTGTCCAATAATTTTTTTATTTCTTCAGATGTAGCCAATACAGCCTTTCTAGAAAATCTCATACTTCATCAAAACCAATTTACCCATTCTCTGCTGACTATTAGTATACCCTCTACATTTTTCATTATAGACTGAAATATCCAGTATAAAAAAAACTAGTTGGTGAGCAGCTCAACATCATAAAGACACTGACTTTTAGCATAAGCGTATGGAGTGAAGTACAATAAAAAACATCTAGGTGATTGCTTCTCATTTACGCAGCTGGTTTCAATTTCCTTTTCTGCATTGTAGAATTACTGCATCTCTCTTATTCTGCTGTGAGCACATTGCAATGTTGTCAATTTTTGAGAGTAAGTTATAAGTTCTAAATTCTTCCCCCAAATTATTGCATACATGCAAAAGCAATAGATGATTGAAACCATTTCGCTGAATAGTCAACCATGTGCTTCATTTCATATGATGTTGCCAATACAGTTACAATAGTACATTATTGTTAGCTCGCAGAAAAGTATCGTAACGATTGTCTGGACTGGAAAGGTGTCCCATAAGATGACTTATTAACAATCAACGGAACTAAGTACTGAACTCTCCGGGAAGTTGCAGGTTTATCAAAGTCTGAGGACTTTAAAAGTGAATTTTTGGACAGTGCAGTGCTTCAGTTATAAATTTAACTAAAAAGGAGTGCCAAGAACAATATTTTCAAAGAAAGAAAACTAAATACACATATAAATTACAGTTCTACAATTTGAGCAATAAGTATGAATATAGTTGTATACCTTATACAATGGGGATTGAGGGTCAAGTAGACAAAGGGGTCCCCCTTCCAAGTACTTGAATAAAAAAAAACCATTTGGCTCAAAATCCTTGTTCTGCAATATTCTATGAAAAGACTGCAATTGTAAAGACTTGTTGCATAGTCTTATTTAACTCAATAAGCTATTTTCCAACTGTCCTTCATTAACCCATTAATAGCCACCAAACTCTCGCTTCCAAATGCTACCATTTTTCACACAGACTCGTATTAAGGTGGTATGTTTAAAGAAATGCAGAAACACACCTTACAGTCTAGAAAAATATTTATTATTACAAAGTAAAGTATTAAATATACTGGATATTTTTGTAAAGAGAGTACCTTTTGTGCAATATATCTTAATACAGAATATTTTTAAAAATAAAATGAGTACTTAGCTTCTGTGTGATGTATTCTAAAACATAATTGAAATCATAAATCACCAACATGTAGGTAACAGGTTTCACAAGGAACTTTATTCTTGTTCTTAACTGCTTATTTTCTTGTTGAATTTTTCTTTAGAGGTTGAGGGTACTATGTCTGGAAAGTGTCTAGCTATAAGTCACAAAAGAGTGCCATACTTTAGTGTTTTTTGGTGTGTGTGTGATATTTCTCAATAATTCATTTCACCAAATTCATGCAGAAATCATAATTGTCTTGTTACCAATCTACAACCCCATTGGGGGGGGGAATAATTGTCTTGAAGGGGTAATGAAGAATCATTAATAACACATGTCATTTTGTGATTGTTGGATAACTCTAGGGTCTGATTGACTCTGTTAATGCCACTCATTGTCAAATTTTAATTGATAACTTTAGCTGGCTTCATAACCTTTTTTTTTCTTTTAGTTTCACAACGTTAGGCAGAATAAATTGAAAAATATTTTTATGGTACCGTCTTACTGCAGTAATTTTGCCTCAATCATTGCATTGCAGTAATTTCGCCTTTCTTCAAAGTAAGCTTGCTGAAATTACATTGATTAACTCTAGAACATCCATCAGTGTTGATTTTATGCTGAAGCCTGTTTAGTTTGTTATCTTTTCCTTTCTGCATTTTTTCAGAGAATTTGAAAAATTTTCGTGACTTTAAATCATTTTCCCTGGTGATAACACAAAAATACTTTGTGGTTCTTGGTTAATTAGGAGAGATTCTACAACTTAATATACCTAGAACGTTCACTGGTGTTGTTTTGACACCGAGGGGGCGGCAGCCGAGTGGTATAGGTATCGGACTGTGGCTTGCTTTGTCACGGGTTCGAGCCCAGTACCACTGAAGACCTGCCATGTAGGGCAGCGATGCACGTTAAATCTGTCGAGAGCTGAAACGTCCTCCCGTTGGTGTGGTGTGGTAGTTAGGAGAGGGGGTGCCAGCTCAGGTGTCGTCCACGTCTCTTGACCATGGTTCAAAATTACGTGGTCCGTCGCCAAAAGCCCTCGTGTAGCTGAACAGTGCGACATTAATATTCAATCCATCAATCAATCAATCGACTCTAAGGGAATTTATCATAATAAATAGCCGTCGTTCAGCAAAGGTAGTTCACTAAGTAGATACCATTAGTAAAACAAACTTCCATAAGTAATATCGCACATTTGTTTTACCTTGAATGTAGTGTTAGCGGAAATGAGTCAGTTATACTAAAATCGTTGTGTCTAAGTGTTTTGTTACATAGCATTTGCTTATCTGCTCTTTTAAAAAAATTTCATTCGATTTTCAAACCTTGTGCAGAGCAGATACCCTTAAGGAATGACTCATAGAAAAGGGGTCTAAACCCTGATGAAATTGCTAATTTGTTGCGAGAGCTTTCTGAGTATGTGCAGGATAGTGATTAGCTGTCTTGCTCTGGTTCCGATAAAGACATAAGATTGAGTGAAAGTGGCTGCAAAGAATCTGAAGAAAGTGCAGATGTAAATGGTGTGAATCCTAATATATTTGTCACTAAAGATGGCATAGAATGGATCCCACAGAAAGGTTGTGTTCCAAGCGCATATTTGCAACTCCAAATGTTTTGCGACAAAGGAGTGGTCCAACAAGCTTTGCAAAACATATCAATGTCAGTTTTTTTATGATATAAATCAGTGATTCCCAAAGTGGTCTATGAAGACCTGCAAGAGGTCCACGAAAGCGAAAAAATAATTTGGGGGTCCCTGAGGTGTAAATGGGTGTCTAGGATAGTTGCTATCATTAAACCAGATCATGACTAATATTAAAAGGAAATCAAGTCGAAACTAGATTTACCTATTTAACCAATTTGTTTATTAAATTTAATGAGGTTAATTTGCAGTTACAAGGCAACAGCATAAATTTTATTAAAACAAAGACTACATTTCAGCCTTTCTTGCTAGAATTAAGCTACGGGAATATATAAGTTGGGGTGTCGCCAACATTTAAATGCCCTTTTTTCAGATTTTGAAACTAAGTTTGAGAATGTTCTGACTATCGTAATACCAATAGTAGGCAATGAATACATATGGTCACTTTGAAAAAAAATGTCAGATTACAAGAATTAAACACTAGGAATATGCACTAACGAGGATCTTCAAGTAAAGTTAAGAAACAATGTCAACAATTTTGGCTTTAAAGAGATATACATGTTATTTATTCCATATTATAGAATATCTTGAGAAAGTTTTTAATTGTTTTTCCAATTGATAAGGAGTTTCAGTGTGCTTACCAATCTCCAAAACAACAAGTAATATAAAAAAAAATTAAGTCAATTTCTATTTAGATCAACAAAGAAATTTACAATTAATATAAAATATGTATATACATATGACAGAATCACAACACTAAGTGATAATTAATTATCTTTAAAGTATTGTATTGTCATCCTAAACAACCATGTATATAAAATTTCAGTTCAACGGAATGCTTTAAAACTTAAGGGGAAAAAAACCTTTTCAAGTTTTGACATAAGTTGCCAAAATTGTCATTAACTTGCCAAAAATAATGCCAACGTGGCTGTATTTGTAATTCTTTAAGTAATTAGTTTTAATCAATTATTTAATTACTTTAATGTCATCTAAAATAATCATGTATATAAAATTTCAGCTCAATTGAGCACTTTAAAATGTAAAGGGTGTTTTTTTTAGAGGTATAGAACTTTAAATTGCAATAAAACAATGATGTATTATTCGATTGACATGAATTTTTTTTTATTCGAAAGATAATCCTGTGGCATTACATTTTAATGTATATGATTTCTGGCATAGGACTGCCATGGCTGGCTCGGATGTAGTCCAATCTGGACGTCCAATTTTCGATGACTTTTTCCAACATTTGTGGCCGTATATCGGCAATAACACGGCGAATGTTGTCTTCCAAATGGTCAAGCGTTTGTGGCTTATCCGCATAGACCAATGACTTTACATAGCCCCACAGAAAATAGTCTAGCAGTGTTAAATCACAAGACCTTGGAGGCCAATTCACAGGTCCAAAACGTGAAATTAGGCGGTCACCAAACGTGTCTTTCAATAAATCGATTGTGGCACGAGCTGTGTGACATGTTGTGCCGTCTTGTTGGAACCACAGCTCCTGGACATCATGATTGTTCAATTCAGGAATGAAAAAGTTAGTAATCATGGCTCTATACCGATCACCATTGACTGTAACGTTGTGGCCTTCATCGTTTTTGAAGAAGGATTCCACCAGCCCATAAAGTGCACCAAACAGTCAGTTTTTCTGGATGTAACGGTGTTTCGACATACACTTGTGGATTAGCTTCACTCCAAATGCGGCAGTTTTTTTTGTTGACGTAGCCATTCAACCAGAAATGCGCTTCATCGCTAAACAAAATTCGCTTATGAACTTATCGAAAATTGGACGTCCAGATTGGACTACATCCGAGCCAGCCGTTGCAGTCATATGCCAGAAATTATATTTAAAATGTAATGCCACAAGATTATCTTTCGAATAAAAAAAAATTAATGTCAATCGAATAATACATCGTTGTTTTATTGCAATTTAAAGTTCTATATCTCTAAAAAAAACACCCTTTATTTTATTAACGATTGAAAATTCCACCAAGATAAATAAATAAGTAGAGTGTGAGCTAATAGCAGAAATTGAAAAAAGAAAGAAGAAAATACTGGACACTACTAACAGAGGAGATATTTAGGGTTAAAACCTGATAAGATTGATGCCAAATGTTGAAAGTTTTATTGAATCCTCAGATTGATCCATCCCACTAAAAGCATTTGTTTGTTGCTCAGTTATTTTATGCATTAACTAAATTTTAATTTAATTAATTAACATGTGTTTTCTCTTAAGTTTTAAACACTATATTTCACTACAGTTAAAAATTTTAAATCTTTTAAAGTAAATAGTTCTATACCTGCTGTCAAAAACACATTTAAGTTGATAAATTTGCAAAAATTTAATATTAGGTAAGTAGGTGGTCTATTCCAAACTGAAAAACTTGTCAAGGGGTATATGAGGCAAAAAAAGTTTGGGAACCTCTGATATGCACCGTAAATGCAACACCCTGAAGGAAGCATGCAAATAACATGAAATTTACAACATGCATTAGCGTAGGTGAGGTTTGAAAATGATTAAATTTCAGCACAGACACACATCACGTGCGCCTGTGGCGCCACCTCAAAGCACTAAATAAGGCTTGGAGATAACGATTTCAAGTTCGGCAATTGTAGTTTTCTGAAAAAACGATCAGTTACATCTCGTAGAAAACAGCGATCAGCTTTTGATCAAGTATCCGAGTTCGACAGCGAAGGATAGTGGCATACCGAGATTGTGGATTGATTATCTTTCAGGGAAATCGGTAGTCATGTTGGACGAAACCAAACAACTATAATGTGGTTTTGTGACCCTTGGATGCAGGAGGGTATGACGGACTGACGTGGACGATCACATCCACCTCAGTGCACCACTTCATGTAAGGACAGGCAAATTGTGCACATGGCAGTGACGGATCTCTCAGTCACATCATGAACCATAGCACAGCACATTGAGTCTGTTATGCATCATTCAGTGTATGCCCGTACCATTCGACGCCGTTTACAGCAGAGTGGTCTGTCCGCAAGACGTCCATTGCTTGGTCTACCCTTGACGCAGAACCACAGATGTCTCCACCGCCAATGGTCTGATGAAAGAAGGATGTGGGCGGCAGAATGGAATAAAGTTGTCTTTACTGACGAGTTACGCATCTGTCTGCAACACCACGATGGTTGGATTCGAGTCTGGAGACACCGTGGAGAGAGGATGCTGAACAGCTGTGTTATGCACAGCCACCCTGGTCCTGCATCGGATATTATGGTATGGGGTGGTATTGGATATCACTCTCGCACTCTTCTAGTATGTATTGCTGGTACTTTAAAGACCCAGCGCTACATGTCCGAGGTGTTGGAACCAGTTGTTCTTCCTTACCTTCAGAACTTGGCCACAGCCATATTTCATCAGGATAATACGCGATTACATGTGGCACGCATTGTCCAAAGGTTCTTTGTCAATCACCATATTGAATTGCTTCCCTGGCCGGCTAGCTCTCTGGATCTTTCGCTGATAGAAACATGTGGTCCATGGTTGCTCAACGATTGACCCAGATTACACCCCCAGCTGCCACACCAGATCAAATTTGGCAATGTGTGGAAGTGGTTTGGTCTGCTGTACCCCAAGAACACATCCAAAGTCTCTTTGAATCAATGCCGAGGCGTGTGGCAGCGATGATCTCCAACAATTGTGGCTACTCTGACTATTTGATTATGGCAGGAACCACACTTCACAGAAGTCTATAAATTTAATCATTTGATACATGGTCAACATGTTATCTACAAAATAAATTTTGTTGTGCTATCTCTTGTCTTTCTTGGTGTTGCCTTTACGGTGGCCAGCAGTGTATATGATAATTACATGAAATAATATCAAGTCATAAAAATAAACCCTACTGAACATTAGCCCTGCAATTATTTAGTTATTACAATTACTTTATATACATTATATATATTGTGGTGTTGAAACGCCACCATAGACATTTAAGGTTAATCAAAATTCTGGACGTTCTAGTGTAAAGGCAAAGAGTTTTACAAACATCAGTTTTTACTTTTGTGAGAATATCTGCTTATTTTGGAAACTAGTAAAAATTGCTAGCGATTACACAATAACCTTTTCCCAAATAAGATATAGCAAGGGCCATCATTTTTTACATCACCATTCCATAGTTCTGATACTTGATATGAAAGATTGTTCTGTTCCCTATCTATACTATCGTATTATAAACATGGCCCGATTTTTCTTCAGCTAGTATTAAAACTCCAGAATGAACTCTTTTCAACAGTATTTTTTACATATAATCTGCATTTGAAAAACATCAAATTCTAGTCATTGCTGATATCTCTTTCTCGTATATATTCTTTTTAGAACTACATAAAGCCTGTTTTCATCAAGTAAAAAGTGTGGAAATTTCAATATTGGAATCTGTTCTAATTTTTCCAAAAATTGAACTTTCAATTTAGGATTTTTGGACTAGCAGTGTGAAATATTGGGTTTTACACTTATTCAGTTCAAAATAAGAACTAAAAAAATCATTCCTTTCAAATAGATTGCATTTTGTATACCATAAAATCCGTCAGATAACGCGTACTTTTAACACAAAAAATAAAATTGAAAATTACAGGTGTGCATTATACGCTGGATATATAAATGATATTTTTAAATTAAAAATGATTAAAAAAATAAATTAGACTTCTTTATAGATCGAAATATTGCTTATTTAAAATAAATGACATGCATTATGAACTTAAAGAATTGTATTTCTAGAAGTATGCTATTTTTTCAAAGGCCTGAGATAATACTTTGAATAAATGACTTCAAAACATAACAGTATCGTAAACATACATTTCAGGTTTCTTTGTAGGAAAGGGGGTGCGCATTGTACGCCGTATTTTACGGTATATACTGCATTGTTATGCGAAACAATTTCCATCACTTGTGGAAGACCAACTGTCCATTAAAAATGGTTGGTAAAACAAAAAGTAGATTCTAAACTTTATAATCTATATTTTTTTTTTTATTTCTAGTTCTCCCAAAAATTGATAAGTTCTTCATATTGGAGTACACCTATTGAAGCATTTTCCAGAGATAATCATTACTATTTGAATTATCCTCATCTAATGAAATTCCATGATTTTGATTCTGATGAAAGAAAATGGTCACATCTAATTCACTATCTCTATCAAACATGCGTTCAAATAAAAATTTAAAAAAATTATTCCAGAGTAGTAGCTCAAAAACACAGACCTCCTCTGAATTTGCTCATAGGTGAACACTTTAGGTTTCAATTTCACCCTTTTATGAAAACTCACCTTACAGTTTTAAGAATACCTCATATACTAACACCTATCCAAGGTCATTTGAATGCTTTCTTCATAGTTAAAAAGATAAATACTAATTTATAAAAAGGGTATTTTGTGACAACATATAAATACGCCCTACCATTGACAAATATATATATGTAAATATATATATACACACACAGATTCAAACAACTGTTTGAATGTATATATCTGTCAAGAGGTTAATATTTAGTCATGCTAATTTTCTGTGAGGAAATTGCCCTATGAAACAAGCTTTCTAAAAATATTTCATCCTAACATTGTAAAAATTTAATTTTTTCAAGGGAATAGTTAAAACTATTTCCTTGAAGCATCTAGGTTTCTATAATTTTCATTTTTAACTAAAATTCCTTTACCTTTGAAATGTAATGGTTTTTTAAATCAAATTAGTGGGTGGAAAAGGAAATTTTACTTTGATTTTCTTGGGAATGTATCATAATTTACTTATTACAATCCTTTTCACTTCAGGTATTTCAGCAAAGATATATTTATTTCTTGTTTTTATATATATATATAGATATTTTTGATGATCAACAGCTATTTGTCATCATTGAACTTGAGTATGGTGGAAAAGACATGACAAGTTTTGTGGTAAGTTTTGAATTTCTTATTGCGCTCACAAAGACATTGAAAGATTTTCTTTAATTTTATTGAACAAATATGTATAAGATGTGATTACAATTAAAGCTTTGTCAATATTTGATCCTGTGGCAATTATACTGTTAAAATAAATTGTTGTAATTGTAGATCAGTTATTTTAAGTTATGTGCTGAAGAATGATGTGAAAAACAACTGACAAGCAAGCTCTTCTCTCATAATTACAGATAGGTTTGCAAAATATTCCCTCTTCTATAGGAGTTGGCGAGAATATATCAATGTTTTTTTTATATACCTTCTTCGATTCTATGCTTTGTGAATGCATAAAATTACTTTTAGTCAAAAGAAACCATCTCTTATTGAAATTAATCTTTATTTGAAAAATTAAATATTTTAATTGTGTGATGTGCCCAAACTGTGTGCATTTTTTTTTTCTAACAAATATATAAGTGCATTGTATGAATTTTTTTTCCCCTCCGGGGCTGCATTTTAGCAACTTAGCCTTTGCAGACACAAGTCCCCAAATGTGAGTCATTTCATGGTAGCACCATCTAGTAATGGCCTCGCTACCAAATTTCAACGCTTGAATTAATTTTTAATTCTAGCTCTCGTTGGATGTTAAATATTGCTTTGATTTAATTTTTCCAAGAGTACCAGAGCCAAATTTATACTCAAGTGATCTTTTACATGCCATATAATCACATGACATGAATGCCTAGGAATAGAGCCTGCAACCTTAGGCTTATGAAGAGGGCACGCTACCTCTAAGCCATCAGAGCTGACCATTGTATGAAACTTGATTTTTATTTATTCAAAACGTAATTTTTTAACTAATACAAGTTATAAATTGTAACAGATAGGTCTATTTACTTTGCAGGTGAGCTCAATTTTTAAACGACTTCTCCACTTAAAGGTCCTATTTACAGAATTCGTAACTCGAAAACAATGAAAGCACAATTTTCTGGGAGAGGGGAATGGGTGTGTCCAAATGAACAGTGAAGTACTCGTGCAATACTGGTTGTAATGACTATTGGTAAATAGTACCCTCATAAGAGATAAATTATATTCCTTTATTTTCATTATTTTCTTGACTTTGAAAAAAAACAATTTTTACATGCTGTTATTTTTCCAAGTTTGCATTTATTTTATTCCATTTTCTGATTATTATGCTCTGACTTGATGTTATGATAAAAGAAAATGACTTCACTGTGTTAGAAGCATCCATCCCCTTTTACCCCAATTTAGGGATGGGTTCTGTTTGTTCCCCAACTGCAATTGGTGCTCGAGGCGCAAATACCCCTCAATTTCCTGCTATTTTTTTTTTCAAAACTAAAGATAACGATGCTTCTACGTCCTTGACGATAGGAAGGAGTTCAGTTTGATGTATACTTTACTTACTGTCAACAATTGTAACACTGTTTCTATGACTCCTCTTTTATTCCCTTTCCCTATCGTTCAAGCTCTGGAAACTACCCGTCATGTAACAAGTATTACAAAGAAATTGCTGTTCTCGCTGTTTCAATATATAGTCAGTCCTTTTCTCTGTTTGAGGATCAGTTTTGGCTTCTTCATATTTAAAACGAGTCATTTAACTCTTTTAAGATCTGCAATGTTAATTAAATGTTTTCAATGAGTACAAAAAAAGAAAGATTTTGAGTTTTGTATAATGATTAATTATAAAAATGTAAATTTTAAAGGCTGAAACCTACTCAAAACCATGTACGTTTGAAAGAGCTTAAAAAATAAAGGTTTCCCTTGTTTTACTTTTTTTAATCCAATAATTGAAAATATTTTTATGATTGTTTTAACACACCAGTTGTAAATTTTCAAATCCTTAATAAATATTTAAAAATACAAAAGAAAATTTTAAAAAATCGAAAACAAGAGAAACTTTGGATTTTTTTTTCGATCTTTTGGATGTATTTTATTCCATTCATTTAAAAGCAATACACTTGACGAAAATAGAAAAGTAAGAAACTCTATAGAGGATTAGCATTATGCTCGCGGGATTTCGTGACGGAGTGTCAATGGGAGACTTAATGAAATTATCCTATGGATTTTGAGATCTATATTGGAAAACACTGCTTTAAAGGACCTCTAATTTTCCATGCTAATGATTTGGCAATGCTGTTGGGGATTTTGTTAGAAAAATCCATCCTTTATGTTATAAGTGTACCTAATATACTTACTGCTATGTGTTGATTCCTTTGGGCATATGAATACAAACAAAGGTGGTGTGAGTACCATCTTTCAACCAGTAGAAGAATTATTGTATTTTACTTTGAGGTATACAATTATAGGCCAATGTAACTCTCCCTTAAAATTATGATTTGGTCGATTATCCGGTTTGTAAATGTAAAACCTTGGTTGCTTTGATTTTCTGGAATGGTAACATGCAAAATTTTCAAGTGTATTTATTTAGTGGCAATATTGTCTACTATTTAACCCGTTTTATCCCAATTTATTTATTTTATTCAAATTTGAATAGAATTATATTTTCTGAAGTTAGTTAAACCTAAACAAACTAAAAATAACAAAATTTGAAAAATTTATATATTTTATATAAGAAATCTGACTCGTCCTCTAAATAGGACACTGGGATAAAGGGGATAAAATTTGCACTTACAAGTTTTTGTGTTCTCTTCAATGAGGAAAAGCTATTTCCGAGTAGAAATTTTTTTTTATTTCAATAATACTTTCTTGTTTACAAAATATTTCACTTTTCAGTTAAATTTCACTTTAATTTTGCTGGAAAGGTCCAAAGCAAGCCTGATAAAGCATTTTATCACATTTGCCATAGTATGTTTTGGGTTTTCCTTTGCATTCCTCTCTTTGACAACGACATTGTTTTTCTTGCTTTAGTAAAAAATGACCAGCACTATCTTTGTGGGTATCTTATTTTGCAACAGAAGGTACAGTCAAGATTCTAGGTCTACCTTTTATTCTTATCACAATTTTTTTAGATAAACGGTTGTTACAGCTCTTTGGAACTCCTTCAAGTTTCGGACTTCATCTTTGTTGAGAATTTTGTGAGTTATCCATGCATTTACAATAGCCATATCCAGTGAAACTATAAAAAGTGGCCAGTACCACTTTTTCCTCCAAATTTTAATGAAATGAAGTCCAGGTAACTACTTGTGGGGATCCACATCACCCATATGTTTGTAGTAAGAATTTATCTACTTTGACATCTTCCCGTTAACTTTATCTTTGTGTTCTCATACTCTCCTCCAAATCTCATAAAAATATTATTCAGTATGGCAAATAAATGTTGTTACTATCATCGATGGTTCAGTTAATCAGTGGTAGAATGCTTTTATATCAATCAACTTTCATATCATCACAATCCGTTAGACTCAATTAAATTTAATAAATCATCGAATACAAGTGTAAGATTAAATAATAAGTTTAATGGAATATGGAGTGCGTCTGCACTCGGTCACGTACAGAAGATCTCTGGTGTCAACAACACATGTTATTACAAGCAGCGCCCTCTATACTGAGGGGGGTTCTACCATTACTCCCCACTTAAACTCCTGCTAAGTTTACATTAAGATAATTCAAATTCTAAGGTAATTTAAGTAAAATTCATGCAAAATGAAATAATACAAATAAAATTCATGCAATGTGAAATAATACAAATAAAATTCATGCAATGTGAAATAATACAAATAAAATTCATGCAATGTGAAATAATAAAAATAAAATCCTATGAATTCAATTCTCAAATCATATTCATCATCAATAATTCTGAAATAAAATTAGCAATTCTTAAATCACATGCATATCAATAATTCTGAAATAAAATTAGCAATTCTTAAATCACATGAGTTATCAATAATACTGAAAATCAAATTAGCAATTATGTAAATAGAATAATATAAAGGTTAAAGTTCAAGAAATTGTAAAATGTGTTCAATTGTTCTTCTCTACAGTTGCAGGATCAACTGGAATAGGTAAAGGCACTACCTTTGTGATGGCTCGTTTTAAAATACCTGTTGAGGTTTTCACATTAACTACTCTTACAAGACCATCACTACCGGGAAATACTTCAAGAATACGCCCCATAGGCCAGTCCAGGGGCTTGGTGTTGGTATCCTTTAAAAGAACTAGCTGATTCTCCATCAAGTTAGGATTCTGTTCACTCCATTTAGCACGGGTCTGCAGATGGGTCAGATATTCGGTGCTCCAACGGTTCCAAAATTTGTCTCTCAGAGATTGAACGAGTTTCCACCTGGAATGGTAGGACAAAGAATCCGAAGCAGTATAAGGTTCAGGAAAGGATGAAATTGCACAGTTCGTCAAGAAATGCCCCAGGGTCAAAGGGTTAAGATCATTGGGGTCCGAAGAAAGTGGAGACAAGGGACGTGAATTCAGAACTGCTTCGATTTGTGCCATCAACGTAGTTAACTCTTCGAAGTTCATGATAGCTGATTTCGCTGCCCTCAATAAAATGCATCTCATGGACTTAATGTTTGCTTCCCACAATCCACCGAAATGGGGAGAAGCGGGTGGAATGAATTCCATTTGATTCCCTCTTCGCTGAATTCGCCAAAAGCCCTCGTGTAGCTGAACAGTGCGCGTTAATATTAAATCAATCCGAATAGCTGAATTCTGTTGGACTTGCAAATTTCGTTCCATTCATTAAGAATGTTTCTTGCTCCCTTGAAGTTCGTTGCCTTTGGCAACATCATTTGATGTTTTTGGAATTCAGATAGGGTCGAATGTTTCAATCTACCTCCTGGGTCAAATAATCGACCTGCGACTTGTAACAAATATCTTTTTGTATTAATTCTTTTAGAAAGAAATGTTCCTAAATCGCTGGAATCAAAATAGAATGTATCAGATTTTTCATTCCAACCAACTCCTAAGACCTTTGAAGCTATCAACGTGTTCAATGACTCTTTATGTTCATCTACTTCAAAATTTAAATTTTTAACCTTTGATTTAACTTGGAAGAGTTGGTTCTCCATTTCCGAAGATCCATACTTGCATCTTCCAAAATTTGTTTACTTTCTATGCAGGTCGTCAAGGCTGCTTGGACACTGACATTTCCACACAGAAAATCATCAACATACAATGACTGGTTAAGATGGTTAAAGGTATCAGGAAAAATATCCACATATTTTTTAAGATGATGCTTTATCGTAGCTGCAAGAAGAAATGGACTTGATTTTACTCCAAATAAAACCCTAGTCATTCGGAAAATATCAAGCCGTTTGTTTTCTAAATCAATTCCTGGATTTTCATCCCAGAAAAATCTTGTAAAATCCCTTTCACTTTCGTCTATCTCAATCACTAAAAATGCCATTTTTATGTCAGCTACAAATGCAATTGGATTCACTCTAAATTTGATTAATAGAAAAAATAGGTTAGATATAAAATTTAGCCCTGTGTGTAAACAATCGTTCAAAGATAGCTGTGATTTCGCATGTGATGACGCATCAAATACGATTCGCAATTTGCTTGTAGTTTTATCAGTACGTATTACTGCTCTATGTGGTAGATAAAAAATATTATGCTTTAGATTTTCTTCTTCAAATGGAATGCGTTCTATGATTTTCTCAGAAAGATAATTATTTACAACTAATTTGTAATCCTCAAATAAGGAACTGTCATTTTTTTAAAACGTGATCTTAACTTTAGAAATCTTTTCCTAGCAACTTCTTCATTATTTTCTAATAATGTTTTCATGTTAGGTTTCCAAGGGAATTTAACTTTATACCGCTTATTTTGGTATGAAATTCCCGCTTCAAATTCAGACATTATATCATTATCAATATTTTCCTCATCGGACACCTCTGCTTCTATTCCTAAGTTCTCTAAATTCCAAAATTCACTAAGCTGTTTAGAAATATTGGATTCATTAACAATAACACTCATTGATAAAAGGTCCTCAGAATCTGTACTCTGCCCTTGTAAAGACCACCCGAATAATGTTTCTACTGTCACAAGATTTTTGTTTAGACGCGTAATTCTACCTGTAACTACTTGATAATAATAGTCCGCACCAATAAGAATTGATATTTCTTTATCGTTAAATTCATAAGAATCGGCTAATTGTACATTTTTTAAATATCTAAATTTTTTATCAATATTTCTATCAGGAGTCGGTAAATTCGTGATAGAAATATGTTCTGTCTCTACCGCCTCTATTTCAATGCACAAATTTGGATCATCCCTGTTTTTCAATTTTATTTTAACTATATTTAAAGTTTTTGTTTCAGTTTCTTTAGCACCAAATGTGCAAATGGAAAGGTTTTCTTTTCTAAGAATTGGAAAGTTAAATTTCTCAGAAGTACTCTTTAAAACAAAACTTCTTTGTGAACCATTATCTAAAAATAATCTAACAACTTCTTGTTCATTTTTGACATCTATTAATGCGGCGCATGTTTGTAACAATACACTATTTACTTCTGTTTTAATTACTGTTGAAATTACATTATCAGTGTCCCTTTTCGGAGACAAGTCGTCATGTCGATTCCGAAAACATATTGAGAAATGGTGGGATCCATTACAAATAGGACACGACTCCCTGTTACACATTCCATTGCTCTATGACCGGGCAACAAACATAAAAAACAACAGCCCTTCTTCCTTAAAATTTCTCGCTTTTCGTGAGCACCAAAGGAACGGCAAGTGTCGAGTTCATGACCTTTGTTGCAGTATAAGCATTTTCGGCTTCTAAGTTCTACTTTCTCCAAAGGGGTGGGAAATGAATGGGGTCGAAAATGTACTCTATTCGGGGTGGCTTCATGCGTTGTCCGAGGAAATAGGAGCCTTTATTTTTTGTTCTGTTTTGCGATGGAGGGGAATAATGACATAGTTTATGACTGTTTATTTGAGAAGCTCGTTCCCTACTACGGATTTCTAAGTGTAGGAACTGTAACAGAGCGCTCAGGTCAAACCCTTCGTCCTTTTGAGAACGATTGAATTCCAAAACGAGTTCCGAGGGTATCTGTTTCAACAGGATGGGTGTTAATAAATTTGAGTAGGATTCTCCTTTAACTCCTAAACTTGCAAGACTCCTTATTTGCGTTTCTGCTCTATCGTACAAATTTCTTAAGCCCACAATATCAGTAGGGTTTCTAACAGGTGTTAAATTTAATAAATTGCTCAAATGAGCATTAATTAACATGTTTTTATTTCCAAATCTATCTTTTAATAAATCAAGAGCTCTATCATAATTATCATCAGAAATTGGAAATCCATTAATGCAAGCAAGCGCATTACCACACAAATATGATTTTAAATAATTAAATTTATCAACTTTGCTTAGTCTATTGTTATTATGAATAGAGCTTTCAAATAAATTATAAAAATCTAACCATTCAGAATAATTTCCAGAATACTTATTTATATGCAATTTAGGTAAATTTATGTTCATACATTCAAAACTATTGGAATCAATAACTTGGAAATTTCGAGAAACTGTATCAACCTGGATAGAGTCAGAATTTATTCTCCTAATTTTAGAAGAAAGCTTCGTTTTCCAAAATATAATCTTCTCTTTAATTTCTTCCGAAGCTTCTATATCTTCAGTAATAGTGTCAACAGACAAACGGTCTTCAATTAGTGTATTTAATAAACTTAAGTTACTTTCTTTATCATTTAATTGCTCTATAAAAGCTTCAAATTGATCAACAGGTTCATTTTCATTGTTGATCTTTCCTTCAATTTTATTTATCAATTTTGTCAACGAAGAACGTACCGCAGTACGCTTCTTTTTAAATTTTGAGAGATCTGACATTTTAATCTTCTATTCAGGTATAATTCAGTTTTTCAATAAAAATTCGGCTTACCTGAATTCACTGTCGACGATGATATTCCAACCTCTTGGTCGAGGGTATCAAAAATGATTCTTTCATCAATTTTCATTAATTTCAGGCCGTTGCACCAATGTTACTATCATCGATGGTTCAGTTAATCAGTGGTAGAATGCTTTTATATCAATCAACTTTCATATCATCACAAAAGTGTAAGATTAAATAATAAGTTTAATGGAATATGGAGTGCGTCTGCACTCGGTCACGTACAGAAGATCTCTGGTGTCAACAACACATGTTATTACAAGCAGCGCCCTCTATACTGAGGGGGTTCTACCAAATGTTTTACTTTGAAGGATCGATCCTGGACATGCTGATTTATAGTTCCATAAAATATATAGTAGGCCGTAAGTAGCCTAGTGGTTAGAGCATCGGACTCCAGACCGGAAGGCCGGGGGTTCGATGCCCGATGCCACCAAATACTCTCCGAGTACACACGGACAGTGGCGCACACAAGGGGGGTCCTGGGGTCCGAACCCCCCCAAAGCCCTTGATTTTTTTTCCGATTGATCATAATTCTAAGTATATAGTATGTAAAATTTAATTAATTACTTGTTATTAATGATTAATTTTATTAAATAATGCTAATTGTTTATTCAAAAATTAGTTTTTTACAGTGTTTTGTTCCCGAAAATCAATAAAATCTAAAGGAGCATGTTACAAGAATAGTGAACTTTCGACCCCCCCGATAAATTCCTGTGTGCTCCACTGCACACGGAGTATGTGCTCGTTAAATCAGTGGGTCCGTAGTCTTGTTTCCTTCCCCTTCAGTTTCCATGCAGAAATTGTGGAGGTGGAGATAAGTGGTGTCGTCATCTATCGTCCCTTCGGGGAATTTCGCCGAGCTAAATCGTACTGTCACCTGTATGGTGCTCAAGGCCAACGACAGGCGTATCTCTAGCCCATGCCACGATGAATTTCGTGGGCCGCGATCTGTCTACGTCAGACAGGTGGCATTAGAAACAACAGCAACAATAAATTATATAATTATGTTTCAACTTTTGGAAGTGGTTTCATGGCGCCAGGGTAATTCCAAGGTCTCAGCATCTGACAAATAATCACATTCACAGGTATTTGAATGATAACCAGCTAGAAGTGAAATTCCTATAAAAACGTATTTTGTCAGCAGTGGTCAAGGAATCATGTTTGTTTGTTACATCTGCTGCATATTGCGTAGTTTCTTTTGCATTTATATTGTAAGCTTCAATGGAATAAAACTTCTCAAAAAGCTCTGATGGGGTTTTATCTTTCAATGCCGTTTCCATCTGCTTGAGCAAGTCACTTGCAGTTGAGTCAACCTTTGTTATCCATTTTGTCTTTATACATAATGACTGATGTCTTTTAGCTTTTTTCTGCTCTTTGTTGTCGAAACACTAGAGCTTGTGAACAGTTCAGGCTGGGAACTATCTCCTCTTCTAATCTCCAAAGACCCAGGAACATCATTTATAATAATCTCACTAGTTTTTATTTCATTATCATGCCTGTCTTCATCAGTTAGTTCACTGATATCTGGCAACACGGCAATTTCAATATTGCTCTCATCTGAATCTAAACTATTTAATAATTCTAATGCTTCCTCTAACTTTAGAAACCTTTGCACTGACACAGCTAAGCAGGGGTGAAACACTAGAAGCGAAAGTATTATTATTTTTCTTTTTTACTCTTAGTTATAAAGAGAGGGAAAATGCGTCAATTGCATGCGTATGTCCCAATGTCCTATTTAGAGGACAGTTAAAAAATAATTTGCAAAAACTTACCTAAGAACAATATCGCTCTAATAAACCACCAGGATCGTTAGGAAAGAGTAATATCGCATCAAAAATGCCCAGCCAAGTGTTCATATTAAACTGTAAAGGAATTTTGCAACCCCAAAGAGATGATACAAACAGCGCCCATAAATGCGATGAATAAGCAAAATTTCCAGGGGAAGGGGTGAGACACAAAATTCACGCTGGAAGAAGCTAATGCATATCCCTACATATTCCGTCAAAGTATTGACATCATTCAAATATTGATTTCCACATAATATTTTTAGCTGTCCTCTAAATAGGACAGTGGGATAAAATGGGTTAAATCCAACCCCTCATTAAGTAATGAGGCGCAGACCTTTCTGTCTTTGACTCAACATTGCTCTCTGTGTCATAACTTTTATTCCTTTAAAATACTACTTTGATGGAATCAGGTGCACTGCTAATCATGCTCTAACAAAAGGGTATGGGGAGAGTTGATGGTGATTCAGATCACAAGGTGGGCCTTCAAAAGAGAGGGGCGAGCTCAATGGGACTAGGCTGTCTGTAAGTACTGAAAATGCTTTTTTTTTTTCCTGTTATGGTTGTTTCATGATTTTCTGTGCCATACACAACTGCAAAAAGTTGCATGTTCTCAAATTTCTAATTGATGTTTTGTACAAAATTTACAGCATTTCTAATTTTGTTAAAACATTATATGTACACATATTTAGATTAAAAACATTTTTAATGTATTTTCTCTCCATTTTTTTTATAAACTTTTTCCTTCATTCATATATTATTTATTCTATTTTAGTTAAGGAATGCTGCTGAAGCTGAAAGTGTACTGAAACAGATTGCGATATCTTTAGCTATAGCAGAAGAAGCACATTTGTTTGAGCATCGAGATCTTCATTTGGGAAATATTTTAGTACAAAGAAATGCTAGCAAATCAATATCATATGTTTTGAGAGGTCAACCTTTCTCCATTCCAAATCAGGGCTTGATTGTTACAATAATTGATTTCACTCTTTCACGTGTTTTAGATGATGGTAAGCTTAATTTATTTATTCAATTTTTTAACATAATTTTATTGTTCTGTTGGAAATACCATTTTCTTACGTAAATTTAATTATCACTTTAATGGTCCAAAAATGTTACATAGAGGTGCATTAATCATTAAGATATCCATTACATTACATGCCATTTCTTATGATTGAAAATATTTGTAATTTTATCTAATGAGCTATGTTTTTTCAGTCATTTTTATTATTTTTACCATGTTTTTCTATAAAGTTAATTTATGTAAAAGGAACAATCACAAAGAATTCTTGGATCCTGATTTACTTTTTGTTACAGATACTTATCTGTTTGAAAATTGTTACATTTGGCTTTAAGTTTAAAATTATGAATGGAATTTAATTTTACTGATATGTTTAAAACTTTCAGCGATCCAAAGTCATGAAAAATTGGTGTTTGTTTTTTTAAGTATGAAGATTAGTTTCTGCTGTTGGAGCTTAAATCTTTCAAACATAGTTAAAAGTAATTTATTTGTTAATATTTCACATTAATATAAATACAATTGCCTAGTTATATAATTTTATTCAGACTGAGATATTAAAGCCTTTTTCTATATCTTTTTAAACCTTTTATATTAATATGTAACACATTTTTAGTATTCAGGAAACCATTATTCATCAAAAAAAATATATATATATATCTTGGAAAGTTGATTCTAGCCACTGGAAAGTTTCTGCAATGTTATTGTCTTTCATTTTTGTACATTGGAGTATTTTAATTTTTTTATTGATTGATTATATGTTGCCTTTGCTGATCCTATCTATTTTCTGTGCTATTTTAATTATTCTGTGTATAGATTATTTAATAATTAATGCCAATTTAGTCTGTTTATTCTTTATACTCTATAATGATAGATAAAATTCTTTGGTATAAAAAATATTAGTAACTAGCTGGTATACCCGTTCTTCGCACAGGTGAATTTAAAAATTAAAAAATACAGACTGAAGGATAAAGAAGTTTTTAATGAGTTAATTTTACGTGAATTGTATAAATTAAACAAAAAAAAAGCTTTTTACAGAACTCAGCTGAACGAAAAAACCATGTTTGCTAAATTTTAAGTCTTTTAGATATAATTGCTGATTTTTTTATTATTGTTATTATTATTTATGACGCCCCGTAACTTTCTTGTGGGTCGATTTTTGAAAACACCTACCTGCTCAGCAAAAGTAACACATGTTACAAATTTTGTGTAATAAACGCTAAAAATAGTGTAAATAATTTTTATCTGGATGTGTAATACATTAATATTACTTTCTGATGCATTTATTTTATGTTAAATAGCTGTTACCCGCGACTTCATCCATGTGGAATTTAACAAAAAGGTGTTTATTCACTTCGCAGAGTTTACGAAAACTTTTCTTCTACTTTGTTAATCTATGTTTCTTTTTTGTTTTTTTCCTTTGCTTTTTGTTGAGCAAGGGGTGAAAGGGACGCATGACCTTTGACGCTGTCAATGGGTTAGTACTAAGATCTTTAGGATCAAAATAGGTATAAGTAGCAAGTAGGGTGAAACGCGAACACAAACGAAGCCGCAAGGAAGGGGGTGAAAGGGACGCATGACCATTGACAATGCAGTTAACGACTGTAAAATCGTTAGGATCAAGACATGAATGGGAAATGTGGCGAATGGCAGCAACCTAATCAAAGAAAAAAGTTTGATATAACTGCTAGCAATCGTTGAGACAGAAGGCTCGCGAAATAAAATAATTCCTATGAAATAAGAATAATTCCTATTGAATAAAAATAGTCCCTATTGAAATAAATAATCCCTATTTGAATCGGATATTGCTCACTATTTCATTGGTTTTAATTTTATTTTCCCGGAATCCTAAATTTTTTTTCTAAAATAAAAGTAGCCTAAGTTATTCCTTATAACATTAGCTATCTGCCAGTGAAAGTTTTGTCAAAATTGGTCCAGCCGTTTCAGAGATTAGCCCAAACAAACAGATGGACAGAAAGACAGACAAAAATTTTAAAAATTGATTTTTTCATGTAAGTACTGTATATACTTTTAAATGCATTTAGTAAAAAGCTGTTAATTTCAAATTACAAACAGACACTCCATTTTTATTTATATGTATAGATTTAAATTGTCATCAATACTACCAGAACAGGAATAATTTTAATTTTTAGATTTAAGTATGATATTTGAAAAAAGAAATGTGTTACATATTTGCTGTTGACTATTAGTTTAATATAAGCTGTAATAAATCCATGTTCAAATATATATTCTAATCAAAATGTTTGATAATGTACACATTTTATAAAAGAATACGAGGCTGGAATGTGTTTAGGTCATTTTCTTAGGATTTAATTCTATTTCCCAAGTTATCCTTAAGTCTGAGATAGAAATAAAATCGAGGTCCCCCTTGTGTGATGACTTTATTTAAAACTAAAAATTTCTTTTGGAAAATACAAATTTTCTTACGGGGAAAAAGGAACTATTTAAATTAAATTGTCTTACTAAAAATCCTATTTTATTGGGGATGATCAATATTCAAATAACTTGGTCTACAGTCTAACTTGGTCTAATGAATATCTGGATATACTGACAACAATCACCTTTAAGAAATAAATTTTAAATTCTAGTATATAGTAAGTTATAAAACACAGGAGAAGTATACTTCATTCAACAAATCAATTTAATAATAATGCATTATGTGAAACTCATGTAATGATCTTTTGCACACTTGAACAGTGATGAAAACCATGTTTAATTAAATAAACTTTTTTATTTTGATTTGTTTTTCTTTCTGCAAATATTGCTTTGATTTATGAATGGCTGTTCTTGTTCAAATCGATTTGAATGCTATTACCTTTACAGTCTTGCCATTTTCAGTCTTTTTTTTTCAATCGAAAAAGCTTCAGTACTTTTTAAAAAAATACATTAATTGTTTCTAATCCTATTCCCTTAAAATAGTATTTGAGTGACTTATTTTGTTGAGTTGCGTATGCCATCAATTGACCTCCACCCTTCTTATATCAATGAATTCAAAGAAAGCTGAATTGAAAATGAAAAGTTCAATGCCATTTCCAAAATTTTGCTTTATAACTGTCATTTGTTAGAAATGTAGTTTGGCACAGTCCAAATTAACTTGTTCTATAAATTTCATATTCTTTGTTCCATTCTTATGAAGACTTTCATTCTTAACCCAGTGAACGAAGTTTACGCATTAAATTCGGTTTTCTGTACCCTAAAACCTGAACTCTTTAATTAATGGATTCATGAAGTGAAATTGTCATATTTACATAATTGTAATTTTTTTATTTCCGGAAGTATATACACATTCATTTTGGAAGCCATTCCATCATCTGGTGTTAATACCTTCTTCATGCTAAAACTTATTTTACCTTCTGCTTAAATATATTTCAAAAACATTCTTCCCTGCTTATTTTATTTCCATAGATTATTTTGTCTTGGACAGTTTAGTAGCTGTGGGGATGAGGTTATTTATAAAATTGTCTCATTGCACTTGTGAGTGTAAGTTTTGCTACATTCTTTGGTGATTAAGAGCCAATGCTATCTTTCTAATAATGACATTAAACAGAAGGTATTGAATCAAAAATATATTTAGCAAGTAATTAAATTACTGTATTTTTGTAATATGATTACTTAACTCAAGTTATTTTTGCCTTTTTCTAGTAAATGTAATTAAGATATGAATGTAAGGAAATATGTTGATACATTTCTTAAATTTTTAAAATATTTTCTGTTTATAAAAATATTAAAATCATGTTGACTGCATCAATTTTTTTTTTAATATTTCACTATTCCCCTCCCTTAGGTTGCATTTTTTATAATGACCTTGCTGATGACAAATCATTATTCAACCAAAGTGGTGATTTGCAATTTGAAATATATAGAGCTATTCAATTTCACTTAAAGTAAGCAACATTTTAATTATATTGTAATATTGATAACTTTGTACACACATTCTAAAGGTTTTTGAAAGAAATCTAATTAGTGTTCATGGTTGACTATTTGAGATATATATATATATATAGATATAGATATACCTTATTAAATTCTCATGTCTCTTCAAATTTATCTTAAAACATTTGTTATAATTTTGATAAATATACTTATTTTTAAGTTTATATAAATCAATGTTTGCAATAAGAGATCATTTTTTTTTTGAACTTATGTTATAAAGGGATCATAACTTTTAAATGACCGAAGCCTACTTTAATCCTTTTATGTGATCATTAAAAATTGACTTACAAGACTCTGCAGTTGGAGAAATCCTATATTTAAAATTATTATATTGCACTTTAAAAGTTATATAAATCATAAATATAATAATATTCAACTGTTATTTAATAATTTGACTTTTCTTTCATTAACATTTTGAGTTATATTTAATTTTTTATATGTGTAAATGGAAATAATCTCTTGCTTTGCATTTTTCATTGTGAATATTTTTTAATTTAGGTTTTTTTTTTTTTTTCATATTCTAAATTGTTTACCCTGCATTATTTTTATTCAGAGTCTAAAGAAAAATTGGAAACAAGTTCCTTATGACAAAAATATTTGTATAATAAACATCTTTCCTTTCTAGCAACGAATGGCACAAGTCCTTGCTTTATTCTAATGTGCTTTGGTTGACTTTTCTCTGCAAGAAGCTTTTAGAATATGAATATAGTCGCCCATCAAGTAAGAAGCATCAGATTGCTTTAAAAAATATTAAAGTATTTGAGATTAATTTACAGACTTGTAAAAGTGCATTGGAAAGTTTAACAGCTTGTAGTATAGTAACTTCCATTCCTGATCGAGACAAGGATTCCCTATCCCTTTTGAATGCAAAGACGAAACTTATTGACAGGAAATCTCTTCAGAAATCCACTTCACGCAATCCTAGTCTACTTTGAAAGCATAAAAGAAAATCATTTTTTTCTTAATGGAACATGAAACAAGATCAGTTGGGTAGAAATGTACCTTTTTAAAAATTATTTTTATATTCATTTGTCATTTGTATTTTATTTAGAATACTTAAACATGAATATCGTTTTGCATTTTTTGATTTGGGTAAGTTGTATTTTGTACACAAATCTACAAAAAGAGAGTTTATGACTTGCATATACCATCATGTTGGATATTTATTATCAATGTTGCATGTACCATGTATTACTACCAGTACCATCACTATTACATATGCCATAGACTTTGATAAGCGTAAATAGCCAAGCTATTTCTGTTTGAATTTTCTTCATAGTTAATATATTTTTCTATGAAAATAATGGGTTTGAGTGTTTTTTAAAACCAGTATTTGAAGTAAAAAAATTTAGGGCTATTGTATGTATAGAATATTTATATATGTGTATATATTTTTATATAAGTTGTATTTGTAAACTATACATTTTTTTTTATTCTTTATATCTTTTGTTGATTTTGAATAAAACATGTGTACTTACAAGCTTTTAATGTGTATATATTCAAGATACTGTTCAAATATTTAAAACCTTTTTGCAGGAACATTGAAACATACACTTATTCCCCTGAATGATCATGGTAAACAATCACAATTATTTTTAAAAGTAGTTATTAATGAGCATATAATTACAATGAACAATTTTTGATACAGATATACCGTATTTACTCGAATCTAAGCCGCACTTTTTTCCAATGTTATTGCTACTGAAAATCGAGTGTGGCTTAGAATCGAGGGGGAATGGTAAATTGGGTATTTAGAGCAATCACAGGTTCATGCATGTATTTAAAATTTTGTAATACTGGTAAAATAACAAACTATTCACTTCTTGTAAGCTTCCATTTTCAATTTATTTTAATTTCATAAAATAGGGTATCAAAAACTATTTTTCACAGAAACCTGAGAATTTTGGGGTGCGACTTAGATTCTAATAATTACATTATTTAAATTTTTAATTAGATCTGAATCAATTTTCAAGATTTAATTACATGGTTATACAGTCAGTCCACTTGTGATATTTTTTCATTTTGAAAATTTATTGTTTTTATTTACACTTGTAATGGAACAAAATCATTAAAAAGTTACCAAAAAAAGATAGTGAAAAATATTCTGAATATTTTGGACTATTGAAGATTTTCGCCACGTTTTTCATAAAGACGATATTTCAGAAGGGGAAAACTTTTCATGTTCCATTATATGCATATTTGTAACTTTTTATGTTCTGTGTTTTGTAAATATCAAGTTAATTTGTGCAACAGATTTATGCGGTTGGTCTGTAAGGTTAAATGATAAAACGAATACAACATGCAGTAAAATAGAAGAAAAATGTATAGATAGTGGGTTTAAAATGCAAAGTAAAAAGGAAACTTAATCAAACGAGGTAATTTGCTATTCTAAAGTAAAACTAAATGTGATGTTTAGTTATTTAACACATTCAAACAATTTGGTCTTAAGTTCCTGCTAATTTCGAAATTCAAAATTGTGAACTCGTATATGATCGAAGTCAAAATAAAAAGAATCAAAACATACATGTTTTTAATTATCTATTTAATATTTTATTTAGTTATTATTTAATAATGTATTGATACACTACTTATGAGCACCTGTATTAGTGAGAATACTAATTTGTTTCCTGAATGCAAAAATAGCAGACATTTCTGGCTTCGAATTTGATTACTCTAACATCAACAGTGATCTGAGATTTTCATCTGACAATTTGTTCTCAAACAGTTCTTCACATATTTCATTCTTGAAAATGTTTCTTCGGAGAAGTATGTTGGTTCAAAGATTGAAAGGAATATTGATAATAAAGAAGTTTTGGCGTTTGGGAAAGTCTTTCTCTTGGGCTAAACTTGTAAAAATTCTCTTGTCATTCTTTGAACTTGTCTTTAAGGAAGTCGTTTGCTGCAACTTAATGACCTTCAGCTGCAGTTCAACTGACCTTATATGATTTTGAAACAGTGTCACTTCTTTTGCTTTTGAATCCAAGTCAGAAAACCGGTCCTGAAACAGCAGTTTAAGATCTCACAGGCTAACGGGGGGAACTTTTAGCTTTTACTTCAGCCGTGAAGACCTTAAGCTGATAAAAGTGCATCAAGTTGTTGGCCTGTCCTTTTTTTAAAAGCAAGACAAGTTTAAATCTAAAGGCTTTAAGTCAGGTATATAGATCAGAAACTAGATTTTTCTCTCCTTGTAGTTTTAAGTTCAGAAAATTTAAATGACTATATACAGTTATATGTCTGCAGCATAGGCCAATTTTCATACCTACTCTTCATCAGATTATAAAGGCAGAAGTTTCCCTTTACTTTCTAGGAAATCTCATTCCTATGGTTAAACCCATGTGACTTTATTAAATTCACCATTTTCACCACACTAATGACTATAATCACACAAAGCAAGGACATTGATTGTGGAATGTTTTTCTCATTACGTATCTGTTTCACTTGTCCAATCCAGCCTTTTTGTATGCTAATCATGTTCTTTCCTCCATCAACAATGAGGCTATTCCAGTTCAAGTTATACATCAGTAAAAATGTTTTCTCATTTTATTGAATATATCCCCCCCCCCGGTAACAGTGCTATACATGCTATGTAGGGAAACCACTTCTTGTGTGTTATGTACATGTCTTCATCCACGCCTCTAATGAATTCAAGCATTTGAGATGTGTAACAGCTCTCTAGCTGCTACAAATTAAAAATGGCGAGACTCGCTTACTTTTTTCACTGTTTGATTTACAAGGTTTTCACCTATGTCCGCAACACGGTGGGCAATGGTATCTGCACTCAGAGCTACATTTTAAAATTATTTCGAATTTTCTGGCCAAAATTCCTCAACCACCTCCAACAAACATTCATTCCCTACTTTTCATCCATAAGCGGTTTGCCACTCATAGCCAGGACGTCGGCAACCTAATAACTGGCTTTGGTTAATGATTCATTTTCATTACTGAACAATGTCCTCTGAAATGCAGATTGATTTTGTAATTTACAAAAAAACTAGTTGCACAGGCCTTCTCTTTCCCTCATGACACCAGAATTTCTGTGTGTGTACGTGCACAATGTGAGTTATTTCTAAAATTATGTCATTGAATTTCCCTTTTTCGAAATTGTTCCATTCCACTTATTTTTGATTTAAGACAGGTTTCTTTTCCCTCTCTATAGCCCGGCATAACACGGGTTTCTTTAGTGTAAAATTATTGTTCCCTCCCCCTCACAGATAAGATATAGCTTCAAATTTCGATGTATGACTTATAAAAAAAGACTAACTAACAATATTGCGTTAGTTTAACAATTATAATGCTATTTTACGCGATGACGCCCCGAACCATGCTGTCGCGCAAGGAGGCGTTCCACCGATGCAACCGGATTGGACCTGTCATTACATTGGTGCCGCACATGTACACATCTACAAACAGAAGCATTACTCTTCCGAGAATGCTATCATTTACCATTCCATCAACCACGTCATTCTAGTTCAGTACCATTGTAAATGGGGTTGCCTGAGCTATACGGTCTATGACAGCCTTCTATTAAAGCAGGGGTGGCCACACACACAACCCATGGTACGTGTGGCAAGACTGAGTTGTAACAGTGGCACGCGAAAACTTATTGAAAAATTAATAAATTTTAAAAAGATTATAATAAATACCAAATGTTCACAGTTTTATTGAAATGCGGTTTCTTCAGACAAAATAAAAACATTAAAATTTATTTTAAACTCAATTGAATTACAGAAGAAAATTATAATGTAGAAAATGCTCCTCTATTGTATGTGCTGCAGTCGCATAATGGAGAATATTTGGGCCCCCTGCAAAGTAAACTTTTGGGCCCATAGCTGCATCTTACAAAGTGTCAGACTGTAGTGAGAATTGTGAAAGTTATTAAGCGTGTCCCTTTTTTTTTTTTGACAATATGTGCGAAATACACTATACGTGTTATTTATTTCTGATATATGTATTCCGTATTATATATATTTTTTTATTTCACTCTGAATGGGACTAGTCATTATGTGTGAAAATTATTTTTTAATACAAATCTAATGTCTTCGGACCCGTTTGACAAATCAGTTTAAAAAATCATATAAATTTCCATACACTCTTTAACATAAAAAGCAACACACAGACGAGGAGTTATCCGAATGGGGCAAAGATCGGTAGATGTGATGTACCTGTACTGAAAACGAAACGCTACTAGTATCATAGGAATTGAAGTTTCATTCGAGAAAAACAGCTACAAGAACTCAAAAAAAAAAAAAAAAAAAAAAAGCTCAATAATTCGTTGGCCCACTTGGAAGTTGTCATCCTGTTGCAAAGTGACTTGTAAATGTGGCGAATATCCTCTTACGGTAAGATACACATTCCAACTAACGAGTTAGATTGGCACGATCCATGGACAACCTTTTCATCAAAACCTGCCAGGGAAGGGTTGTAGAAGCACGAAAACAAGCAGTAGAAAGGTGTGCTTTAAGCAGTCGGAAAATTCTTATTAAAATGTAAGCCCAAAGACCAATAAAAGGATGGACGAGCGTAGAATCTCGTCAATATACCACCGTGCTTAAAGGAGTAATTGATGGAAAACAAAACGGTTTTGTGTATGTGTGTGTGTGGTTATCCAAAAAACACAAGTATTATAAAAAAAAATTAAGTCAATTTCTATTTAGGTCAACAACAAAAAATTTATTTTAGTTACTTTTTATTAAATAGTTACAATTAACATAAATATAAGTATATACATATGACAGAATCACAATACTAAGTGACAAAATAGAAAGCGATTTTCCTTTCTATATATGGTGCTGGGCTATATTTTTTTGTTTGTTACTATTTATTCATTAACTAAATTTAATTGTTCTAATAAATTAGTATAGTGAAAAAAGAAATCACATTCTCAGTTATTAGGCCAACCCAGGTGGGATTCGAACCCACAACCTTCAAATTAAAAGTCCAAGGTGCTATCCATCGTGCTACAGGGACACACCGAATGCGTTTCCTTTTTATATATGCTGTTGGACTATTATTTTTGTTACTATTTATTCTTTTTTGATATTTAATTAATTAATATTTGAAAACATGTATTAACATTAGATGTCGTCCCCTACAATTTTTAAAAAGTGATTTGAACTTAAATGGACCAATAGAAAGTATTTTGTTAACGATTGAATATTTGAACAAGATATATATATATATTGTAGGTTCTAGAACTTTTTCACTTTTATTTTATTACTAGCTGGTATACACGTTCTTCGCACGGGTGAATTGAAAATTTAAGCAATACAGACTGAAGGATAAAGAAGTTTTTAATGAGTTAATTTTACGTGAATTGTAAATTAAACAAAAAAAACCCCAACTTTTTGCGTATCTCAGCTGACAAAAAACCATGTTTGCTAAATTTTAAGTATGTAGATGTAATAGCTGATAAATTTTTTTTTATTTATTTTTACTTATAACGCCCTGTAACTCTCTTATGGATCGATTTTTGAAAACACCTTCCTTCTGCTCAGTAAAATTACCACATTGTTACAAATTTTGTGTAATAAACGCATTAAAATAATGTAAATAATTTGTATCTGGATATGTAATACGTTAATATTACTTTCTGATGCATTTATTTTGTTAAATAGCTGTTACGCGCGACTTAGTCGACGTGGAATTTAACAAAAAAGTGTTTAGAGTTTACGAAAACTTAATAATTATATATTCCACGTAAAGAAATACCTATGCTATAAGTATAATGACATTCTTCTACTTTGTGAATCAATGTTTCCTTTTTGTTTTACTTTTTTTCTTTGTTTTTTGTTGAGCAAAGTGTGAGAGGGACGTATGACCTTTGATACTGTCGATGGGGTGATGACTGTAAAATCATTAGGATCAAAGGACATGGACGCGAAATGTCGCAAGTGGCAGCAACCTAATCAAACAAAAAGGTTTAATATAACTGCTAGAAATCGTTGTGACAGAAGGCTCGCGAAATAAAATAATCCATATTAAATAAAAATAATCACTATTTGAATCGCATATTGTTCATTGGTTTTAATTTTATTTCCGCGGAACCCTAATTTATTTTTTTAAATAAAAGTAGCCTAAGTTACTCCTTATAAGATCTGCCAGTGAAAGTTCCATCAAAATTGGTGCAGCTGTTTCAGAGATTAGCCGGAACAAATAGAGACAGAAAAACAAAAAATTTTAAAAATGTATTTTTTCATATAAGTACCTATATACTTTTAAATGCATTTAATAAAAAGCTGTTGATTTCAAATTACATACAGACATTTCATTTTTATTTATATGTATAGATATTGCGCAGGTTAAATGAAGTTATTTACAGTTCTGAATAAACTTACTTAATTTAAGGGTGTAAGTGCACTTTTTCACCTAAAACGTAATCAAAAATATTTATTTTAGAACCAACTATCTACGTACTTAACTAAATAAAACAGCCAGTTGGCTCTGCCACCCCCACCGCACACTCAAACTTGTACAATCACTCTTGCAAGACAAACATTGTGACTGCTTTGTGCAGTATTTGGCAATGAAATAAACAATAGAGGTATGAAATTTGCTTACCTCTATTTAAATGCGGAGCCTTGTGAGAAATCAAAAGACGTAAAACCCCAAAACTTCCTGATTTAAGTTTAAATGCTGTCTAAATTATAGAAAAATTGATGTTTCTCAGTGTTTTTGAGAGAGAATAAAATCATTGGAATGATGCAACAGTTCAAAACAAGTCTTAGTAACAGTAGGGTGAAACGAATCTGCAAGCAGGGGGACTCCTGACCTTTGACACTGTCGACGGGGAGAGGACTGGGTAAGGTGAAACGAAGCCGCAAGCAAGGGGTAAGTGAAGACTGTTAAAATCATTAGGATCGGACATGAACGGGAAATATCGCGAGTCTCAGTAAACTTATCAAACAAAAAAGTTTGATATAACTGCTAGAAACGTTGAGACAGAAGGCTCGTAAAATAAAACAATCCCTAATGAATAAAAATAATCCTATTGAATAAAAGTAGTCCTTACTGAAATAATCCGTATTTGAATCAGATATTGCTCACTATTTCATTAGTTTTAATTTTATTTTCTCGGAATTATAATTTTTTTCTCTAAAATAAAAGTAGCCTAAGTTGTTCCTTATAACCTTTGCTATCTGCCAGTGAAAGTTTCGTCAAAATTGGTCCAGCCGTTTCAGAGATTAGCCGGAACAAACAGAAAGACAGACAAAATATTTTTAAATTGATTTTTTCATATAAGTACCGTATATACTTTTAAATTCATTTAGTAAAAAGCTGTAAATTACAAACAGACACTTCATTTTTATTTATGTGTATAGATACTACACTGGTGTGTAAAAATTAAGGACGAGACATTTTTTTCAATATAACTTTGTACAAAAGCTTTCCAAATCAACACATTTAATACCGTAAGATCCCCAAAACGTAAGGACATGTGTAATGTAAGCAACACTTATCGGAGAAATCAGAGGGATAAAAAGAAGCTTGATTGAAAAAGTAGCATGGAGCGCAATGCGACTGAAGGCCGAAACATCCCTGTGATGGGTGTCCAGCAAGAAACATCCGGTCTTTAGTAGGGGATATGATCTCCCCTGACTGCTAGGCAGGTTTCACAGCGTCTGCCCATGCTGAGAATGAGGGTGTCAATGAGTTGTTGAGGCATTGCTGCCCATTCGTCTTGCAGCGCCAATCGAAGCTCCCGAATCGTTACTGGGGGTAAGGTGCGTCTGCCTAGAAAATCTCATACATGCTCGATGGGATTGAGATCCGGAGATCGTGCCGGCCAATCCATACGTTCAATATCCTCACTCTCTAAGAGCTGTTCGGCAGCTACTGTGCGATGAAATGGTGCATTGTCGTCCATGAAAAGGAACTGCAGACCCATAGCGCCTCTAAAAAGACGCACATATGGAAGAAGAATCTCGTTACAATAACGGGTCCCGTTGACTGAACCTGCGTTGAAGATGTGAAGGTCTGTACGACTACCAAGCATGATGCCTCCCCAAACGAGAACACCGCGACCTCCATACCTGTCCCTTTCAATGAAGTTCGAGGGATGATTGCGGCTTCCCCGCTCTCTCCAGATGAGTATGCGATGAGAATCGCTACTCAAACTGAATCTTCTCTCATCTGTAAAGAGCACTCGTCCCCATTCATTGTCTCTCCAATTCCGGTGTTCCCGGCACCACAGAGAACGCTATCTCCGATGGGCAGGCGTTAAAGGTACACACCGTACAGGGCTTCGTGCAAACAGACCACCACCGTGCAGTCTTCTGGCCACGGTAAAACGCGATATCGGTCGTCCAGTCGCCTGTGTCGTGTGTCTAGCGATTTCTGCCGCCTGTTTCTTCTGGCCTGTAAGACAATGTACCGGTCATCTGCGGGTGTGGTTCCTCGTGGACGACCACTACCGAACCCCCGGATAGCTGTTCCTGTAGTTTGAAATTGTCTCCAAAGTCGTGAAACGATGCTGTGAGCAATTCCGAACTCTGCAGCCACACTTGTCACACTGCGGCCTTCCTCCAACTTCCCAATGATTCGACCTCGGGTAAAAGCATCCAGATGCCGTCTAACAGATTGATTATTCGCCATTTCTCGCTGAGGCAGCAACTTGGTGTGATTTTAACTGCTATACGGCGTGCAATCTCTTTGCCAGAAATACTGATCTTACACCGACAACATGCTTTATACTACTCGGACACTCCCCATTACGTCTACCAGCATATCTGCGCATGTGCTACCGTACATCACCTTACTTAATCTCCTGATTGGTCTTTCTGTCCGCTCTGCCTCTTCGTTCAATGGCCGCGGTAGCCGAGTGGTATAGGTATCGGACTGTGGCTTGCTTTGTCACGGGTTCGAGCCCAGTACCACTAAAGACCCGCCGTGTAGGGCAGCGATGCACGTTAAATCTGTCGAGAGCTGAAACGTCCTCCCGTTGGTGGGGTGTGGTAGTTAGGAGAGGGGGTGCCAGCTCAGGTGTCGTCCACGTCACTTGACCATGGTTCAAAATTACGTGGTCCGTCGCCAAAAGCCCTCGTGTAGCTGAACAGTGCGACGTTAATATTAAATCAATCAAAGCCTCTTCGTTCAGCTGATATGCTAATTTTTCGACTTCGTCCTTAATTTTTGCACACCAGTGTATATATATATACAGGGTGGCCATAACTAAACCGCAAGTGTTCAAGGGGTGTTGGAGAAAAAAGTGCTGGGAATATTCCAGTGAAATTTAGTATCTACACGTTTCAGAACATGCGCAAATCAAATATGCAAAAAAATCGCCATTTTTACCCGATAGATGGCGCTGTACCGTATTTCAACGCTCTTCGGTATTATATACAATTTCTAAAACCGATAGACAGAGCATAATGACATTCTAATGGGCATATAAACAATGACTTATTTTTTTATCAAAATTCCATACAATTCGCTTCAGAAATTAAATTTTTACAGCATCATATAATCAAAATATAACATAAATTGAGATTACAAATTAAACAATCCATAAAGACGCTTTGGAAAACAATTAAACCATTAATTATTCAATGAAATTATCACATGATGTGCTCAATATGCGAACCTCCAATAGCAACCACATGCTGAAAACGTAAAACAGCGTGGTCAACCGTCGCATTTAAAATCTATGTTGTAAAACACCTCACGTGTCTCGTTATGCTAGATTTCAATTCAGCAACAGAAGCATATCGTTCTCTATAGACCATATCTTTCAGATGTCTCCACAGATAAAAATCGCAAGGATTAAGGTCCGGTGAACGTGGGGGCCAAACATTTTCGAAACCTCTGCTTATGACTCGATCCACACCAAAGGTATCATGTAGCAATTTTTTAACAGGTTTAGTGATGTGAGGGGGTGCTCCGTCTTGTGTGATCTCTAAACAATGTCTCTCTTGCAATGCTGGAATCAATTATTCTCTCAACGTCGCACCGTAGCTAGTACCTGTAACACTACAGCGTTTGAGACCACTTGCAGTCGGGTTCTCAAAGAAATATGGGCCCACAAGAAAATCACAAATCATTGCATATCATACAGTTACATAATCGGGATAGAGGGGTTTCTCATGTTTAGCGCATCGATTGCTCGTTCCCCATATCCTGCAATTATACGCATTTACACTACCTGGTAGTGTAAAATGCACCTCATCTGTCCACAAGATCCTCTCAACCCAAGTGTCATCCTCACTAATTTTCGACAGGAAAAAGTTTGCAAAATTAATTCTTAAGGTGTCATCATGAGGTTTCAATTCTTGAAACATTTTAATTTTATACGGATAACGCCGAAGCATGTGGTGCAACACCTTATGCACAGTTGACCAGGGAAGAGATAATGTGCGATCCACACTTCTTGCGCTCACTGGTTGCAGCATACTGGCTCCTAAACAGCTACTCGTAGTAGCAATAGCGTCATTAGTTTGTTGCACTCTTTCTGGGCTTACGGGACGCCACCCTGTTGTGCCTGGAATAATGCCCAATTCTCCTGTTTCACTGTTATCACTGGAATATTCCCGATAGTTTTCTCTCCAGCACCCATTGAACACTTGTGGTTTAATTATGGCCACCCTGTATATATATATATATATATTGTGATGGGGCTTTACGTAATTTTCTATTAATCCTCTTGGGGAATTTTTGGGGCCAACAATTGAGTTATTTCACAGCCACCCCTCTCAAGAAGAAACCTTGATATGCAGATTAACTAGTATGTCTATAGTAGATGTTTAGTAATCGAAAGGGAAGAAGGAAAGGAAGCTGAGTTGCTGAACGCAGTACTGTTACGGTAAGGATAGGTATTTAGAGACGCGTGATTATAGGACGGGCTTAAGTTATTGAAATAAATTAAGGAAGTTAGAATTCTTAGGATAACTTTGAGTAAAGTTAAGCGATAAGAATTTCATGCGCTTATTCACATAAGATTTTGAGCTCGTTATATCACTCTAGACTTCCCCTCTATTTTGTTAGCTTGTCTTTTATTATTATATTTGGTAATACTAAATTGGATTTCTCATGGCTAGCTTGGGTCATCAATCTTTACCCCCTACAGATTTAGGTCGAGTAGATGAAGAGAGGGCTTCTGCAGGCGGGAGGCCATTACAATATATATAGGGAGAGAGTGATCTAATAGTAGGAATTGAAAAAAGCATCCCATACCATAACTCTTGGTTGTGGGGAAGTGACAAAACCCATTTTAGTACATCATCGCTATCCTGAACGTTTCCAAAAATGTCTACGTTGATTATCAGAGCTCAGTTCGAAACGGGACTCATTGCTGAATACAGTTTTACACCAATCAGTGAGATTCTAGTTTGAATGCACCTAGCAGCAGTGGCGTAACAGTGAACATTAAGGTCCCCCTGCAAAATCAGTTTTGGGCATCAAGCTGGTATAAAACAGTAACATAACATAGGCTTTGGGTCCCCTAGAATCCTGCCTCCCGCGATGCGGAGGTTTACGTTACACCCCTGCTAACCTAACAGTGTAGAACGTGAGAAGCCCTCAGTGCAATGGCCTCCATAGCATCGAATTTCCCAAAATGTGTATATTTTTACGGTCAAACTTTCATGGTGTTGCACTTTTCAAGTCGGTCAGTATATTTATCAGTGTTGATTTAAGCTCATTTCTGGCTCTGGACGCAGAAGATCTACGGGCCCCCTTGGTTCTGGTGAATCGAAATTTATAATCAGAAAATCTGATTAAGTCCAGCTTATCCGGGCCCTGTGCGCCCGCCTTAAGAGCCCAATGGATAAACCGGCCCTGGTATTTATATTGAATCTCAGCGTATATAATTTTTCTATAGCTAAATCCAAACCGTGCAAAAGAATGCTTTTGAATTCAATATAGTAGGTATTTTCTAAATCTTGATTTGAAATATAGAACATATTTGAAGTATGAAATCCATTGTTGATTACAATTTAAGTGTTTATTGTAACACTTAACAGAAATTGAACTTAAATTATGGTACATTTTTTAACTACTTCCTCGAATTTTGTGAGTAACTTAATTTTTAAAATTCACTTCTCTTCAACTGAATCAGAACAGTGACGAATATTGAATTATAAAATCTAGGCATACTCTTCCTCGTGGAAAGAAATAGATTTATAAAAAACGTTTATTTTTCATATTACATTTACGAGTACAAATTAAAAAGATCTGGAATTTTAAAATAATGAGAAAAAATAAAGAGTTAAAAATGTTATTAGAAGAAATATATAATTTTTTAGTAAGAAAATCCAAACAAAGAAAAGTTTGTGAAGTGATATAATATGATTTGTTGCGTTAAAACAGAAAATTCGGTCATTATATTTTTTATCACAGAACTTTTGAACGAATGTGTGAATGAAATAACGCCTCATGTAAGTTATTAAAACATATTTGTGAATTACATCGAAAAAAGAAGACCGTAATAGGGCTTTTCGGTACATTGTAAATTCGAGATACATTCTTGGTCCTGAAAGAAAAAAAATTGTGACAAGAAGTATAGAATTAATTGGATAAATAATTTAAAATAGTTCTATACCTATAGCAAATAACAAGCATGTGCCTGTTTTAATCATAAATAGTGGAAATATAATGCAAGGAGATTGAAGAGAGACAAAACGGACTCCTGCGCGGGGCGGCAAATTTTAAGGGTGGCATTTGGATTGAATTTAAAAAAAAAAAATTTTGTTACAAAATTTTTTATATATTTTTGGAATACTATTGGGTGTGGATTTGGTATTTCATTTATTGTATCTTACTTCCTTATTTTATACTCTGTTTAATGTCAGTGTTTTTTTATGTTGAAACTTTAGAATTTGATGCGGGATTATATATGTTCAAACGTGAAATTTGATAAGTTTACACATCTTTCACTAATAACTTTCCCCCCATCCCATAGTGGGGTCAATACGAACATTGCTTTCACCCATCCGACGTCCGGTGTCAGCTATCTAAAAGGGGACGGGCAATAACAGTTTTTTGTAGATAGAGACACAGGAGATGTTTTATTTTAGTCTTGAGTGTGGTTACTATAAAGTAAAATAAACATTTCTCTAATCCCCACCGACAGTAGACTCTTTTTAGAAGAAATTGGCATGCTGGAATGTGTGTGTGTGTGTGGGCGATTCCTTCTCTTATATTTTACTCGTTTGAATTAATAACAGGTAATTATGTCCTTGATTTCTAATTATTTTGTATTTGACTTAAAGTAATATAATATTGTTATGCTACTTTCTTGCTCACAATAATTATTCAAATTTTATAGGTGTGTAAATTTATATTTTTTAATTATAATTTTTTACTTTAGAGAGAGGGGCGGTATTTTCCACTTTTGTCTAGGGCGGCATTTTTCCCTTTTGTCCAGGGCGGCAAAACTGCTAGAGTCGGCCCTGGTAGGAACTTTCGTAGAACTGATTGATTTTTAAATGTTGCGTTTCGAAGCAACATGAATTCTACTGTCGTAGGGTCTCGTAATTTTGAACTACGGTCAAGTGCCAAAAGTGACACTAAAGCTGGAATCCCACTCTCCAGAATTTAATATTGAAAAGTCCCGTATAATAAGTAAATTGCAGTCAGACTTCTATTTAACGAAATATTTAAATCCCGCAAAAAAAGTTCGTTATATGGAAAATTCGTTGTGTATAGAGGTTCATCTTCCAATATACTTCATAAACCACAAAAAGCAAATTTTTGAATTCATAAACACTATATATTAAAAAAGTAATTATTCACACCTTTTTGTAAATTAAAGTATATTTATTTTATATGTCTTACCCATAAAAAAAAGGAAGAAAAATGCAAGGAAAACAAGACAAAAGAATGTCGAAAGATACACTTATTTTTAACATTAAGAAAACAATTTTAGATTAAAATTAATGAACTTTATGGACGTTTTCTAATTTAAAGCATACAAGTAATTTTTTAAACATGTATTATTTTTATCACTAGAAATTTTAAATATATATTACCACATGCGTCCTTAAATTTAATTACACATAAAATTTGTTAATTGTATTTGAGTTTTTTATTTGAAAAATTACGGCCAATTTTTTCGTTTTAGGTGAGTCAGGCCCCTGGTAAAACTAGTTCAAGATTTCCGACCACCATAAAATGTGTTAAAAAGAGAAAAACTTGAAATGTCCAGAAATATTTTAAAAATAGGGAGAAAAAAAATTGAATCACAAAAGAAAAAGTTCGTTATATAGAAAATGCACTTCGCTATTGAGAGGTCATTTTACGAAGAAAATCGTGAAATGTTCTGAGTTCCAGAAAAAAATTCGCTATATAGAAAAATTCCCAATATAGAGGTTTGTTATATGGAGGTTTGACTGCCAATATATATATATATATATATATATATATATATTTCTAGAAATCTAAAAAAATCATTCCCCTCCTCCTTTTTTTTGCAAAAACATAATAATAGTGACTTTTTGTCCATAAGGAAAAGTCTCAAATAATTTAAAAGCATTTTTTTTAAAAGTTCACATCTATATTCAGTTGAATAAAAGCCTAAAGGCATAAAGCTGTTTTCTCCAGTAGTAAAAGAGTCTGAACTAAATTCAAAACACACTTTCAGAATGAAATATGTCTCAATTTTCAAGAAAATTTGCAACGTTGCAATTTATATGCACCTGTTTATAATACCATGTTTTTAAAATTTGAAAACATTTCATTAATAAGCAATTTTTTCCTTTAACTTGAAAATTGATACCCCCTTTGTCCCAAAACAGCAGTAGTAACATTTATTATCTAAATATTACACCTAATTTTTATTTTGAGAGTTATGATAGAGTTTCTGGATTTTTCAATAATTTCGTTACTGCATTTTAAACTTGTACTTAGGATCCCTTGAATGCGAAGCTTCTCTTCCCTCTTTTTCAATATTCGCAATGATGTAGATTTGGGAACTTCGAAGGCGTAAGCTGCTGATCTTATGGTGCATTTCTACAGAGAGGAACATGTTCTCCATAATCTTAGCATTTATATCCAGTTTTGTTTCTTCAAAAAATCAGCATTAGTATAAGATTCGTCTTGATCACTATTTTTAGTAGCACACGTTTCCAAATTCTTTATACGGTCATTATATTACATTTATATATACAGTCATGGACAAAGAAATTACAGCACCAAGAAGGAGTCGTCAAAATGAAAACAAATTTTACATACGTAATGACCACTTTGAAAAAAAGTAAATGATTAGAAAATCAAAGGAAAAGGATAATTTATTTCAGAGGAAAAGGAAAAGAATGGAGGATTTAATACCCTGTTGAACCTCTTCTAGCGTGAATGAACGATGCGATACGATCGAGCATTGAGGCATGCAAGTTTAGTATGATGTCTTGAGACATTTTGTTCCATATTTTCTGTAACCTTGCCTCTAGTTCGTTCAAACTCGTGGGATGCCCAACTCGCCGTCCCAAATGAACCCAAATATGCTCGATTGGAGACAAATCTGGGGATCGGCCAGGCCAAGTAAGGGTAGTAACAGTGCTGAGATAGTCTTGTGACATCCTTAACGTGCGAAGCCGAGCATTGTCTTGTTGAAAAATGGCTCCTGGGAGCCATTGCATAAGTGGCAACACATGTGGTTGCAGGATGTCATGGACATACCGCTGGGCTGGCTTGTGGTGCCACGGATCAATACTAGGGGTGACCGTGTATTGTAGGCAATGGCACCCCATACCCTCACGCCAGCTGTGGTAGCGGAGTGTCGCTGTAAAACAAAGGCAGGGTTGAGGCGTTCACCACGGGGTCTCCACACACGAACACGATTGTCATCACTGCTGAGATTGAATCTGGATTTGTCGCTAAAGATGACCTGGTTCCATTCCGCTGCAGTCCAGTTTCCTTGTGCGCGGCACCACTCCAAACGGAGGCGTCGATGGTTGGGCATCAAGTTCAGCACACGTAATGGGCACCGTGATCCCAAATGTCCTTCAGCCAGGCACCTTCTTATGGTTCGAGAAGACACAGGGGCCCCTAGTGAAGGTGCTACCTGTATCTGGATGGCAGTCGATGAAGCAGTTGGCTGTACGCGTGCATTTTTTATGATGTGGCGGTCTTTTAGGCGACTGGTCTGTCGAGGGTGTCCTGAGCCTGATCTTCGTGTAAATAACATCTCTCGGATCCACTGGTCCCAACACCTCCTCCCAACACAATCAGAGCGGTTTAATTGACGAGCTACTCGCCTAGCTGACCACCCAGCTTCCATCATGGCAATGATCCCCCCCCCTGAAACTGCGACAGCTGCTCATATTGTCTTTGAAAACGGTGTATAATGCATGTCTACCTCAGCTTTTCCTTTGTAAACGATTCAGCACACTTAAACAAGCTTTGGTTACCTGTTTTATACTCTACGGAGAACGACGTTAAACGCCTCTACTGGCTATACGTAATGCGCAATCACGCTGCATTTCTAATCATTTACATATCTTCCCGACATGTTCCTTCATGTCAAGTTTCGTTACGATCCCGCAATTATTTCTTGGTGCGCTAATTTTTTTTGTCCATATGTGTATGTACACTGAAAAGCCAAAAAAAACTGGTACACCTTCCTATTATCGTGTAGGGACCCCACGAGCACTCAAAAGTGCCACAACATGACGTGGAATGGATTCGATTAATGTCTGAAGTAGTGCTGGAGGCAATAGAAGCCATGAATCCTGCAGGGCTGTCCATAAATCAGTAGGAGTAAGAGGGGATGGGGGTCTCTTCTGAACAACACGTAGCAAGGCATCCGATTTAATCAATAATTTTCATTTCTGGGGAATTTGGTGGCCAGTGGAGATGTCTAAATTCTGAAGAGGGCTTCTGGATCTACTCTGTAGCAGTTCTGGACGTGTGGGGTATCGCATTGTCCTGCTGAAATTCCCCGAGACACAATGTGCATGAATGGGTGTAGGTGATCAGACATGATGCTTACGTACCTGCCACCTGTCAGAGTCGTATCTAAACGTATCAGTGGTCCCATATCACTTCAACTGCAGATGCCTCATCAACAAGGGTATACGAGTGTGCGGCTCCAAAAGCCCATATCAATGATATTTCGTTGAATGATTCACACGGTGACGCTTGATGGTGGCGTTGCATTAAAACCTGCTGAAATTTGTGGAAGGGTTGCACGTTAGCCACGCTTAATGATTCTTATCAGTCATCGTTGGTCCCCTTCTTTCATGATCTTTTTCCGGCCACAGCGATATCGTATATTGGATCTTTTACCGGATTGACAATGTTCATGGTACACTCGTGAATGGGTCGTAAGTGAAAATACAAATTTTATCTCTACTTCGGAAATGATATGTCCCATCTCTTTTGTGCTGATTATAACACCACGTTCAAACTCCCTTAAATCTTGATAACCTGTATTGTAGCAGCAGTAACCTATATAACAAATATGTTAGACACTCGTTGTGGCTCTGCAGTGTATATATATATTAATATATAAACTGGTGTTTGTAAAAAATGCACAACAGCATGAAGAAATCATCAGAATTAGAGGAAATTTAATGCACAAACGACTTGTATTAGTACAAATAAATGACGAAATTTTCAAAGCAAAAAAACAATATTAAGTGTCCGAAATCAGTATTTGGTGTGGCCACCACACGCTGCAATGTGCTACTATACGATGTGGCATGGAATCAAACAGATTTTGAATGTCTGCTTGTGCAAAAGAATTTCATATTGCTTGTACGCGCAGAAAAAGTTCGTCTTTTGAAGCTACAGGACGCTGATCACGAGCGAGACGCTGAACAACCTAATACAACGCGTGCTCAATAGACGACTAATCCGGTGAATAAGCAGGTCAAGGAAGAAGTTTTATGTGTCGGGTTTAACAGAAGTCTCGAACAGTCTTTGCAACAAGTGTATGTGCATTATCCTGCTGAAAGACAGCTCCAGGGATACCTTGAAGGAAGGGAACGACTTCGGGCTGTACACACCACTTCACGGACGTACCTGTTGCTATTGAGATTACTCACAATTCGTAGCAAATTGGATCGTCCATGATACGAAATCGCACCCCAAACCATAATTCCGGGTGTTAGGCCACTATATCGTTCGATAACGCACTCTGGAAGGCAGCGTTCACCGATATAGTGTCAAACACGAATGCGGCCATCATGGTCCCCCAAATTGAAGCGTAATTCATCTGAAAAGACAACTTGGGGCCAAGCAGCTTGCCAGGCACTGTGCTCATGAGCCCATTGTAGACGCAGCCATCGATGGTTTGCCGTGAGGTGTATCCTGTATAAAAGCACCCTTGCACGCAATCCACCGTGCAGCAGACGTCGACGAATTGACGAGGCCAACATTAGTACACCTGTAGCAGTAGACCAACTTCCTTCCAACTGCCTGGAGGAAGCTGTACGGTCATTCACCACCATGCGGAACAGGTTTCGATCGTCGCGCGCTGACGTCACCTTACATCTTCCACTGCCAGTTTTTCGAGTTCTTCGTTGCTCGTCGGTTCACTGCTTCCAAACTCGAATCACTGTAGAACTGTTCCACTGCACACGAGCTCCTATTGGTTGATAGGAAAATCCTCTTTCTCGAAGGCCGATATTGCTACCCCGTTCAAACTCCGTAAGTTGTTGGATTTTCTCCTTATTTCGTCGTGAAGGCATACTTAGGTCTCACTAAAAGTTCGCCACTAACAAATAATCATTAACTATTTTCAACGTCCCGCAACAGCCCTCTATTTATACGCTTTCAGCATCAGTTCAGAGGGCACTGCGCACGCCACGCATGCGTGGTAGCTCTGAAACTTTACTATTTTACGTAACATCCTATAATTGATATTTGCTGCAAAGTTCACTTAGTTCTGATGATTCCTTCATGGTGTTGCATTTTTTACAAACAGCTGTATCTATGTACTTACCTGATTTGTATCAAATATCACAAGAATCACTTCCACACACATTTACACAATACAGTCACTTCCAAAAAATACCATTCAACAGACTCACAGCTGATCAAAGAATGAACTACTGTATAAACCCATTGCCTACAATTAGCTTCTGATATCTGTTGGAAACTTGAGTAACTGCTAGGAGTTGACCTTTGTGGGAGGTGGTTCAGAGAAAGTACCATCTAGCATCAATTTCTGAAGCATTCGAACAAGTGGTGCGTTTTATGTGCCACCATACAATAAACGAAGAAGAATTGGTGGTAGAACATATGTATCACCAAGCATGAAAGAGTTAACGTGATCGTTGACGATCGCGTAATGTTTTTTTTTTTACTACCAAAATCGCTTTTTGTGCCTGAGCAGATTGTGTGTTGCACAAAAATATCTTATTAACAAATGGTATTATTTCCATAACGATTATTTATTTTATTCACTTTAAAAAAGTCTCTTAATTCTTATTTTTATAAAGAATAATTGAAAAGAATCTCCACGTGCTCCCCAGAAACGTATTTCACTAATCAAGATCATTTTGTGTTATTCTAATGCTTTGGACTATCATCGGTTTGAATATCAAGTTCATTTTATGTATATAGTTGTTTACTTACTCATTACTTCTGTTCTCTCTAAATGTCAAAGGTATAGATCCCTATGCCTTGTATCACATGGCTTGAAAACATCTCAAATAGCTATCTAATTAAGGTCTTATTTGACGATCTATTGAACGTTCGAAATATGAACCGTACTTGAAACCGTAAGCGTAGAAAACATGTTCGAGAGAGCCAGCATGTTCCTCTTAATCAATTATCCTCTGTTCAGCTATCGTAAAATATAAATTTCCTTAGAAAATAGAAAGTACTACACGTTGTTTGCCATTATAAATGCTTTTGTCCAATTTTTTTTCAATTCCTAGTACACTGCTGGACAATTGCTAAGGACAGATAACACTATCATCCATAGCAACCACAAAATGAAAGGAAGCAAAATGTGGAAAATTAGAATAAGTGCGGGATATTAGTAAGAAGAAGTATGAGTATATGCAAATTTTTTTTTCCACGTCTGTTCATCACGTGATAGCGTTCATAAGAGCTTTAAAGGTTTTGACGCGTGTGGACAGTTGTTGTTTCAAGTCAAAGTTTTACAGGAAAGATTTAATAGACGAACTTAAAATTTTTGGCATGTCTTCCCGACATCACATAGATGATTTTATGCGTGGCCGAATTATTGGAAAGATCGAAGAAGGGCGAAAAATAACAGATGTTGCCAGGGAGTTCGACATCGCTCACAGCGTTGTTTCACGGCTGTGGAAGTCATTTAAAACTACTGGAATGTGTAGTAGACGGCACGGGGGAGGTCGTGTTAGAAGTACGACGCCTGCAGAAGACAGATATATCGTCCTATCAGCAAAAAGGAACAGGCGCACCACAGCTCAGCAGGTGGCAAATCAGTTTCTTGCTGCCTCAGGAAAGCAGATCTCCCGAAAAACTGTTGCCAGACGTTTGAGGGGAGGAGGACTATACGCACGCAGACCTGTTGTGTGTGTCCCATTGACCAGACAGCACCGTACTGCCCGTTTGCAATGGTGTCGTGAGCATCACAATTGGACTGAACAGGACTGGGCATGCGTACTATTCTCAGATGAGAGTAGGTTCAGTCTGTCATCGGATTGTAGACGCCAACTGATCTGGCGCGAGAGTGGTACTGCTTATCGTCCAGAAAATATCCAGGAAAAGGACCGATATCCGTCATGCAGTATCATGGTGTGGGCTGGCATCATGATCAATGGCCGCACACGCCTAGATGTGGTTGCGAATGGGACTATGACGGGCCAACGATACATTGATGAAGTTCTACTTCCTCATGTTCGTCTTTTCCGTGGTGCTGTCGGTGATAAATTTGTTTTTATGGACGACAACGCAACATGTCATCGAACACTTGCTGTTCAGGATTGTCTAGACAGCGAGGGTATTCAACGTCTCGTATGGCCAGCGCGTTCTCCAGATCTGAACCTCATTAAAAATGTGTGGGATGCTTTGGGGAAACAAGTTGCTGGTCGAAACTATCCTCCGACAATCAAGAACATCCTCATCCGTGCACTCACAGAGGAATGGGATAAATTGCCTCAACAGCTGCTGGATAATGTTGTGCAAAGTATGGTACGACGTGTGGAATGTTGCATCACACTCCACGGTGGACATATTCCGTAGTGATACCTTTCTTTAAGGTGCCTGCTGACTTTTAGATGCATTGTTCCATTTCTCCGGACTCAGATCAAATGAACATTTTTTTTTCTTTTAGATGTTTCACTGCTTTTGTACTTTCCAGAAGAATAAATATTCTTTATTCTAATGTCTGAACAGTGTGGCAACTATATTTTATCCTACTAGGCCTCATGTCTCGCTTAATGTTATGCTACATAGCAATTTGTGATCCGTCCTTAGCAATTTTCCAGCAGTGTATTAGCTCACAATCTCTATATATTTATTTATTTATATATTTATTTATCTTGGTGGGGGGGGATTTTCAATCGTTAATAAAATACATTTTAAAGCGCTCGATTGAGCTGAAATTTTATATACAGGATTATTTTGGATGACAATACTATAATATAACAATAATTAATAAAAATTAGTTGATTAAAACTAATTATTTAAAGAATTACAAATACAACCACGTTGGCTTCATTTTTGACGACTTGGCGACCCTTTTGGTGACTTGTGTCAAAACTTGAAAAGGTTTTTTGCACGTGTTAAAGTATTAAGTTGAACTGAAGTTTATATACACGATTGTTTTGGATGACAATACGATACTTTAATGATAATTAATAAAAATTAATTACCACTTAATGTTGTGATTCTGTCATATGTATATACATATTTATATTAATTGTAACTATTTAATAAAAAGTAGCTAAAACAAAATTTTTCTTTGTTGATCTAAGTAGAAATTGACTTAAATTTTTTTTATATTACTTGTGTGTGTGTGTGTGTGTTTTTACATAATAACATTGCTGTAAAAGAAACATTTTGAAGGCATTACAAAAATCTCATTATTTCCCTTCAATATTATTATAATTATTAATACTGAACTGATTTCAAAATCTTCTACTTTTCTTTTTCAATTCCTATTATTAATTCACACTCTTTCCCTATATTTATTTATTTATATATATGTATCTTGTTCGAATTTTCAATCGTTAATAAAGTAATTTATTCGTCCTCTCAAGTTCAAATACATTTTTTTATATTTGTAGTGGATGACACTTGATGTTAATACAATTTTTTCAAATATTAATTCATTAATTCTATTTAATTAATGAATAAATAATAACAAACAAAATAATAGTCCAACACAATATGTAAAAAGGAAAATCGATTGTTGTGTTCCTGTTGCGCAATGGATAGCGCGTTGAAATTCTGATCCAAAAATCCTGGTTTCAAATCCCACCTGGGATGGCCTAATTTCTGAGAACATGATTTCTTTTTACTGTACTAATTTATTGGAATAACTAAAGTTAATCAATAAATACATAGTAACAAATAAAAATAATAGTCCCAAACCATATATAGAACGGAAAATGGAAAATTGCAAGGAAAATCCCTTTCTATTTTGCCACTTAATATTGTGGTTTTGTCATATGTATATACATATTTATATTAATTGTAATTTTTTAATAAAAAGTATATAAAATAAAATTTTTCTTCGTTGACCTAAGTAGAAATTGACTTAATTTTTTTTATATTACTTGTTATATATAAGACAATAACATGAGACAAAATATTGTGTTGAAAGCATTTCAAATCATACTCACTTGATAAAAATTATTTCGAATTTAATTAAAAGACAACTTTTTTGTGACTTAGGCTTCTACATATTCTCAGTTTGTGTGTACATTTTTTGCGCATTGCATGTAATGGCCATGACTGATAATTATAATTAATTATTATTTGAAATCCTTATTTTCAAATAATAATTAGTTATAATACTCCAAAGTTTCAGTATTGATTTCAATATTCAAATACTCCAAAGTTTTCAGTGTTGATTTGTTTTTCGTCTCCGATTTACTTTTTATTTTCCATTTACTTACCATTGCATTCGGAAAGTGAAAATTTATTTAAAGGAAGTCAGAAATTAAAAGAAATTGAAAAGAAATTTTTGAAGTGAAACTTCTTTATCGGTGTATGGGAAAAATTTTCCGTCACGTTTTTCTGTGACGCGCCATATTTACCTTGATACTCTTACGGTCGATCCGTACGAAGTAGTAAGTTTTCCCCATTTTTAAAAATGGCATCCTATCCTTCCCTTTCATTTCAGACAAAATATAATTGCAGAATCGGAAAGACCATTCATTTCGCCATGATTCTGTATAATGTTTTTTTACAAAATAATGCTATTTTCTATTTTTAATGATTTTTTTAAAAAGGTGTCAAAATTGATACATTTTTATGACAATGATTTCTAAATCGTTGCGCAACAAGTGTTTTTCGTGTTAATGAATTGATATTCTACACTAAAAAAATCCATGCCTTTCTCTTTTATAATCAGTAATTTAAAAAATAAAATGTTTAAAACTTTTTTTTCACGATTTTTCAAACACTACTCAAAATTTTAATTAAATATTTAATAACGTGAATGTTTCCTAAAACAATCTCACGAAACTTTTTGTTCGAGTGTAGAATTTTATTATCCTTATCCTGTACAAAGATTGAAAAAATTGATTAAAAATTATAGATTTTCAAAAACTTTTTGTGTTTTTCGTTTTTCAAACTTTTTAACGATAATCTAATAAAACAGTATTTCTGTTATATTTTTTTGTTTAAAAATTACTCTTGTTTGTAATTGATGTGTGCAGTTTGAAAGCATTAACTTAAAAATTAAGCCTTTAAAAAATATAATAACTTGAGCGTGCGCAAGAGTATAGAGCCCGAAACAAGGCTAAAATCCAAGAGCGCACAAGCCAAAGTCTAAACTTGGTTGAAACAAAATTAATTCAACAATTAGAGAACGAAAATAATCATCTGGCTTACACGGATTTTCATCGTCATCATCAGCGCTCAATTATTGATAAAAATTGATTCCAGATTAAAACAAATAACTGGTAACTTTCAATCGAGCTTCGGAGGATTAGATATTATTTTCAACGGAGAGAGACTTACGTCAATTACCTCCAGTTCGCGCTACTCCTATCTACAAGCAACCTAAGCAAACTATTGCTGGTCCTGTATTATGGTGAAATCTTAAATTTTATGAACTAGATCAAGTTATGCGTCAAACAAATCAACAGTTCTCGTCAATACTTAAAAATCGGGAATGGTGAACGTCTTGATGAAATTGAAACATCTCTCATTGAATTTCGTTTTTATTCTGTAGAAGAAGCTGCAACTATGTGTCATCAAGGTATTCGATTATTTCATACAAATCACGCAGTCACTCAGTATAATAATCAAATATTGAACTCTTATACAAAAAAAATAATTTCAACTGCAAAAGATGTTTATAGTGGATGTACTTCCAAGGAACAAGAGACTTTTGTGCACCAAAAACTACGTAAAATGTCCTTAATTGATACAAATGGCCTTACCAAACAAAATTTGTAGTAAATATTTATTACATGATTACTACAAACATTGATGTATCTGACGGATTGGCAAATGGTGCTGTTGGAAAGTTAGTTCATGCAGAAACCGATAACAATGGAGTAGTTACAATAGCATGGCTTGTTTCCAGAATTACCTCGAATTGGTGAAAAATTGAGATGTAAAGCAGCAGGTCACGCAGCAGAACATAATATCAGTCGAATGGCTGTACCAATTGTGTGTGTGTGTGTGTGTGTGTACAATGATCTTCTACAATTCCACTCAATAATAACAAAAGTATAGCTGTTAAGCGTTCTCATATACCGTTGGTTTGTGCTTGTGCTACTACCATTCATAAATCACAAGGCAGCACATTCCCGGAAATTGTTTATGAATATGAGAAACATCACAGCCAATCGTTGTTATATGTTGCTTTATCCCGAGTAACGAGTATTGAATGATTGTATATAACAACTCCAAATAATGATAAAACATTTTATCATGGACGAAGAGCGTCAACGTCCACCATCGATTTACAAGCAGAATTTAAACGATTGTCTCTGAATAAATTAGCAACTATAAATGAGCATTTAATTGAGTTCATGAACAACAGAAGAGGTTTGTCACTTTTTACTTTCAATTGTCAAAGTCTTAGAGCTCATATAGATGACCTGGATGATTCAATTGTGAAAAATTCAAATGTTTTAGTTCTGAAACATGGCTGAACAATGAAAGTGAAATAAACACACTAACTTCAAATGCATCGCAAAATTTAAACGGCCGAACACGAGAGCAGGAGGTGTAGGAATATATCATAATTCTAATGATGTTGTTAACATTGTAACTTCATCTATAGATTTTTCTGATTTTTCTCCTGACTTTCATGGGTCACTAGCATCAGCAGTTGGTGATTTATGTATGGCTCAATGCCAAATGGAATGAAAATTTTGATTGTTGCATTATACATATCTCCTAATCAGAAGTTGGAGGATATTATTTTTTTTTTAATTTTCTTCACCATTCATTGTTGCCGTACACAAGAGGAGGTGATTCTTTACTCCGTAACAATAATGATGAAATACCGATGATTTTAAGTGGAGATTTTAATGTCAATTTTGCATCAGATAAATCTTTGAAGCTAGTTGAATTTTTAAAAGATAAATTGAATTTTTATCTATGAAAAACAGTCCTCGAACATCAACAAGATCCGGCACCACAATTGATGGAGTTTTTACTCGGTCCCTAAATTCCGTGGAATGTAAGCCATATATTTCATATTTCAGTTACCATAAGCCATTAATTACAAAAACATATAATAACGATAACAATGTGATAGTAATAATTCTATTACAATTAATGAAATGCTATAATAATCTTAGTAGCCATAAGGTGAAATAATTGTATTATTTGTATCCATGTCTATGATAATAAAAGCCGTTTGCTTAAACTATATCTAATTTAGCTTTATTTAACCAATTTCTGAAAAGTTGTAAATAGTAGATCTTTTTTCGAAAAATGTCATACATAAGTTTCACTTCTTACGTGTGTACGCTAATACACACACACACATTTTTTTAAAAACTATTATCTTGCATCTCAAGGAAAAAGGAAGTAACTTGATTGAATGTTCAAATTTATTCCACAGTAACTTAATGTTACCGCTGATACAACTAAATATTAATTTTTTTTAAAAAAAATTAGTAATAGCTTAACGAAACTATTATTGGGATAGTTGTTGATCTTTTATTCTAATTAAGACTAATAAGGAGTTTTTAACTCTTAACTGAATTTCATACTTATGTTCTTGATACCATTACTTAGAAATGAGACAGGCACATGAGGAAAAAATAATATTTATTGTAAATCAAAAGAAAATAAAGTGTGACGATCTTATTATAGATAGTATTTACACTTTGCCAGTTCTTTAAAGCTGTTTTTTACTTCAAACTTAGAACTGAAGTCGTTTGAATGCATGCCAATAAACGAAAATTTAGAACAGAGAATAAAATGGATCTTACTCCGACATAATTCAATCATGTAATTTGGGGAAAATCGAAATATTTTTTTTTAAATATTCTATAGGATCATAAGCGTGAATTGCGCGAGATGAAAAAAAGTTTATCGCTGTACCAGTTTATATATATATATACACTCAGGAACATTGAAAATAGCGACCCAAGAAGAAAGCATCGGATTGAAATGAAATTTAATACACATAATGACACAGATGAGAGATTCACTTGATCTCAAAAACAAGACAATTAAACGAATACAGGGTATGCAACGACACAAATACTGGACAACTTCAATAGCGTGTTGGACCACCTCCAGCTGCAATACATGCCGCCACACGGTCCGGCATTGAGTTGATTAGACACCTTATGTTGTCCTGAGGCAGATGGGCCCACAAATCTTGAACAGCCAACTCTAAATCATGTACAGAGTGACACGATGGCATCTGCCGTTTTAGCTGATCCCACACGTGTTCTACAGGGGACAAATCGGGGGAGCGGGCCGGCCATGGAGGAGTCTGAAAATGACGTAGGAAGTCTTGAGCAACTCTTGTTGTATGCGGAAGAGCATTATCTTGCTGGAAAATTGCCCCTGGGAGACCATTTAGGAAAGGTCCTACGTGGGGTCGAAGAATATCATCAACGAAACATTGGCCCGTTAAGGTTCCACGCATCACAATTACAGTGGATCGGCTATCATAGGCTAGGGCCCCCCAGACCATTGCACCAGCTGTGAGGGCAGTGTGACGTAGAACAGTGTGTGTGTGGGGGGGAATTGTACCGCTAGTGCGCCTCCACACCCGTACACGGTTATCATCCGTCCCCAAAACAAACCGGGATTCATCACTAAACACAGCCTTTTGCCAATCTGTGACATTCCACATTGATCTGGCTTGGCACCACTGTAGACGCAGTTGCCGATGTTCCGGTGTTAAAGGGAGTGCACGGAAAGGGCGCTTGAATTTAAGATTTGCTTCTGCAAGGTGTCTGGAAATTGTTTGTGGAACAATTGTTACGCCTACGTCTGCTCGTAACGTTGAACGAGTCACTGTGGGGTCCACAAGTGCTTGCCGCACGATCCTTCGATCCACCAACATGTCACACAGCTCGTGCCACAATCGATTTATTGAAAGACACGTTTGGTGACCGCCTAATTTCACGTTTTGGACCTGTGAATTGGCCTCCAAGATCTTGTGATTTAACACCGCTAGACTATTTTCTGTGGGGCTATGTAAAGTCATTGGTCTATGCGGATAAACCACAAACGCTTGACCATTTGGAAGACAACATTCGCCGTGTTATTGCCAATATACGGCCGCAAATGTTGGAAAAAGTCATCGAAAATTGGACGTCCAGATTGGACTACATCCGAGCCAGCCTTGGCAGTCCTATGCCAGAAATCATATTTAAAATGTAATGCCACAAGATTATCTTTCGAATAAAAAAATTCATGTCACTCGAATAATACATCGTTGTTTTATTGCAATTTAAAGAGTTCTATACCTCTAAAAAAACACCCTTTATATATGTGTGAGTGTGTGTGTTAAGTATTGTAGTAGCTTTGACCGATGTTGGTTTGTTGTCATATCTGATTTAGTGAAAACATCTTCAGAATAACTTTTCATCTTTTTATTTTGAAGCACACATAGCGTAACTGGTCAATCTCTTTTATATTTCACATCTATTTGTTAAAAAACATGAAAACAGACATATATAACAGAAGTGACATCTTGACGGACACAACACAAAGACAAAGAGAACAGCAGTTATTCACATTCTTACGTGAACGTTTACATGCTGACGGTGGGATAACACATATAGGTATTCCTCCGTCCTTTATGTGGAGATTGAGTTGGCCTGGTGTTGGGAGCATAGTTGAAATTGGTAGGCGTGGTTTCAGCGTCAGGGACCAATGGGGTGGTGGGAACTTTGCTGAGGGAGTAAGGCATTTGATTGGCTGTTGGGAGTGAGCTTGGAGAAAATTGGACTTAGAAAAATTTGAAATAGAAAGATTCGATTGAAATAATTAAAAAGAAATAAAAGTATGAGAAGGGAATTAAAGAAAATATTAGAATAGAAATTAAGTGAGGTAAATTAACATTTGTCGATCATGGCTTCTACAATTAAGTGGCCCTAAACTTTATTATTTTCGGCATTTTTAAGTTTGGGTAGGAGTTGTAAAATTTCAGGAGATCTTTTCAATATTTTAGAAATTAACCCTCTAACCGGATAGCACGGAAAATTCCGTCAGTGTAAAGATGCTTCGAAAATGGACTGCACTGATTTTTCTGCCTTCAAGTAACGTTTTCAAAAGCGGATTACCCGCACTTTTCTGAAATCCTTTCCCCCTTTTAAGGTTTAACATCTTGAAAGATAATGAGGGACGGAGGAAGCAACACAGCAGGAGTTTTATGGCTCGCAGGGAACCCCGTGTTTTGACCCTGGGGCAATCGTAAAAATTCGGGGAGAAATTTCTTTAGAACCCAAGAAGTGTTTGTTTGCTAGCTTGTATTTTAAAAGTTTTCAAAAGTCCCAACGCATAAGTAAAATATGTTACAATTCCCTTTTGGTTTCATATTAATTTCAAACTGTAACAAGTTGGGGCGTGTCCGGGCAATCTGCTATTTTATATAGTTAGACAAATTATATCTTTTTTAAAGTATATTCTTTCGCTTCATTTTTCTTATCTTAATCAATGCTTTCAGTTTTTGAAACATGATTATTTCATTATAAGATGCCCCCCCAAAAAATATAATAAAACACCAAACACTTTAAAATTTGAAATCTTTTCAACTTTCCAACCACTAAAAATGAATAAATTTAAACTTCATCAAATAATTTGAAACATTTTCTTACACTTTGATAAAAATAATAACAAAAAAAACTAAATAAGATCTATTAATTTTTTTTAGATTTCAAAGCCCAAGTGTTCAGGGAAGTTTACGTACAGTGCCTAGTTATATATTGTTAAAATACACCGAATTAGATTTGAATTTTTAAGTGCTTGAACTTCAGTTTACATCAAAGACAACATGAATGAAGATTTTCCCACATTTTTTTTTTTTATAACTTGAATGTTTGAATAAATGGTAATCAAAAATATACGGAAACATTTACAGTAGACATTTATGCATATAAATAAACATAAAAATCAATTTTAAATTCGAGCTATACAAAAACATTCGAATTATTCTTCAAAAATATCTATTTATGCAAAATACCTCAACATTTATCTTTTTTCAAGGCTAACTGAATAAGTAATTAAAATCTGGATATTTTTTGAAATCTCGACCGTATAAAGCTAAAAATTTTATGTTAGAAATTCCATTTGAAATTTCGAAAAAAATGTATCGCAAAGTTAAAAATTATTTACCATAAGTTCTAGCAACTCTTTGAGTATAATATAAATTTCAAATTTTATTATATAGCTTCTTTGGTATTTTTTAATATATTTTGAAGATTTCATACAATTCAGTTGAAAAATGCATGCTAAGAGCAAAAAATATACTAAAAAACCGAGGAATATACAATAAAGTTTTACATAGAAGCAAAACTGAGAAGCTAAAGGGTAGGAATGAAAAATTTTGAGTATATCTGAAGTAGTTTTCGAAATATTTATTTTAAAGTTCAGAAAATTTGTGTGCGTTATGTTATACTTAATATTAATTAAATGGTTAAAATAATATGTTAATAACAGTCATGTAATCGTGTGATGACACATTCATATACTAATAAAAATTATAATGTTTATTGATGCGAATGTCAAGAATTTTATGTAATTTTAAATTCAGACATTAAGATATTGATGTAGAAAATATGAAACGACCATCTAAAATACATGAAAAATGCAGTCTGCTATAAAATGATCTTGACAAACAAAATCCGGCATTTTCACTTACTATGACAGAGCCGGCTTAGACAGGGGCGATCTGGAAAAACAGAGAGAGAACCGCAGTTTTGATGGATGCCGCTCTAGCTTTTAAAGTTCCCAGGAAAAATTATATATATATAAATTACAAATTCAAAAATAAATCTTGTAATGTTCCATACATTTTTATAACAACAAATTGTGGAATTGGCTTCCAATACATTGTTGTGTTTGACAATATGTAAGGTAACCAACCCTACTTTAGATAGATTTGTACTACTTTTTCGTAACCGTATTCCTTTTAAAATTAATTCGAGCTGCCGAAATACACCTTTTGCACCCTTAAAAATTTATGTAAACTATAACGGTTAATTTTAATTTATGCAACTTGTGAAATGTTCATAATTAACCATTTCCGTCTAAACAGTTTACATGAAAAAAAAAAAGTTTGGACTCCCTCATTCATTAGGGATTTATATAAGATTCTAACATTAAATTTTATTTTTCACCGAATAGGATCGAGGGGTAGTGTATAGTGCTTCCACACCACAGGTCTGGGGTTCTATTAACGGGCTGCGCAAGGTCGACTCTGCCTTTCATCCCCGCTACATTGGGTCGATAAATGAGTACCAAGCTTGTTTCGGGTCTTAAACACTGAAGGTCTCTCTTCAGACAGACCACCAAATCGGGACATACATCTGTTCATGCACCTCAGCGTCCAATGGTCACGTGTATTATGATGGGCACAGTAGTTCCTGGCCCTCATGGATTGTTGTGCCTCTGAGTTTGAGTTTTAAGTTTGAGGATTACCTCACTTTGGGGATACCCCTTAGATAAACATGTATTTCCACTCATTTGCAATTAAACATTTTTCTTTCAATTACGTTTATTTCAGAAGGAAGTTTTATTTTTCAAATGTATTTGCTTAATAACATGTATATTTGTGTGTATTATATTAAAAATTTGATCAATCCAAAATTACATGTTTTTAGCTCCTCTAAAAGCTTTTAGGATTTTACAACTGATCTTACAATCCATATACGTTTTATAGTAGTATATTTAAAAATGATAAATACATTTTTACGAGTGTGTGAGCTGTTATGCCTCGTTTATAAATATAAAAAATTGCATTCAGTTACAGTTTTTAAAATGTACAGAAATAAGTGGAGAAATAGGATACTTACATATTATGAATATTTTTGACTGTAGTAAGATATATTTATATATTTCAGTTTCTTTACAATTTGAATAGAAGTTGTAAGCCATTTTGCGAATAGTTTGATATTGAGTATAATTCCATAGGCTGTTTAATATTGTAAAGTGTTTTACTTTGAAACCAGCACACATTAAAATAAGGCTCATTTGCAGTTATATGATCAGCTTCAGTGATATTTAAATTTTCAAAAATAGTCTACACGCGTACGAAAACATTCTTTCACAACCGCACACCACATCTCATACTATATCTTCCCTACAGCAGGAAATATTTGTGTATACTGAAAAATTTAATACTGGATACATTTCCAAGTGTTAAATTTGTTTTTAAAATTTGGTATGAATACATTGTGGACTGTCGATTAACTTCACTGAACAAAATTGTTTTAAGTGTACTGTTTTGAAAGACAAGATTAATTAGGGAGAACTTTTCTCACAATAGAATTTGTAATGACTGAATTGTGTGAAAATGTAGTTATCGATGTGTGACATTTTTCCTTGTAATAAAAGAAACAGAAAGATAAGAAATTTAACTTGAGTAGAAAATGGTTAGAAGTACTGTCATGCACATTTGAAGAAGTATATCCTCCATTAAAATTAAAAATTATTGACTGAATGTGTGTTATGTCCATCACAAATGCCGATGTAGAAAAGATATTTTTATTTAATACAAGGAGTTCGAAAAGGAATGAAAATTTAGATTTTTTCCGAAAAATATTCAGTTAACATAAAAATATCATTTATATGATTTAAATTTAAATAAATTAAAAGTATTGAAATCATTTTTTATGTTATTCTAAATTAAAAATATAATTGAATAGAGAAAGATCTGTTTCATTTCATAAATATGCACCATTTATGTCTTATTGTTTAAAAAAAAAAAAAAAAGATTGGGCCTTTACTCTTTTACCTCATAACTTTTTTTAAAAACATGAAAGTGAGCGCCTTTTCTTACTCTCATATTCAAAAATGAATACAGGATGCTTTTTTCTGGTTCAAATCGCAATACCAAAATATTTTTTATTTAATTTTTAAAAATGACAGAAAAATAAATTTTGTTTGAAGAAAATATAACTATTTTTCAACTTTTAACACGCCATTTATTTCATGTTTTTTTTTTTACCCTGCATTTTGTTTTAAATTTACTGTGACTGAATCTATGGGGAAAACGACATAGTAGAAAGAACTACGGTTTTCATACAAGATTTCCCAAGGCAACTTAACAGCTGGCTGTAAACGATTGCTATCCTGGTTCTCAATGAACAAATACGCCGAACCAAGTCATAAAGTTGTCCCCTTTCGACCTCCCAAGTTTTAAAAGGGGGAAAGAATTGAAGTCTGTCGCATTTTTGAAGGGTAAGAGTAAAACGCTTTCGGAATAACTTTTCAGGAGGAAGGTATCCAGTTAGAGGGTTAAATTGACTCGCTCAATAACTTCAGCTAGATAATTAGAATTATCTTCTTCTCTAAGGATTCCTTGAGTTTCTTTGCTATTATTTACTATTTTTCTTAGTTTTTGATTGTTATTTTCAATTGTGGTAGGGGCGGGGGAGGTGACTCCGCTAACGATGTTAGCGCAGGAAACTCCTTCCTTACACACATTGCTTGTAAAATTTTTATTGACTGGTAAGGGCGAGCCCTTTTTTGGTCCGGGGAATTTCGGGCACTTAGTATAACAGGCCGACAGAGAGAGCGATTACACAAAATTTTTGCTTTTATACCAGCAGTGCAAGCGCCTGATTATTACGTAATAGTAGTTATGATTGGATAGAATGGGTGGGACAGGAATTTCGGACTAGCTGATTACGATTAAGATTACAGTGTTATTTTTTAAACCAAAGAATTAAAGTTTGTTTGAATATTAGTACAATGAGTTAATAAAAAGGATATTTTAGAAGGAATTATTACACACACACACACACACACACACATATATATATATATATATATATATATATATATATATTTATATATATACACACACATATATATATATATATATATATATATATATATATATATGTGTGTAATAATTCCCCCTAGCATCCTTTCAATTAACTCTTTTAATAATATTGAAATAATCTTTTAGGTATATTTTGTTCGAAACTAACACCCCGATCTTAATCGTGATCGACTGATATTACTACATCATAAATCCCTTTCCCGCCCAAAGAGCTCTTATTACAAAAATGTCATGTGGTCTTCACCGTCAGGTATAAAAACCGATGTCTCTGGAAATCTCGCTTTTCCTCTATAGTCATGTAGCCGGCTGCTTTGTGTTGTAGTTTCTTTGTCTGTGTTACGTCGTCCATGTTCATCGTAATTAATATGCCTAGGTGTTAAAAGATATTCAATAAATTGGATTTACTAATCTACCAGACTGCCTCGTCGATCTTTCCATAGAAAATGCATCAACATACAGGAATCACTCCCCACCGGCCACACCTTAACCTTTGGTTCGCCATTGTTTCAATCAACCACACGTCACGACAAATTATGCCCTTCTAAGTTTTATTACATATATATATATATATATATATATATATATATATATATATATATATATAATTTGCTTAATTGATGTTATATTTTGATTTAAAAATCCATTTATATTTTCATAATGACTGATTTTGTTTTAACTATTTTTATTTTAATAGCTTAACATTAGAATTAATTTTTATAATGCTATCCAATGCTTTAACTGAAATTAATATTCAGTTTTTATATTTCATGGTCTTAAAATTTAATTGATTTGAATGAATCTTCGATCCATGCCAAATGCCAAGCACCACTGGTGAATCTATAGAAAAGAATAATGCAGTGATGAGAGCACTATATAGCTGATAAAATTAATAATTCTGCTAGTCAGATACCCATAGAACCCTTTTTGGGGCCTTTTGATTCTGAAAATGCAATGCGAAATGAATCATGGTTAGAGTACTTTAATAACACTTTGATTAATTGATTGATTGATGGAATATTAACGTCGCACTGTTCAGCTTCACGAGGGCTTTTGGCGACGGACCACGTAATTTTGAACCATGGTCAAGTGACGTGGACGACACCTGAGCTGGCACCCCCTCTCCTAACTACCACACCACACCAACGGGAGGACGTTTCAGCTCTCGACAGATTTAACGTGCATCGCTGCCCTACACGGCGGGTCTTTAGTGGTACTGGGGTCGAACTCGTGACAAGGCAAGCCACGGTCCGATACCCATACCACTCGGCTACCGCGGCAACTTTAATAACACTTGTAAGCAGACTAATACGGATGAAGATTGGAAAATTCTAAATAACTCCAATTCAGTATTTTTGCACTGGAAGACAATTGCATTCCTTTTGTTAAAATTAAAATGACTAACGCAAAAAAATATTTGAAAGCTCATTTAGTTTAAAAAATTCATTATTCTTAATTAGATAATTTAAAAAGAACAAAAAAGAGCTAAGAGTAATAACAATGAAACAATTAAGTAGGACTGAACTGGATCGATGATTTAGAGAGAGAGAGAATAATTGTTTCAAACGTTCAGTTCAATATTTTTAGAGATGGCGCACACAAGTCCCCTGTTTCCTCAATGTGGAGTCGACTTCTTTTCGTAATTTGATCAATCACAAAATGGAATTCTCTCTCGAAAAGGTTAGAAGGGAGGGTAGCTCAAAATGTCCTATGATAAACTAGTCGTAATTAGAGATGACCGATGTTACTTTTTTTTTGAAGCCAAAATTCTGTGAGACGATCACCATTCTGGAAGCTAGCTTTCATACTTGAAAGTTTGAACAATTTCTCCTATATATGAACCTCTGCTGTTTCAATATTCATAAAGGAGTGCATGATTCCCTGAAGGACTTCCAAGGGCAGAAACATTCAGAAAAGTCCCATTGTTAAGATTCAAGATATTGGCAATTAATTCGTGTTTCATCGAAAGGGACTTCACTCTCTTATGCAGATCTGACAAGATTAAAAATTGATTAAACTCGTTGCAATGGCGTAAGCTGGATAATAGATTTAATATATTTTTTGGGACCAAAACATGTGGTCGTCACTCCCAACCACGTAAAACATGTCCACAGTTCACCACCTGTACGTTCACCTCCCATCAACATGCACTCATCACAACCCGTGGGGTGGTATCACCCCACTGAGAACCAATGGGAGAGATACTATGAATCACCATTCGGTATCTGTTCCACCATATCGTATGACTCCGGCCAAGAAAAAATACTGACAAAACAAATTGGTGAACTTTTGGTTAAGAATAAAATAAAGGAATGTGAATCCCCCCAAATGCTGTTCTGTTAGTGTTCGTCTCTAAATCGAAAAGAATAGTAAGATTATGTGGCATTTATAGAGGCCTCAATGCCGTTACAAAGTTGGAACTAGACTCTTATCTATTACCTCACAAGGGCAATCCTTTTAAACGGAGCTACACCAACATCATGCATGTCATCAAGTGGAAATAGATGAAAATGATTCGGAAAAAAATAACTGCTTTTATTTGTCCTTTCGGAACTTACCGTTATCTGCACATACCGTTTCGCCTCGTAACGTACTTGTCCCCTTGAAACGTCTGATAGATAGATTCCGAAGAGGTCTGAGAGATGTGCTTTTGCACTTTTATAGTTGAAAGACATACTCGTCTTACAGGGCCGTTTTTAACCTCCTCGGCACCCTCTCCCAATCCTTCAGTTCTTACCTTGCCAGTGGAGGGATTTTCACTTACTCATTCTTTGTCTTCTTAATGTAGAGTCCTTCCATTATCCACCACCTATAGACACGCCGTGTCGCGGACTGGCAACCTTAAGGAAAGAGTGACATAGTTTAGTCACTCTTATTCATTTCGTACCTTTTGGCATCAATGACCCCCCCCCCTCCATCCTTTTTGTAAATGAGTTCAGTAAATTAATAAAATCGCATGAGATTACAGTAGAGTATACACTATAATATGAAATTATTAGTTATCAACTTTTTAATTTGTTTATCATTCAACTTGTTAATTATCTTACTATATTTTTCTTTAAGACATCCTGACAGTTGAGTCGCAGTTATTGTACTAGTACAGCAAAGGTTTTCTTCGAGCTTTTATCTTTGCAAAATCATTAATGATATTATAATCTATATTTCCAATGTTATATCATTTTGAGTGTGCACAACATCATTAAACTCTTAAGATCATTTTCCATAGTTGTTCTCATGTCCGTCTTAATTCTCTTAAAGGCAGAAAAGCTTCTCTCTGTTGTACAATTTGTCACAAGAAGAGTCAAGTAAATCCTCATTGCGACTTCTAAATTTGGGAAGGTACATTCCAACTTTTTTTAATGATGTAGGAAAAGATTCCTCTTGTTATTTTTTCCATCTTCATATACCTTTTGAAATGTTGATACTCTTGCACAAATTGTTCTTCATTGATGTCTTTGTTCCAAGTGTTTCGCGACTTCTTACTCCTTTTCATGAAGATTGCTGAATATTTCGAATCTTGTGTTGAGAACTTTGTAACAATCCCTTCTTTTGTTTAATTGCACTACAAGATTGTCAATAATTTTTAAGAAAACTCCAGCTCTCTCTCAAAATACCTCTCTTGGAGACATTCTCTCAAAATCTGAGCCTCTTTTCTCATCTGAAAAAATTCCTCTTTTTTTCATAGTTGGGCTCAGCCACGTTAGCTCTTGCCTCGTAATCATCAAAGTTGGATCTTTTTTCAGATAAAAACAAAGATAATGTCTAACTCCTTAGTAATACAAAAGAGACCAAGCTCTTCCCTTTGTAGTACCTCACTGATTTTGTCCACACTGCGAAAAACAGATTTTAAGAATTGAGTACAATGTACTCACTTTTGTCAACGAGTACATACTCAAAATTGAAACTTCCCATACTCATTTTTGATTCTGTTACTGGATGAAATGCGACAATGAAACAAAATGAGTATGTACTCATTTGAGTTTGTTACTGCATCAAATTTGATAATGAAACAAAATGAGTATGTAATGCACTCATTTTTGAGTTTATTACTGCGTCAAATTTGAGAATGAAACAACAAAATGAGTATGTAATGCACTCATTTTTGAGTTTGTTACTGTGTTAAATTTGAGTAAGTATAGCATTCATTTTCAATACTGTTGTATCAAATATAAATTTTAAACAGAAAAATAACTATCAATTTTAATTTTAATGGATCTAAATGTGTTATCCAAGTCTGATTTTTTTGCCTTGCATATTATTTTACATTTTAAGAATTTTTTACCACTTAACTTCGAAAATCAAAATTCTTGTATTTTCTGAGTAAAAAAAATATTACTTTTAGAAAAAAGTTCAATTGTTATGTAATCATAAACAGTACTTTTGAACTTTCCCCTCAATTTTAAATCTTTGAAAATATTTGATGCAATAGCATTTTGGTTCATTAAAAGTTATATATATGCTTCTAGAAGCAATCTATATAGTTTTGTTAAAATCATATACAAGCAAAAAGTTGACTTTTATTTAAATCCAGCCTTTCAATAAGTTATTGCAGATATATTGGCAATATTATGATAAATAACATCAGATTTTTCATAGTAAAAATTTCAATGTTTTTACAAATTATCAAACATCTGAAGAAAAACTAAAATAACTCATTAGGTTTGTAAGCATTTTTTTTGTATAAAATGATACTCTGCGGTTGATGCCTCCCTTTTTACCCATCCAAATTAAAGAGTTTAATTTGTAATGTACATTACTCACTTTTTGTCCATAAGAACCGATTTTACACTCTTCTATCACCGAAAAAAAACAAATATTATAGCTTATTTAATGCTCTCTTTTTTTTAATCAAAAATTAAAAGATTTTTACATTTACAAAAAATTTAAAAAATGTTAAGTCTTTAATCAAAGTATAATTAAACTGGAGTTCTTTCTAGAAGTTTTCAGCACCTACTTACAAGAAAAAATAACATCCTATATATATATATAAAGTATATCTAGCATATATTTCATTGAATTCGTAACACAAAATTATCACCTATATAATTAATGATTCACTGTAAAAAAAATAAAACCAAATCATGTTTTAAAAGAATTTATTCTGAAAAATTTGGACATACATATCAGACATTAAAAAATTCTTATAGATGAAGGCATGTTTTTAAAAATCACACTTATAAATATGAAAATATATAAAAGACAATCGAGTCAACTATATACATAATTTATTAAAAAGATTAAAAGTTTAAAAAAATTCTACTTCTTAACTCTCTCACACATGAAGGCATGTCTTGCTGTAAATCGCCTTTATAGAAGCTATTATTTAAAAAATACCACACATTCGAACAATATGGAGAAAATTCCAAGTTTAAGATAAATGTTAACTTAAAACACAAGTGAACTGCTTTAAGTATTGCATTTACTTCGATACAATTCTCTATTTGTTGTGGGGCCTACACTTCTCTCCAATAGCAAGAACAAAGGACTGTCTTCTTTCTCCTCAAAGCAATCTATCATCCTTCATGAACTTATCAATTCCTTCACCAACCTGAAATTAAATAAGTCATTAAAGGATGGTTTATACTAAACACCTTATTTTTCTGATTATGTTATTCAGTGGTGATATTAAAAGGAAAGAAGCATATTAATATATGAAAATATAGTATATTAATAACTGTATAAGTTCACATTTCCCCTATTGAATTACATTAGCAGTAGAAAACTAAGATGAGGGTAGTAATCACTCTTAATTGGATTGAGTAAATACTAAGGATTTAATATGCTGAGATTTGTTTGTTGAAAATATTTACATCACATTTAGCAAGAAATTTCAAGTAAAAGAATGCTACGCACTGGGATAAACTCAATGAAATAATCCAACATTTGAGAACTTGTAGGGCAAATTTTTAGTTTCTTGGGCCCATTTCTCCTGAACTCTTTGTGGAAGCAACAGTGGTAACAGTATAAGAGCACAGCATATTTCTGAGAATAAAAAGATTTTCAAATTAAGTATTTCATGTGATGGTATAAAATATTACCAAAAAACACTTAAGACTATTTTTGCACACGAAACATTTTTAACCCTTGAAGTTAAAGGTGTGTAGGTGTCATTAATGTCACCAAATATGAGTGCATAGGACACATCAAAATAAAATTGAAATTAAAAATGTCAGAATATTAGGGTTTCTTAGAAAACTAAAAAAAAGGTTTCCCACTGCATTTGGATAGCTTATTGAAACTTATACAATTTTAGAAGGAATAAAATTCTGCAATCATACAAATCAGCTTTATTCTTTCTTTTTTTTTTAAAAAAAAAGTCTTTATGAATAAAATATTTTTACTTTCAGATGATGGTTCAGTTGAATTCAGGTCAAAATTTAAGTTGTTGGAAAATTCTTCTGTACACTTCCTTCCACTTGGCATATATCTTTTGCCTAAGATCCAGCCTATAAGTCTAGGCTTCTTCTACTGTTATGATGTAGGGAGAAGAGAGGAACCAGCTCAAAGAACCGGTTGAAGGATCATCAGCTGACTGTACTGCCACAATGTTTCGCTTGGTGAATTATCAAATTTGCCGTCATTCCGAATCCCAGACATAAACTGTCACTTTTTTGTTCACCATACAGCATATTAAATTCTGCTTCTATCTGTAAGAAAGCAAAGAAACCAGTTACATTTTATGGCTTTAGAAAAGGTTTTAAACAAGCTTTTTAAAATAATTTACTCAAGAAAATTAAGTTAACAACATTTTTCAAAATTTGCTCTACACTTCACTTTTGTGAAAAATAGTTATTTTACATATTTCTTCTTATTCATACCTTTTTAATGTTTAAAAATGTCTTAACTCTACATAATAATGCGAGTAGAAAAATATATTAGAAGACACAATGTGAAACAAATTGTATTTACTGAAAACATGTGGGTCCAGAATTCTAGGCCAATTGGAAACAAAATTAGAGGCATTTCTTGAGATTTCAAACCTCCTTCCTTCAAAGGTTTCCTACATTAGTAGAAGTACCTTATCCAGAGAAGATGTATTTTCCTTCAACCACTGTTGCTTCTGTAAAAATTCTACAGAAGAATCTTCAGTGCCCTGATACTTTAGAATCTTTTCTTTAATATTTCTCTTGATTAGTCCAATGCCTAATTCTTTTTTTTCCACAACAGAGAGGTTTCTAACCCTGAAGTTTTTAAACCTATCTGCAATAAAACCAGTCGCTGGTGCACCTCTTACACCAGGACTAAACCATTGTTCCTAAAAAAAATGCTTGAATAGTCATTCACACAGATATAAATGAATTTTTCCTAGCTGGGAGCAGTTAAAGTACCTTCCAATTCTCACCTCCAAAGAATTAAAAAACTTTAGAAAAGGAATAATAACAAAAAAATTACTTACATAACCTTCCCCATCTGATCCTTTTAAAACTGGAAATGTACAAACAATATCTTTGGCCAGGTCCAGTTTATCTTTGGTGGAAGGCTTACAGTCATAGTTTTCAATGTAGGCCTGAATTAACAACCGATTTACTCTATATTTATGTAAAATATTAATCCTGGATGGATCCCCCTTTTCTAATTTTGAAAAAATATCAGGGAGAGCTTTAATTTAATTATCTTCCTAATATTAATTTTTTTTAGTAGATGTTGATATAGGAGTAGAAGAACAAAGCGGCTCAGAATAATTTATGGAAATATCATGACCAATGTTATTTTGGTTATTCGGGTTATTTACATTTGATGCATCCAAGTCAGAAATATTACAAATAGGATGTAGAAAAATATAGTAAGGGAATCATTAATAGAAGAATAAGTGATATAGGTATTACAAGGAGGAACAGTGGAATCAGAAGTAGGTACAGAAGAAAAATTAGAAGCTTCAATAAAAGAATTTAAATATTTTTTAAATTTTAAATGAGGGCCAGCTTTAGGAATAAGTGATTTCATCCTGTAACGTTTGAAAGAATAACGGTAGCGTATTCTTGGTGAATTAAAATATGGAATTTATTACGTCACAACTATTGAAAATTATTTACAAAATGATACATTAAAGTTATTAAAATTAATTAGATTGTTAGAGTCCACTATTTTGTGAGAGGAGGTTTCGTTGGTTACCGCTCCCGTGCAAGTTCAAAGCATCTCTCCTCTCTCATCTTCCGGTCGGGTCGCTAGATTCCTCGGGGTCAAACAGGGGGTTGCGCTGGATCGGAAATTGCACGTGTGGGCGTCGAATCTACAAAGAAACCGACACCAGATGTTGTTGTTGTTTTCGAGACGTGACGTTACAGCTCTCGCCCTCTCTTATGGAACTTTTCCGTTGAGAAAGTTTAATGGGATGACGATGAGACAACTGACAGATTACCGACACATCCCTTCATCAAGCACCACTATATTTCTGAGCTGCAATTTTAATTACTAAAGAAAACGCTGAACTAAATTTGGAATTACTTATTTCTAGTGAGTGAGTGTTCTTGCTAGGGAACTTACACAAATCTATATCACGAAATAGCAATGTAATCAATGTAAGAAAACATACAATACATTAAATAAAAATACAAACACTCCTATCACAATGCCTAGTATCAATTATACTAACATGGTATATCAAATGCTAGTGTAAGACCTTGCACATAAAATATTCTTCGCCACAATACTTAAATAAAATTATACTAACGACATGTGTTGATATGATATGCGAAGTGTACAACCTTACACACAAAATATTTTTCACCATATGCCTCTTGCGTAAACTAAATACTCATGTATATTTTAAAACCCTGTACACAAAATTAAGCATATTAATACATTTGCTTTTCATGGCTTTATCTTTTGACACGCATCGCCATTCGATATGATATACAGTACTAGTAAATAAATAAAATTTAATACAATTATTAACCTTTAACTAAAAACATAAGCAACAATTATTATTCATGAGCAAGAGAACATTGTTAACAATCCCTAATTATCTATCACCGATCTGCTGAGACTATCTGCATTTTGTGACTTTTACCCGACCGATGTACAATTCTAAAATTATATGGTTGCAAAGCCAAAGCCCATCGCATCAATCTAGGGTTAGAACTAACATTTCTATTCAACCACACCAACGGGTTGTGATCGGTCATAACTAAAAATGAATTTCCATCTAAGTAATAATGTAACCTTTAATTGCGAAAAACAATACTAGCACATTCCTTCTCCGTCGTACAATAACGCTTCTCTACCTCTGAAAATTTCTTACTCAGGTAAAGGATTGGATGCTCCTCACCTTGTTCAGTTAATTGAGTTAAAACTGCTCCCATACCTGCGTTCGAAGCGTCCGTTTGAACAATGAATTCTCGTTCAAAATTTGGCGCGTACAAGACGGGCTTATCAATTAGTTTCCTTTTAGTTCTCGAAATGCGTTTTCACACTCGGTCGTCCACTTAATTTCTCCCTTCTTTGCTCTTCCCTTCAACGCATCCGTCAACGGAGCAGCAATTACCGAGAACAGATTTATATATTTTTGGTAATAACCCGCTATACCTAAGAAAGCACGTATTTGGGTTTTCGTGCGAGGGGTAGGGAACTCTAGAACAGCCTGAACTTTGATCTCGGAAGGAGTGCGAAAACCCTGACCCACAATGTGACCCAAAAATTTGACATTTTGTTGCGCAAACTTACACTTTGAAGGTTTTATCGTTAACTTAGCTCTCTTTATTCTCTGCAGAACCGTTTCCATATGTTTAATATGCGACTCCCAAGTATCTGAGAAAATTGCAATATCGTCTAGATACGGGACAACGAAATCCTCTAGTCCGTTAAGTAATTCAGCCATGAGTTTACTAAAGAAATATGGAGCATTCTTTAATCCGAAACTCATCCTTAGGGGTCGGTATGTACCAAAGCTAGTACAGAAGGCTGCGTATCGCTGTGCTGTTTTACTCAAAGGTATTTGCCAATATCCTTTAGATAAGTCAAAGACGGTAATAAATTTAGCCGCCGATACTTTTTCTACGCGTTCTTCGATATTCGGAAGAGGAAAATATTCCGTTCTAATGATCCCGTTTAATTTCCTGTAATCTATACATGGACGAGGTTCTTTCCCAGCTATCTCAACTAAAATCATAGGAGACATGTAATCCGATTCTCCTACCTCAATGATTCCTAATTTTAACATTCGGTTAATTTCGTTTTTTAAGATTTCATTTTGTCGGTGCGACATTCGATAGGGCTTCGTCCTAACTGGTTGATCGCTAACTAACTGGATTTCGTGTTCAACCAGATTAGTTAAAACCGGGATTGTTTGAAAACATTTAGAGTATTTATTTAATAATTCGCGCAGTCGATCCATTTGTTTGTCGTGAAGGTGTTTGTTCAACTCGCTAGCCTGGATTACGTCCTCGAAATCATAAATGAGAGAATTGTTTTCTAAGTATGGGATTTCTAACTCCTGGTCTGCGAGAGAGTTTTTTGTTTCATCATTAATAATTACGTTAACGTGTTCTGGCCTTTTGTAATATGGTTTTAGCATATTTATATGATAGATTTGAGATGTTTCGCGTCTGCCGGGGATTTCGACTAAATAGTTCGTTTCCGAAATTTTATTTAAAATTGTCCCAGGACCTATCCACTGCACTGCTAATTTATTTGCTCTGGATGTAGCTAACACTAGACTAAATCTCCATCCTTAAATTCACGTTTTACTGCGTTTTTGTCATACCAAGTTTTCCGCTTAACTTGCATTTCCTCCATTTTATTTATAGCTACTTCTTGACATCTTTTAATCTATTTATTAACTTAAACATATATTCAGTGACGAGATCACCCTCTTCTTCCGGTTCCATCCAATGTTCCATTACTAACGTCTCTGGGGTTCGCAAATTTTTCCCATACACCAACTCTGACGGTGTATACCCTGTACTTTCGTGAGATACAGTTCGTAACGCTAAAAGAATTGACGGAAGATGTTTGTCCCATTCGAGCCTGCATCTAAACATAAGACTCGTAAGAGTCGTTTCAACGTTCGATGAAATCGCTCAACAGGGTTACTCTGTGGATGATACGCAGAACTATGCCTGACAAGTATTCCGAATCTTTCAAAAACTCGGTAGTCAGAGCACTAGTAAAAGAAGTACCCTGGTCACATTGTATTTCACGGGGAAACCCCATCCGACTAAAGATGTTTAACAGCGCATCTGTGACACTAACGGAACTAATATCAGACACCGGAATAGCTTCAGGGAATTTTGAAGACATGCAAATGGCCGTGATAAGATATCGATTCCCTTTAGATGTGATCGGGAGAGGCCCACATGCATCAATATTTAGCTTAGTAAAAAAACCTCCTGAATAACAGGGACCAATTTTAGTGGAGCTTTCTTTTTATCATTGGGCTTCCCAGCCCTCTGACACTGATCGCAAGTTTTTACAAACTGTTCCATATCTCTATAGCAATTCGGCCAGTAGAAATATCGGTTTAATTTGTCTTTGAATTTCGTAATTCCCAGGTGTGCAGATGTTCCCTCATGACACAACGATTTAATAGGGTCGCGCAACCCTTCCGGCACTACTATTAACTTCACCACGTTACCTAACTTATCTTCACGATTTTTGACCAATAATTCCTTCTCTAGCGAATAAACCTGATTGGTAACCTGCACTTGACTGGCTGCCTGTTCGTATAAGGGTTTAATCTCCTCGCTATTTTTTTTTGAGCATTGATTAAATTTTCTCGCGTAACCCTTAGCAGCGCTAATTCCGGAACATATTCCTGGAGTGCAGGTATTAAAATTTCGTCCTCTGCATCCGAAGAAACAATTATAACCTCATCTTCCCCTTTTTTAGCATCACCACTATCTATTCCCCCCCTTCTTCTCTAGCCGCTTTGACTTGAGACCTTGTTTGGACAGCATTCAATATTTCGACTGGCAGGAAATTATAGCCTAAATTTCCTTTTATTAGCTCGGCCGTTTTATTTCCAAGCAAATATCGACCGTGTTGATTTAAGTGATTTCCACAAACCGCTGCCTTAGTCTGCACCGTTCCAAAATTTCCGGAAATTTCCACGACCGCCAAAGGTAAACAAACTAATTCTGGGCTTAACGGTTGTTTTACCCAAACATTTTCACCAGAGAAAGAAGAAGGATTTATGTATTTTGCACATACTAAATCTATTGTCGCTCCCGTATCTCTAAGAATGTCTATCTCGTGACCATTCACAGAGCCCTTTGTTGTATATGAATTAAGAAAATCCGGGTTTTCATTTCCTTCAATATTATTGAGAGTTTCCGTCGTTTTGTTTTTTATTAATTTAGGGCAACCGGCTTTTATATGTCCAGGCATATTGCAATGATAACATCTTTGTATCACGCGTTTTTCAAAAGTTCTCTCTCTAGTACTCTCCGGAACAGAAGCTCCTAATCTGGGGGAAGTTTTCCCAAATCTATTTTCTTTTTCCTTGATCCCTGAGTATGTCAAAATTTTATCATTTCTGCCCCACCTATCCATGGGTTTCGAATTTACCTTTCGGACGTCCTCATAATTATCAAAGAGTTCTGCTATTTGAGTAGCTGATTTAAGGTTTGCCCAATTATCTAAAAAAATGATCTTTCATACTAGCATTGGCGCGTTTTTTTAATTGATCTACCACCATTAGATCTTTAAGATCTTGAAAGGTATTTATTTCTAAGCCAATCAGCCACTCATCTAGATAATTCGTAATTTCAAAAGTGAAATCCTTCCAGGTGCTATCGGATTTTTTCTGGTGTTGGACAAATTTTTGCCGAAAGACCTCCGGACTTAACTTGAATCTTTAAGTAATAATTTCTTTACATAATCGTAATTTTCGGCTTGTTCCTCCGGTTCGCGAGCAATAAATTGCACGATCTCTAGGGGTAACAAACCCAATAATTGCCCCACCCACTCTTTCTTTTCTATTGACGCCCTTTTAGCCTGGCGTTCAAAGATCACTAGATATAAACTAATATCTGACTGCTTAGGATCGAAATCTGGGATCAATTTTTTAAGTTTAAATTAGAGGTTACAGAACATGCATTTGTAGAATCGTTTGATTCATCGTTTACCCTAAATCCGGATTCTATTTTAAACCTTTCTAAATCAAATTTCAGCTGTAATTCTTTCTCTTTTAATGCCTGCTCCTTTACTAACTCCTCCAATCTCATTTTTTCAGCCCTTTCTAACTCTTCCAATCTCATTTTTTCAGCCCTTTCTAACTCCTCTAATCTCATTTTTTTTCAGCCCTTTCTAACTCTTCCAATCTTTTTCCGTTTGCAATGATAGTCTCATACAGATTTTTAACAAATTCCTCTTCATAACCTTCACTGTTAGTGATTGCAATTTTTATGCTAGGGACAGTCATATTTAAAGTGGCATTTATTCCTAATTCCTCAGCAAGTTGCAACATGTCTTGCTTTTTCCCTTTACCAAGGAAAGCCATTTTTTAAACAATATCAAATAAATGTCACGCTAAATTTTGCACTATTGTTACTATTCTCTATTAATACAATAACACTGGTCCCATGCATACACAGAAATACACAAAGAAAAACTTAACACTAAAAATAATCAAAATCATTCAAGAGACTTAAAACACAATAAATCTTAAGCTAAAATTGCACACAATGCTTGAAATACAATTACAATTCTCTAGAAACAAAATAACACTGTTCCCATGCAAGAAAAAAACACTAAGTATTTCAAAATTTCTAAAGAACACTTTAACCAAAATTCCTAATACAATATGCAGTTTGCAACTCAAAAATATAACAGTACTCACCCATTTGAAGTACTCAGCTTGCTGTCAGAAGCAAATTATGTGCACTAGTGGTACGGCTTCCGAAAATCGCTTTTCCTTCGGACACTCTCGCCGTTAACACTGTAGATGTAGATCAGTTTGATCTTCTATGAGCAGGACGCTCCCTTTCTCCGAAGCTGAATTTACTTGCAGCACGGCTTCCGAAAATCGCTTTCCTTCGGACACTCTCGCCGTTAACACTATAGATCAGTTTGATCTTTGAGCAGGACGCTCTTTTTCTCCGAAGCTGAAGCTGAATCGCAGAACGGCTTCCGAAAATCGCTTTCCCTTCGGACACTAGCCGTTAACACTATAGATCAGTTTGATCTTCTATGAGCAGGACGCTCTCTTTCTCCGAAGCTGAATTTACTTGCAGCACGGCTTCCGAAAATCGCTTTCCTTCGGACACTAGCCGTTAACACTATAGATCAGTTTGATCTTTTATGAGCAGGACGCTCTCTTTCTCCGAAGCTGAATTTACTTGCAGCACGGCTTCCGAAGATCTCTTTTTCTCCCTGCGTTGCGGTCCGTCCGTAAAAATCCAAAATTTTCCTCCTCTCACGGGTCCTGAATGCTAACTTTTTATCCCAAAGCGCTGCCACCAAAACTCTAAGCTGTAACGTTTGAAAGAATAACGGTAGCGTATTCTTGGTGAATTAAAATATGGAATTTATTACGTCACAACTATTGAAAATTATTTACAAAATGATACATTAAAGTTATTAAAATTAATTAGATTGTTAGAGTCCACTATTTTGTGAGAGGAGGTTTCGTTGGTTACCGCTCCCGTGCAAGTTCAAAGCATCTCTCCTCTCTCATCTTCCGGTCGGGTCGCTAGATTCCTCGGGGGGGGTCAAACAGGGGTTGCGCTGGATCGGAAATTGCACGTGTGGGCGTCGAATCTACAAAGAAACCGACACCAGATGTTGTTGTTGTTTTCGAGACGTGACGTTACAATCCTCTCATCATCTAACAAGAAGAAACTTTCTTCATCAATGCCTTCATCTGTTAAAAAAAAAATATGCACATCTTAGTAAATATATTTTTTCACCTAATACAGTTGTAATAACAGCAAATATATGTCTCATTCATTTTCATCAAAGACAAAATATCCATTATGCATTAGTTTTTAAGAACATATTTTCATATATAATGTCTAATTGTAGAGAAAGGGTAAAAACATTCTTGACATAGATTGCTTAATTTTACTAATTAATATTTCTTATTATGAAGTTTTTGTTCAGTTAATTCAAAACTATAAATAAGTTCATTAGGGCCAAAAAAATATATTTTATGGAGAAATAAATTAATTTGTATGGCTTTTGGAATGGTAGTCAAATTTAAGTAAATCCTGAATCTGTTTGATATTGATTTGGATACAATGGGTTATCTAACATCATTACATTGGCCATCAATCATATATAGAGTGCAATTAATAATTTTACTAACATATTAAACTTATCTAATATTAAGAAACAAAGCACTTACTTTCAAAGTTTGACAAATATTTATTCTTCCAGTTTCCACTCTTTGAGCTTTTTTTTAACCAAATCCATTGAGATGATCACTTGGGAAAATCTACGCGAGAACACAGAACTAAGATATATATGTATATACAAAGTTATGTGTGAATCATAGTACTTAGTTAAACATGCCTTTATCTGTTAGTTATCTCTTATTTTTTTAGTAATACTATCTATAATCTATATTATAGTCCAACTCCCTCCTTTTATATATATATATTTGTATAACATAAATTATGTTTTAATGTAACATACATTGAATTATCATTTAAATTATAAGAAGTTCTAATGTGTAAAGGTACATAATTAAACAGATTTTTTACTTTTATCAAATTAACATCTCTTGAAGTTAATGCATATGAGTGGAAAAGCTTTTTAAAAAGTGTTGTTTCAAATAAATTGCATGCTAAATATGCATCATTATCATGTAGAAACAATTTTTTTAATTTTTCCAAAGAGAGGCAAGTCATCTACACAACCAATTATTGCAGCCATATTTTTAGAGAATATACAGTACCATTATAACATAAACTATTACATGTAATAACTTCCGTTTGGTCAGTTAAACCATCTATTGTACAAAGTAGTTCTTTCTGCTGTGAATTACAAACTTGGACATACTTAGATACCAAAATATTTGTTATACAAGGCATTTTAAAATTCTTTTTATTAAATATATGTGCCATTTTTAATTGGTGATGAACAGTTACAGTTTTAGCAACTTTTAAAAAATTCCTACTTGATGATGCACATTTTTTGTAGGAGGAGTGTTTGCTTTCGTATCTCATACTCCAATACCTAACTGGAGGCCCAAGTTGCTGAATAATCCTGGGATAGTGTAGTGCAAAATGCATCTTTGGAGTGAGATGCCTGTTGGGGAAAAGAAGTTTATGATGATCAGTAATGTTTTCTGCTAATGCATAAGTTTCTGGCAAAGAAATGACTGGAGCCATCAGAGTATCAATGATCTTTAACATTAAAAGATATAAGTTCCAAAAATCATTGTTGTATGGTACTTTATCTCCTATTAAAAGTGGCAAGATCCTCATTAATACCCACATTTGAGATGCACTTTTGCCATTAGAACTATCAAGATTTGAAAGTTTTTCTTGTTTTATCGGAACAGGTTTGCAACGGGAATCACATTTACCACAGTTAAAATTTGATATTCGATCATTTAAAACAGACAATGTTAAAAACTTATCTTTAAAAATATATTGATGCAATATTAAATAAGTTTCAGTAGCACACCAACCTTCCAACAAATCATGCATAACATCAACAACTCAATTATTAGTTACATGCCAATAGCCTAATTCATTAAAAGGGCAGTCGCTTTTAACACCACACATTTTGCAGTTGTTATATTTTCATCAATGACATCCCTAGCATGTGCATCATGTCTAACTTTATGGCGCAATAAACTATTATCCCCCTTGAACACTTTCTGCATTTCATTTTTATGAACAAGGCAGAACCTACAACAAAAATTGGCAGAAAAACACTCTACAAATCCAAACAACTTGTTCAACCCTAAATTATCACCTAATATTTGCCTAAGTGTAATTTTATATGTATTTTCCTGAAATTCAATACCATGGTCTAAAAGTTGTTTCAAATCTTGAATAAGTGGTTCAAAAATTGCCTTATATCCATATTTTTCAACATCTAGGGAATAATGAACATTTGTTAAGAAAATAGAACCTAAAAATGACTGCAGGGACACAGGTAGATGTTTTATTGTGAAATAGACAAATCCTAATTTATGTATACCAGTGTGTGACCCCAGTGGATTCATTAACTCAATATCATCTATATATAACTCAATGGTTATTGTATCTATGGCTGTAAAAGTTGGATTTGAGTAGTAATAAAATCCATCTTGGATACAACACAAAGCAAAGTCTCTGGTGCTTTTATCAAGTTTATACACCTGAAATAAATTAATAAGCCCATCAATAGAAATTATATGCTGCATCGTCTCTGCAATACTGATGTATTGGCAAGTGTCTTTCCTAGGAATCTGTTGAGGAATACCATCTTTACTTAATTTTTGCTCATACTGAGAGCCAAGAAACACTTCAACAGGATTAATATACCTATGATTTGCTTTGAAAGACTTTAAAATTTTGTATTTTGAATTAAAGTTTTGCATTGAATTAGAGCAAAACTCAAACTTTTCAATGAGACTCTTTGTTTGCTCTTCATTTTTCTCTCCTAAATTTTGTAAAATTTTATTGTTTCCATTTTTAAATAATTAATGGTACCTGACATTAAATTTGATGTACTATTCATAGTTGATATAATATTATTAAAAGGAACACTACTTTTACTACAAACTTCACTGCAATATTGCAGAATATCAGTTTGAATTTGCATTCTTGCATTCATTTCTGTATCTTGAAATTTAGGTAAAGAAGACCTTATGCTTAGACATACATGGGTCATCTAAATTATTTATTGAAGAATTTGTAAATAGCTGGTTCTGAGAGATATTTAAAGTTTCCTCATTACGGTGAAATCTCTGCAAGTGTCATTCACAATTAAATAGTTTTTTAAATGACTGTCTACAAAATTTAGCATAGCACATGTAGTGTTCTACAACAGTGTGACTATTTTGAATATGACGACAAAGACTATGATGTGAATCAAACTGTCTTTGGCAGAAAGTGCAAAACATTGTATGTTAATTTTTTATCTATGAAATATAAAAAGAAAAATTCAGAACTATGTGCAAAACTTAAATTATATATGAATGGAAATATTAAAAATTATTTAATTTAGAAGCAGAAATGAAATCAATTCAAATTAAAAATAAAGCATTTACATAACTTCATGCAGCATTGGATGCATAAAAAATTGCAAAGAAAAGCACTTGTTATCTAGAGAGATTATGTGATTAAAATCTTCACTATCCCTTTACTTAAATACATGGACAGAATCATATATTTTTAAATTACAGCTAAAATCCACATTTAACATAAAACAGTATGCACATGTAAAGAGATTAAAGATTTATATATTAACAGATTATAAATTTAAACAGTGTATAAATAATTATACTTATATTATAAACTACAGCCAAAGTAAAAAATATGCAAATTCAACACAAATATAACTACATAAAAATATACAACCTAACACATCAGTAACAGTAATAGCATGTCATAGATAAGAATGCTATACAAAAAAATTTCAATACATATTATAAAATTCAAATCAATTTAACTCATAAGTATGAATAATACATAAATTATTTGAAATTATTGGGAAATATATAAAATTTAAAAGTATGAATTAATTAATAATGGTAGAATTAATAACTAACGCAATACCAATTAAAATATCAATAATTAAAACTATTATAGTACGTATTAAAAGACTAATAATTAAATACTAATTATATAATTTACACGAAAAGAAAAAACAAGGAATTCTGGATTCTTATCCTGAAATAGCACACTGAAGAGATTCCTGAAAACGTCTGAACAGTAGAAAAGCTTAACGAAAAAGAGAGAGAGACTACGGTGACATTTTCTGGGCATATGGCTCGCGAAGCGAGCCTCCATCCCATATCCGAAAAATATATGAGGAACGACTGTGGGCTGTATCCTGCTAGCATGTAGGAAGCAGCTGATTGGTCGAGCCAATCGTTGGTGTAATTTCCTGGGTCGTGCGGATTTCTGTGATCATGGCGGAGAGCTGAGAGGCAGCTCTCTTATTGGTGCATGGCGGGAGATGAAATTGACTCTCATAGGCTGCTCAAGTCTCTCAAAAGAGAAAATTAAGACTAAAGGGGAGGGGCAAGCCCGGATGGTGGGGATACGACAAAATTTAAGATGAAAAATAAAGATAAATATAGAATTAATAAATTTAGCAATAGTTGTGCAAAATTGCACTGGCTATTAAAATTATGGCGGATTGTATGAGTCGAGAAGTATTCTTCTCGGTCTTTTAGTAGAATCATGAGGAGTATAGGTATTTAAGTTAATCATATTGCTATTATTAGTGAATTGCAGAGAGTTAAAGAACTTTTTAGCTATTTTCTGGATATAGAATTTAAAGCTTTTGATTTTAATAGCTTTCCGAATGTCGTCATTTCTCATGTACCTTGAGGCTTTAACGATCATTCGGATTGTTGAATTTTGTAAAGTAGAGAGAGAGACTAATTGATCTAGAAATGAATCAGCGCCTTTGTTGAAATGAGAACTCTTATTGGAAAATGAGCCATAAAATCGAAAAGCCCGTGCAATCCGACCGGATTGATTGATTGAAAGGTTGAAGGGGATATAGAGCAACACAGGCTATGATCCCTCAAAAAAAAAAGACAAGAGAAATCCTAATAGATTAGTAGATATTGAAAAATTTCATTCCCTTTAAAAGAACTCTGAAAGTTGATTTATTATTCATTGCCCTTTCCAAAACATCTCTAAATGTAATAGTGGAATGTGGATCAGTACGAAGAATAGACCAGAGATTATTACGATATGCCCAGTATATCTAATACAATTTAATATAATGTGTGGTCCAAATCATTTATACGTTTACATGTAATACACATTGCATTATCCTGTAAATTAAATCTATGTAGAAGGCCTGGAGTAATAATCATTTTACTGAAGATTCGAGTGCTTAAGATTTCTTCTCTTCGGTTCTCTGTCCACTTTGAAATGATATCAATGGTTGGAATATTTCCCAATTTTTCAAAAAATTTTGCTTGAGTAAAATGTTTCATTGATTTTTTGAATTCTATTTCTATATATATTTTTATGAATGTCTTCTGAAGCAATCCAGTCAATGTAAACATTGGACTCCGTGACCGATCTTGCGAGATTATCCGCCTGCTCATTCCAAACAATTTTCGAGTGTCCCGGAGTCCAAAGCAGAATTAACTGATTAACGTAGTTAGATAGCATATAAATTTTGTTAGCAAGTCTATGAATTACCTTATGGGATTTGATCGAGAAATTTTGAAGTGCAGAAAGAACCGAAAGACTATCCGACAAAACAAGTAAATTTACATTAGATTCCACCAGATCATCTAAAGCTTGACAAATGGCCAAAGTTTCTGCAGAAAAAATGGAGTTATAATGGTTGATTTTGTAAGCAAATGAAGATTTTTTTGATATACCTGCTATCGATGTAATTTGGTCATTTTTTGAAGCATCAGTAGCTATAATGAAAAGCTTCTGAAATTCCCGTTCGACCGTTTCATCAAATAAAACACTTATTGCAGGAATCGGTAGATTTTTATCTTGAAATTTAAACCTATTGGTATAAATTTTACATGGAAGGTCTAAAAAGGTAATTACTCTGGGAATTGAAATAATTTGATCACCACCAATATTTAAATCTTGCAGCACACTGATATAATTTCTATCTTCTTCCAAAACATTAAGATTCATTGCCTCTGGGCTGTTGTAATAAAGAGGAGAGAAATCACTATTGGAGATTTGAGTAATAAAGAACTTGTTTGCCAATCTTCTAATTTTATCTGACAAAATCTCTTGACCAGCCAACTTTAGTAGCACAATATTTCGGGTCCATTGGGGGAGACCTAATACTATTCGCAGTGCTTTTGTCTGGATAACATTAAAAGGTTTTAATTGATTTTCAGACCATTTATTTATTATGTGACAAATATAAAAAACACTGCATATGCTGTTATTGACTAAATTAATGAGATCTCTTGATCTCGGCCCATAGTGTTTATATGCCATACCTTTTAGTGCATTGATCCTTTTCAAGGCTTTACTGCTTAGTTGATTTTTAATATATAAATTTTGACGTTTAGAAAAAAAACTCCTAAATATTTAATAGAAGTTTTCCATTGTTGGGGAAATCCAGCCAACAAAATATTAGGAAGAGTATAATTTCTTTTATTTGATAATTCAGCTATTGTACATTTCTCTGGGCTTAAATTTAATTTCCAATATTTACACCACTGGAAAATTCTTTCCAGAGTATTTTGTATTTTTTTGCAAATAACATCAAGGGATTTATGAGAGCAAAATATAAAAATGTCGTCAGCATAAACCAGGCATTCAACTTCCGATTCTAAGGTTTCAAAAATATCATGCATGTAGATAGTATACAAAATAGGAGATAGGACACTGCCTTGGGCTAGGCCTTGCGGAACAAGCTTTTTGGGAAAAAAATAACCCCTCCATTTTATTTGGAAGGATCGAGATGCGAGAGATTTATGAATCCAATTTGCTATATTTCCTGCTATACCAATTTGTAAACATTTATAAATAAGACCATCCACATAAACAGAGTCGTATGCACTTTTATATATATATATAATGTCTAAACTTATTCATACAAAAAAATTTTCTGTAATTTTGCATTCATTATTGCTTTATGTACCAGATAAGTAGCACTTCTGCTATCTTTGAAAGGAACGAAACCATAATGTTGGGGATGAAGTTTTCTTTCTTTAGTTAAATAGTAAGAAATCCTATTAGCCAAAATTCTCTCAAAAGTTTTTGAAAATACAGAAGTCAGAGCTATTGGTCTGTAGGAAGATATCTTAATTTTATCTTTACACGGTTTCGGAATCGGGAGAATGATTGCATGCTTCCAAGAATCGGGAACGATTGCATTATCAAATAATTTTTGGAAATATCTTAAAATTACACCCCGTTGACCCTGATCAAGATTTTTAAAGAAAATTGCCGTAACATGATCCGCCCCAGGAGTTGTATTTTTTGAATTTTTTATTGCACTATGCAATTCAAGAATATGGAATGGTTTATTAAGGTTATTTTTGTCGTAGAGAAAATCCAAAGGAAAGCGGTTCATGATAGGCATTTTTAGATGCAAAATAATCTGCAAACATATTTGCTTGCAATTGAGGATGAGTGATAAACCTATTATTAAGCTGAAGAATATTAAGTTTTTGATCCGTGTCAGTAACTGTGGAAAATTTTTTCAGAATATTAAAAAACATCTTGGGATTAGAAATATTATTGCATATCTTGTCCCAGTACATTCTTTTGATATTTTTAATGTAGAATCTAAGTTTGCTCGCATATTGTTTATATCTGATCCATAATTCAGATGAAATTTCTTTAATAGCTCTCTTCCTAAATATTTTTTTAAGCTTATAGAATTTATAACACGTACTATTCCACCATGTTGGGAAGGATCTATTCGAGACTTTAATTTCCCTAATATTATTAGTAATGACTTGCGATATCTTATCAGAAAGATTCTCAGAATTATAACTTCTGGATTATTTAAAATACAATGAGTTTGGTTCATAACTGCTTTCCAGTTTACTTTTTTAAAAATTCGTTTATTTGAATTGAGGAGAGAAAGCTCTGTAATAATTGGACTATGATCACTTTCAAAGGAGCAATCTAAAACATAACTATTGCAGTATCCAGACATGCTTGAAGAACAAAAACTGTGAGATCTATCAATGATGCTGCACCTGCTGAACTTCCATAGGTGGGAACAGTCGTGTTAAGAAGTACCAAATTAGAATCAGTAATCCATTCAACAAATTCATTACTATACCTTGAAATGTGATCCGATCCCCCCATCGGGTGATGAAGGTTAAAATCACCAAAAATAATCATTGGAGCCATCAGGGATTCGAGAAAAGATTTGATTATTATATTAAATCCCCGTGGAGCGTACGTTCATTTTATATTTACAATATAAAATGAAATTTTTCGAACATGTATTTTAATTGCGAGGATTTCTAATTCTCTGGTTTGTTGAATCTGTATAGGAATCTGTTGTGCAGAAATATTGGAAGAAACAGCAATTATTAAACCACCACCTGATCTGTCTTCTCTATCTTTTCTAAAAATGATTTTATTTGGAAGAATTATATTATCGTGAATTGATAAAAAAGTTTCTTGAAAAATCCAGATATCTGCTTCAGAAAAAGGAGGGATATTTAACCATATGAATTTATTTTTGAGGCCTCTACAATTCTATTGAATTATATTCATAAATACTTAAGAAAAAAAATTAACTAGAACAAACTATCCTCCCTTTGAGGAAAGAAAGCCAAACTAATGAAGACAATAATTAGCCCCCAAAACAAAAACTTGGATAAAAGAAACATATTTACAAAACCCATCTTACTTCCGTAATTATCCCATGTCTATGCTATTGGATGTGTCGCTTTCACTAGAAGCACGTGTTTTATGGATTGAGGATTTATTACCAATAGCTTTTTTTTTCCGCAATGGGGAGTGACTCGATTTCCCCATTTCAAAAATCTTGCTAAGGTGAGAAAGTACAGATTCCATTGTTTTTTGAAAAGCTTCCATAATTAAAGTGGTTTGTTTTTCTAATATTGCTTGAAAAGATGTCAGAATGTTTTCAAGTTTTTTTTCTAGATAGTCTTGCATATCTAGATTAACTGTATTAGTCTGGATTACTGTAGAATAAGATGTCCTTTTATTCGGAACCTTCTTCGCGCTTCTCCCAATGTAAGATGTTGCTCACATTTCAATTCTAATATCTTTTTTCTTTTATATATTCGGGGCAATTTAATGAGTTAGCTGGGTGATCACCTTTGCAATTTATGCATCTTGAGTTATTAGAGCATTGTCAGAATGTGAAACACCACAGTTGATACATATTGCAGTTTTTTTTTTTGGCAAAATATAGTAGAATGAAGAAAACTAAAACATGTTGTACATTGTCTGGGTTATCGATAAAATTTTGAATTCAATGATTGATGAACCACAGTTTCATAGTTTCTGGTAGAGTTGTCCCGAGTATTGTAATTAATACTGGTGAGAATTGTTGCTGTGAACCAGTTTTAATAAATCTTCTCATATCTATTATTTCAAAATTATTAGTTTCTTGTAGCTCTTTTGCTATCTCATTCAGAGATATATCGAGTGGTATTTCATAAATAAGGAATCTTGACGTGATTCCCTCCCAAAGAATATTCGTTTTAACTGACACATTTGAAATTTTCTCAAGAGACAGTATTTGTGCTGCACATACTGGGTCTAGTAGAACCTTATCTCTCCATTACGAGTAAAAGACATACTTTTTATGTTTTCATGACGAGCAATTTTTTTCTTTATTTCTGCATTTAAAAGCTGTGGGTTAGACTTTGGAATCTGAGAGGATCCTTGACTATTTTCAACCAAGATATTGATTTCGGATATAATTCTTTGTCCAGCTCGTAGAATAATTTCCGCGTCCCTCACAGAAGATTTGAAAAATTTTGAAAATCCTGTTTCCATTGTTAAACTATTATCGATTAAGGGTTGTTCAACATCAGAGACGATAAATCTAGAGTGACTCAGCTTGAATCTTTTTTCAAATAAAAAAACCAGAGAAAAATAGAAATTGGAAAATTACTAAAAACAGAACTAAAAGTAGGAAAAAAACTCCTCTTGCTCTGAAAAGGGAACCAAATAAAAAAAGAATTATACAACCTTTTAAGACTTGAGGAAATTAATACACCACCTTCAACCTTTCAACCAACCACCTTCCTCATTTTGCCATTTTTTCATCCGACCGGAAATACGGGGAATCAGTAGTAAAGATCTGGCACGAAATCGATCAAAAAAGTTTTTAAATCGTACACTAGCAGAAAAGGAATATCTAAAAACACATGTTAAATTGACTACACATGATGATTCAGGAAAAAGATTTGCGATTCCGAAACATAATAATAATAATTTAAAACAAACAAGACAAATGAACAATTTTTTTAATGATGAAATCAGTAATGAAGATTGAGAAATGTCTCATACCATATCGCATTTTGATGATTTTATTAATTTCAGTGTGTGTCCTTTTAGTATCAGCACATGTTGCTTAAAGTTAAGTTTATTTTTGACCTGAATGAATCAAACAATTTTTCTTATAAACACTAAATTATTAACAATAAATTTATAACACTACCTTTTTTTTTTAATTAACGCGCCAAAATAAGGTAAACGTTTATCACATTGACCGTGCTGCTCAATATGGCGTCATTCATAAATAAAGTGATTAATATTTTGCCAACATATGGAATCTGCATAATATTAAAAATAAAGCACTTTCAGTTTTTCAAATATTCTTCTCAAAAAGAACACAAAAATAAACGTAACTCAAAACATTGAATCGTAGTCAACAAATTTTAATGCTCATGTATTCTTCCGCGTATAGCGCGGTATATACGAAATATAGTTCGAAAGATTTTAAAAGACTAAGTTTGTTGTTGAATCTAAATTTTTACAATACTTCACAGACGTACCTGTTGCTATTGAGATTACTCTCAATTCGTCCATGATTCGAAATCGCACCCCAAACCATAATTCCAGGGTGTTAGGCCACTATATCGTTCGATAACGCACTCTGGAAGGCAGCGTTCACCGACATAGTGTCTATCACGAATGCGGCCATCATAGTCCCACAAAGTGAAGCATGATTCATCTGAAAAGACAACTTGGCGCTAATCAGCTTGCCAGGCTCTATGCTCATGAGCTGATTGCAGACGCAGCCGTCGATGGTTTTACGTGACGGGGATCCTGTATAAAGGCACCCTTGCACGCAATACACGGTGCAGCAGACGTAGACGAATTGACGAAGCCGACATTAGTACACCTGTAGCAGTAGACCAACTTGCTGCCAACTGCCTGGAGGAAGCTGTACGGTCATTCACCACCATGTGGAACAGGTTTCGATCGTTGCGCGCTGATGTCACCTTACATCTTCCACTGCCAGTTTTTCGAGTTCCTCGTTGCTCGTCGGTTCACTGCTTCCAAACTCGAATCACTGTGGAACTGTTCCACTGCACACGAGCTCCTATCGTGCGATAGGAAAATCCTCCTTCCCGAAGGTTGATAATCTTCTCTCGCTCAAACTCCGTAAATTGTTGAAATTTCTCCTTATTTCGTCGTGGCGGCATACTTAGATTTCACTAAACGTTCGCCACTAACAAACAATCATTAACTATTTTCAATGCCTTGCTACAGCCCTCTACTTATATGCTTTCAGCATCACTTCAGAAGGCGCTGCGCACGCCACGCATGCGTAGTGGCTCTAAAACTTAACTGTTTTTGTAACATCCTATAGTTGATATTTGCTGCAAAGTTCATTTAATTCTGGTGATTCCTTCATGGTGTTGCATTTTTACAAACAGAAGTGTACATATTTATATTAATTGTAACTATTTAATAAAAAGTAATTAAAATAAGTTTTTTTATTGACCTATAAAATTAATTCAAGTTTTTTTTATTAGTAGTACTTGTCTTCATAAATGAATTAATATTAACGTCGCACTCTTCAGGTACACGAGGGCTTTTGGCGACGACCACGTAATTTTGAACCATGGTCAAGTGACGTGGACGCCACCTGAGCTGGCATCCGCCTCTCCTAACTACCACACCAACGGGAGGACGTTTCAGCTCTCGACAGATTTAGCATGCATCGCTGCCCTACACGGCGGGTCTTTAGTGGTACTGGGGTCGAACTCGTGACAAGACCAGCCGCGATCCGATACCTTTACCACTCGGCTACCGCGGACACACTTGCTTATATGAAACATACCATGCCAAGATTTGAAAAGATGTGTAAGAAGTTGAATCCACAATACAGATATTTCATACCTTTCATTTAAGTTATTTTTATATATTCAAATCACCAATCTTGAGGTAAATTGTGTTTTTTTTTGTTGTTGTTTTTCTGTTTACGCTTAATAAATATAAAAAATTTGAGCACACATGACTTATTCACACAAGAATTTTCTTACTTATAAAAGAAAGTTATCCCATTCATGTCCCATCTCAAATGTGTAATAGTTATAAAAAAAAGTCGAAAAGTGTACATACGATTTGAATAGATTTTAGAGTAAGAAACAGTTTTGATGTAAATGGCAACAAAAAACAAGGAAAGTATTGCACATTTACATCTATTTCTTATGAAAATATAGGGAGACACATTGTAAAATGCCTCGCTTCATTTTAGGACGTTTTTCATTATAAACTTGCTAAAAAAACCCGCTCTTCACACGGGTTATATTTTTTTAAAAAAGTCGACTATTATAAGGAGGGTAAAACCCAGTGCAAGGCAAGTTATCCAAAAATGTAAAGCTATTTTTTTAGTGAGTGCTCTTATTATTAATAATTTTAAAAGATCTGCAATTTGATCTCACGTAAAGAATACTTTAACAGAAACATATTTAAATCTAAAAGAAAAAAATTAGCATGCTAAAAAGATAAACAAAAATGAATTAATGAAAGTATGAATAAAAATTATAACAGAAAGGTTATAACAGTAGTAAGTTTCTGATCTGCAGAGTCTCTGGGACAGATAACTTGAAAAAGATAAACCAAAAGAAAGAAATCAACTCAGAGATACCATAAAGGATTTCACAAGATACTATCATAAATGACATATATTAAATATTCCAACTGGAAAAGAAGTTTAATTAGTATGAACTAAAACTAACATTGTGTGTGTGATACTGATAAAATAGCTCTACATTAAATTAAACTATGATTAAGAACTCTAGCAGGAAAAAAAGAAAAGAAAAACACAAATCCATATAGCCAAAAAATTAAATTTTAAAACAATATTTCATAAAAAAAAATAATTGTAATTTTGTTACAAAGAGCAAAAGAATAAATACAATTATAAATAACTATAATGATAATTGAAATACATGCCATATATGGATAGTACAATACTTATAAAATATGTATACAATGCACATTAAAATTCTGATTAGCACTTAATTTAAAGGAATCCAAAAAAAATACACTTTATAACAAAAAGAAAAACTGACGCACCAAGAATGAGTTGTTTGATAGAAAAAAAATGGTGAGTAGAAAGATTATGTACAGAATAGAAAATGATTAAAATTTCAGAAAAATTGAATGGTTTATTTCAGATTTACATAGTTACAAGGTAACGAGCTCAATAAGGTGTTGACCCACCTCTAGCCTGTATGCAAGCTGCCACACGACGTGGCATAGAGTGATATAGCACCCTGATGGTCTCCTACGGTATTTCTTGCCAAATTTTCTCCAATTATCGGCCCAAGTCATCAACATGCCCTGGTAGATGCAGTCGCCTTCCGATCATATCCCAGACATGTTCTATTGAAGAGAGATCTGGCGTTCTGGCTGACCAAGGAAGTGTTTGACAAGCTGTAAGACAGTTTACAGCAACATGTCCTGCATATGGTCTGGCCTTATCTTCTGAAAAATACGAACAAGGTACTGCAAAAGGAACGGTAGCAAAACAGTTCTCACAATGTCGTTGATACTTCGTTGTACTGTAAATGTGCCTCTAATGACGAGCAAAGGGGTCAAAGAAGCAAAGTATGTCAAAAGAAATGGCACCCCAGACCATAACACCTGATTAAAGGATTGTGTGGTATGCAATAGTGAAAGCAGGATCGGCACACTGCCCTGGGTATCTCCAGACACATCTTCGATGATCGTCAGGACACAGTTGGAAGCGAGATTCGTCGCTAAGCACTATACGTCCCCAGTCAGCAGGATTCTAACCTGATCGAGCCAGGTATCAGTGCAATCTGGAAGGAAAGTGGGCAGGTGGTGTAGCAGTTGGTGCAAGCGCAAATTTCACTCTATCAGCCGTCTTTGAGTGGTCATGGTGAACACTCGTGTGCGGGTTGGACGTCTGATGGTTGATAACGATGAATCAGGCGCTATGAAAGTTTATCTGATAATCAATCTGTCCTCCCAATCGATGTGGATCTAGGTCGACGGCTACCACCATGACACAAAAATATGCCTTTGCCCAACCATTCTTGCCAACATCTTTTAATGGCCACATCTCTTCGACCCATGTGACGAGCGATTCTCCGATTTGCCCAACCTACCTATTTCAATCCAATCATACGACCTCTTTCAATCTCTGACAAAAGCTCGTAATGAGCTCGAATCCTGCACCAATCATACTTTTCAGTCGTTAAAAGGTATCCTAAATCGCAATGCAACATAAATTTTGACCATCAGATTGAGAATCGCTTCTTATAGACACTTGCTGAGTGCGCAGTTCCGATGCGCTGTAGCTCCCGCTATTCATTTATAGGTCACCAAACTTTAATAATTTGCATGTTCGGTACAAATATCTTTGCATACAAAATTTCATTACAAACTTAATGAATTCTTCCGACTCTTTCTTGGTGCGTCGTTTTTTTTGTTTGTTTGTTATAGAGTGTATTTGAATGAAAGCACTTACAGGGAAACAGCTTCAAGGTAAATCTCATTATAAATAGTTTCAGCAAAGAACTTCTTTATGAGCAATCTTAATATCTTTCACCATCTTTATTTTTTTCTGGTAAAAATCTTGAGCGGTTATAGAGATCATGAAGCCAAGTATGGCAGCATGTAAAACATGCAAAAAATATCTGGTGTTTCACTGGTTGTTGATATAAAAAGAGAGCATTACCTTCAAGAAATTAACTAACTGTTAATAGCAATTAGTTTGAATTTAGTGTCATTTTCTTTCCGATATACTTTAAGCTCCATTTTATACTATTTTACTACAATGATGAAAATCTGGAAATTGCCAATGAGGGAAGGTAAAACAATCCTCTTTTTTTCAATGGAAGGAAATGTCATAGCAGCAGACTTTTTGACCAAATGGCTAGGATATACAGATGGAAGCAGGTAAGAAGCACTGCTGAAGTGTACTGATATTCATATGATGATTTAAATCTTAAATTTTATTTATTGCGCTGACCAACTTCTGTGCGTCGGGATATAAGTATCAAATAGATTGTAGTCCAAGAACAACTGCAGGATAATATCACCTAAGTCCAGGTTGACGATAATTTGAAAAGGCTTCCCCAATCCAAGGTCCTTTTAACAAGTACCAAAATATGTACAAATTTTTTGCATTGTTGACTCTTGAAAAATCAACATGAAGTTGATCAGCAACTTGAGGGAAGCAAAATTTCTTAGATACTGCCCAATGGTTTGAATAGAGTGCCCCTTAGGTTTTTTGATGCTCAAAGAAAAGTCAAGATAAATCAGTTATTTCTTATACTGAAATAGAAAATCTGATGAATGATAGGAATTTTCAGGTTGTAAATATCTTTAAAAGTGAACTGTACAATAAAAGTAGTAGTTTCGATATCATTAGGCCTTGCAAGATGAGTAGCTATTCTATTACGCAATCAACACACCTTATTGCAAACCACAAAAATGTATGACAATCGTTGCTGAAGCCTGCGAGCGCCCCCTTCCAACCATCTGTAACACTCGGCAAAAGCTGAATGATTGTTGGCAGTAACTGACGTGGGTAACAATCGCTTCCTCCAGCATCCCTAATCACTTTTAATTATAAGTGTTTAGTTGTTCTTTGTTAATTTATATTAAAAAATAAGCAAAAGACTTGGTCCGTTGTTATTTATAATTCGTGTTCCACTTACGAAGGATCATAAGCAAAATATTAAACGCAAAAATAATAAATAATTTAATGCAGTTCATTAAGTAATCAGAAACATAAAAATATAAAACTGCCTTAAGCTGGAAAACATTTTTCATTTCTAACTTTATTCAAAGATCTATTTAAAACAAAAGAAATGTGCTTGGATTTAATGAAACTATATCACACACACAAACAGCTACAAACACAATACATACATATATATAAATATATAAGTGTGTGTTTATGAAAAAGTTTTAAGCTGTATTAGAAATTATGAATCATATATAACATGACAGCAATCAATATGTATTAAACCACAATTATATTCAAGAAAAGTGAAGTCACAAAAAATAAACAAATACACACGAAGTATCCTTACTCAAAAAAAAAAATTATTATACAGTGGGTGATAGGTTAACGAACAGATCAGCTGACGAAAAAATCGGTTAACGAACAGATCGGTTAACGAACAGATCAGTTGACGAACAAATCGGTTAACGAACACTTTCACGAAAGATTTTTGTGTTCGGACAACGAACACATATTCGGAGGTGATCAGGGATACACCCCTGAAATTATAGATAAAATTTTGACAACTGCTAGAGATCTGGAATTGGAGGTGAACGAGGATGACATAGAAGAGCTCATAATGGGACATGAAGATGAACTAACGACAGAACTCCAAGAAATTTTGACCCCTCAGGGGGCTCACCTTCTTTAGGTGAGTGCGGGTTTCACACGCTCCCGAGGTGCCCTAGTGATCTTTTCCTTCTCCCTAGGGGTTTACTGTCTTTGGTAAACACGGGCTTCACGAACCCGGGGAACCCTAGTGATCCTTCTCTATTTTCGGCCCTCTTTCTTGCCATTCCAATTTTCCTTTTCTTCTTTTCACCTCCAGATCACAGATCTACATTCAACAATGAACATTGTTCCATCTTTGTTTTTTCTGGTAAAAAATTTGATATTTTTTACTACCGTATTACGGTTTACATTTTATATTACGTTCTTTTCATTTGATTTGCTTAAATTTCTTTCAATATTTTGATTTTGTTGCTTCTTTTGTGTTCGATTCTTGCTTTTTTTGTGTTCCACTTCTTATCTTTATTTTTCTGCCACTAAGTCCTGTGGCAGACCAGGATTGAATGGAATGAAGTTGTGTCTGATGGGTTTTCACTATTGGTATGATGACACAACGGACTGCTCCCTGGGAAAACTGGCACTTGGAGCGGGGTTTTGAACTTCTGAGGATCTTTGGACTGGTGAGGTGGGGTCTTGGAGGAAGCGGCCATGTAGAGGGTATAGGAGAAAAGCTGAGTTTTGCGTCTCAGGCCGCCAGATAGTACAGGAGCCCGGGACAGCATAACCAGCATGTCCTGGCTGCTCTATCAGCTGGTGTATAATCTCACCTGTCTTGTAGTTCCAGGTGGTGCCTGGATGGGGTCCTGCATTGCAGTGCGGGGGGCTCTCCCGAGGCCACTACTGGTTGCTGAGTCTAGGGCAAGCCCTGCCAAACTGGTCCTCTGAAAATCAAAAGGAATTCTCCTCCTCCTTTCTAAAAAAAAAAATTCAAAATAAGTCAAAATAAGAAAAAAATTCAAAACGCATCTTTTAAAACCCCCAACCCACCCTCTCCAACTCACTTAACTCATCCCGTGAACATTGAACAGATTTCCTTAAATACACGATTTCTTATTGTTTCACTTCCAAATAATATGGTGGCCGCGGTAGCCGAGTGGTATGGGTATCGGACCGTGGCTTACTTTGTCACGGGTTCGAGCCCAGTACCACTAAAGACCCGCCGTGTAGGGCAGCGATGCACGTTAAATCTGTCGAGAGCTGAAACGTCCTCCCGTTGGTGTGGTGTGGTAGTAAGGAGAGGGGGTGCCAGCTCAGGTGTCGTCCACGTCACTTGACCATGGTTCAAAATTACGTGGTCCGTCGCCAAAAGCCCTCGTGTTGCTGAACAGTGCGACGTTAATATTAAATCAAATCAATCAATCCAAATAATATGTCAGTTAAATCGCCTTTTGCTATTCAAAAGGCTCTAATAGGAATTGGTGGAGAACCGAAATTCGTCAAACGATTGCGTTCCGGGGATCTGCTAATAGAAACTACGTCAGCTTTACAAACTAAGTCCTTTCTTCTTGCGAAATACTTTCTTAATAGCCCTGTAACTGTAAGTCCGCATAAAAGCCTGAATTCCTGTCGTGGTGTTATCTCTGAACCTGACTTGTTGGGCACTTCTGATTCAGAGATACTTGAAGGTTTCTCTGATCAGGGTGTCACTCAGGTCAGGAGAATTACTACAAAAAAGACTCTACAATTGTTCCCACAAAACATTTAATTTTAACATTTAATAGTCCAAAACTACCAAACACGATAAAAGCTGGATATCTCAATTGTAAAATCCGTCCTTATATACCGAACCCTCTGCGCTGTTTCAAATGCCAGAGATTCGGTCACTCCCAAACTTCATGCCGCGGCCAATTAACATGCTCTAGATGTGCTTCCGTTGGGCATTCTTCCACGGATTGTACTCTAGAGCCCAAATGTGTTAATTGTACGCAGTCTCATCCTTCCTATTCAAAATTATGCCAAAAATGGAAATTAGAAAAGCAGATTCAAGAACTTAAAACCAATAGAAACTTATCTTATTTTGAAGCACGCAGATTAATAGTTCCTCAGTTAACACAAACGTATGCTCAGACTGCTAGACCTTCAACTATATCCACAGCTGCCCAAACAGATCCAAATCTATCAAACTTAATCTGTCCACCTTTACAATGCCTAACACCCATATCTTCTAAAAATCCATTGCCTGGTACCTCGTCTTCAGTTTCTACCTTCTCCACGTCATCTTCATCTACTCAAGACAATCTACTTCCTTCCCCATCTGGTATACTACCAACAATACAAAGTGAATCTTTATTACAAATAGCCATCCCTACTACTACCACAACTACTTCCCCTGGCAATAACCTGAATACTTTAGTTTCACCTTTAGAAACTGAAACCCGTTCTCATACAACTCTTGCTACACTTAATTCGGTTTCAACTGAAAACTTACCTGAGTCTGTCCCTAATGAATCCAATAGTGAACATTCTACTGCAGCTGAAGCCCAAAAAATTGTAAAACGAAAATCCAGAAATAGAAGAAAGCGCCCCAAAGTACAGAAACCAGATATCGAAATAAAAAGAGTTCCACATAGATCTCGAAATGCAACACCTACAGAAATAACAACTGATGACGAGGATATGATAACTTACGACGTGGAGGAGGAGGAACTTGAGCAAGATCCTTTCATTCTTCCTAAAGGATGTTTACGTGCATTAACTCCATCCCGATACAGGAACTATAGAGAATAATTTTTTATCCATGTCTTGTCTAACCTTCTTTTCAACTAACATTTGTATTTTTCTATGCTTTTATTTTAAGATATGGTCTGACTTGGTGGGGAATTCCCGACCACAAATTTTATTGGATTTTTACATGTGATTTGATTTGTGTCTTTCTTTGGATTTTTACTATATTATATGTATGCATGCATGCATGCATGTGTGTATGCATATACTTTTAAACCTATATATTTTAAAAATTATACGACTTTTATTTTAACAAGTGTTTGGCGCAGCTTGGCCAAAATTGGCCTTTGCGCCATTAAACCCCACACTCACTCACTCACTCACCCAAGAAATTTTGAATGAAGAACACCAAGAAACACAGCGAAATGTGTCTCCTTCTGAACAAGAGAAAGATGAAAGAGGACCAATGCCGACATCTGCCATTAAGGATCTTTTGAAAAAGTGAAAGAATGTCAGAAGAATGGTCTTAGAATGGCACCCATACCAAGCTGATGTCAGTAGGTTTGGGGATCTTTACAACACTAATGCTATTAATTACTTCCGGAAAATCCTGAAAAAGATAGAAAAGCAATCAACATTGGACATGTTCTTCACAACGCCCCATAAGCAAAAAGTGAAAAGGAATGATTAATATGCAAGACTATATGTATGTATTATTTTTTTAAAAACTTACTAAGAAATTATACATTTTTAAAATTTAACTTTTAGGATTTCCAGAACGAATTAATCGATTTCACATAGAAGTCTATGGTGAATCGATGATCGGTTAACGAACAATTCGGATAGAGAACATAGTCTTGGAACGGATTATGTTCGTTAACCAATCACCCACCGTATTAAAATTAATAAAAGTTAAAATTTTTCTGAAAGAGGTAACTAAAATCACTTAAGCCTCGAATTATTGAAAAAATTCATTTAATTAACGAAAACGATTTACATCAGAAAACCTCGAAATAGCACTGTAAGCAAAATCACGTTGCCAAACCGAAAATGGAGCTTTTGAAAAAGAATACCTTTACTATGATTTATTTAAAAATAAATTTTATTTCTGCCACAAGGAATAAATAAATGAATAAATACAACGAGATATATAAATGTAATTATGTATTAGAAAAATATGCAACATTCCTAAGAAATACTGCATGAAGTTTAAGTTTTCACCTTTAGTAATAGACGTGACATCACATGACGTCATAGCGCCAGTTACTTGGAGCATTGCTTTAAAAGTGAATTTCAAAAAATCTAGAGGAAATTTGAAAAATCGCTTTGCGGTTTACACCACTTATAGTATCAAGCGCCAAATTTGATGAGTCTGATTTGTTCCGTTTTTGCGCAGCATCAAGGACACGCCCACTCTTTCTTGTATTAGTATAGATATTTTTTTTACACATGTTGCGGTACTAAACTATTTTTTCGACCGACTGTAATATTCGCTTCCTTTTAGTGAACGGATACTTTTTACTTTTTATCTTAACTACGAATCAGTGCCGGTTTAAGCTCATTTCGGTCCCTGGGTGCAAAATATCTACGGGCCCTCTTCGCGCTGGTGGATCGAAATTTATTACCAGAAAACCTGGTTAAGTCCAACTAATCCGGTTCCTTGGCTGCCCGCCCCAGGCACCCAATGGATAAACCGGCACTGCTACGAATATTTATCTTTTTGTAGCAAATATCTTTTTCCAAATTCGTTTGGGACACCGAGTATAATACTAATTAGAATTACGATAAGACATTACATTGGCCTCAAGGTGTTTGAATATTTGCGAGACAGTTAAATTTTATAGAAACTGAATTTTTTTTGATAAATCTTCGACATTGATGAATAAAAGCCCACAAAGATTATCTACATAATTTTACTTTTAAAAAGACTATGAGCTCAGTTTTCTCTCTTAGAAATTAGCCTTAGAATGTGTTCTCTTATAAAAGCGACTACTATGATTTAATTTAGTTAAAGGTGCATTTTCACAGAATGCAATTTTTTTTTGTTTCAGTTTGCCAATCTTCACTATTACGATACAAGAAAAAATTCAGTCAAGTTTTCATCAAGTAATTATTGACACATCACACATTTTCCTTTTAACAACAATAAAATTATTCAGACACTGATTATTTTCCACTTGTAATTTTGAACCATGATCAAATGGCGAGTACGACATCTGAGGTGACACCACCTCTAAGAACTTCTCGCCAACGGGAAGGCTTTGAGTCTCGTCAGATTTAACGTGCATTTTCCATTACCTATCAACATGGCGGGTCTTCAGTGACACTAAAGCTCGAACTCATGACACCCCGGTGAACGAGCTCATTGCGCTCCGTGACTACAATCACTACACTACCTAGGGCCTTAATAAATTAAGTGAACTGTATTTTTTATTAAAAGTCAACAATTAACATTTATTTACATAATTTGTGCCTCCCTGTACAATTAAACGAAAAGATAAGCTATGGTATATGACAATGTTTCTCAAATTGAGGGGAGTGCCCCCTAGGGGGGTGTCATAACTATATGTGGGGGGGCACGAGCATATTGAAAATAAAAGATTTTTTTAAGCAAATATTAATTTACTGAAAGGAATCAAAACAGAGAAAAAGAGAATAAATTTTGATATTATAAAAAACACAAAATACACATTTACACTGATTTAATATACTTATAAATGTATCAGTACTGCCCAATGCATTTAATATAATTAATTTATCAATACTACATCAAGAACAAGTTTAATATTAACTAGTGACTCTCCCATGGGCTTATCTTGCACAGCAGTTTTTTAAAGGAAAGTTTAACATTAGATATTAATATTCTAAAATCTTTTTCTACATTTAGCTGAGATCTTTACTTTGCCTTCAAAGTAAACACTGTAGAAAATCTGGTTTCACAAAGGTAGGATGTTGGAAATGGAGGATTAGACTTTAGAAATGGATGATTGAAAAAATAAATATTTAATTTAATTAAAAAAATGTTGCAATCTATTTCAGTTTAAGAATTAGAGAGGAAAAGTACCGTAATACTTAGCATGTTAACATATGCAAAGTTTAATTCTTATTTTGTAATTTGTACATTATTATTGCATTCAATAATTTGTACTGAACGGGGTGGGGAGGAGTGCAATGAAAGTTATGATTGAAAATTGGGTTGCAAATATTGAACGTTTGAGAAGCAATGGTATATGAATATGTTAAAATCTTTTTAAAGAGAGACGAAAAAGACCATACGTTCTCATCTGTGTGGTTCAGAATCAACTCCTCACCAATGGTGTAGCTAGGTATCCAAAGGCCCTGGTGCCAGAAAAAAATGAGAGCCTTTTTATTAAGTAAAAAAATATAGGAATATTTTAAATCTACAAAGTACTTTAACATCAGCTCTTTATCGTGCTCTGCTGAACATAGAAAAAAAGCTACGTACTACTTACATATATATGTGTGCATCAGTTTCATTATTAACAGAAATGCAGTGGGTGATCGGTTAACGAACATAATCTGTTCCAAGACTGTTCGCTATCCGAATTGTTCGTTAACCGATCATCGATTCACCATAGACTTCTATGTGAAATCGATTAATTCGTTCTGGAGACCCTAAAAATTAAATTTTAAAAAACGTATTTCTTAGTAAGTTTTTAAAAAAATAATACATACATATAGTCTTGCATATTAATCATTCCTTTTCACTTTTTGCTTATGGGGAGTTGAAGAACATGTCCAATGTCGATTGCTTTTTTATCTTTTTCAGGGTTTTCCGGAAGTAATTAATAGCATTATTGTTGTAAAGATCCCCAAACCTACTGACATCAGCTTGGTATGGGTGCCATTCTAAGACCATTGCTCTGACATCCTCCCACTTTTTCAAAAGATCTTTAATGGCAGATGTCGGCATTGGTCCTCTTTCGTCTTTCTCTTGTTCAGAAGGAGACATATTTCGCTGTGTTTCTTGGTGTTCTTCATTCAAAATTTCTTGGAGTTCTGTCGTCAGTTGATCTTCATGTCCCATTATGAGCTCTTCTATGTCATTCCCGTTCACCTCCAATTCCAGATCTCTAGCAGTTGTCAAAATTTCATCTATAATTTCAGGGGTGTATCCCTGATCACCTCCGAATATGTGTTCGTTGTCTAAACACAAAAAATATTTCTTACAAGTGTTCGGTATCCGAACACAAAAATCTTTCGTGAAAGTGTTCGTTAACCGATCACCCACTGTACTTATATCAGAGGTACTCGCAGAAGGCGGACTAAGGAATTTGTCAATTTTTGTTTACTATCTTCCCTTTCTTGGCGTTGTTTGTGCTTAAACGCAAGACTATGATTCTTCCCCCGCATAATTTGAGTCTTCTAATTTATTCAATACAATTCGTGTGTATTCGAGTATTTACTGGCTTTAAAAGGAAGGAGAAACGTGTTACTCTACCACAGTGCTCCGTAACCTTTTTATCGCTACGGACCGGTCAACATTTGATAATTTTACCGCGTCCCACTGAGGGTGGGATACGTTGATTGTTTATATTTTAGATTGTTTTGATTTAACAATTTTAATTTAGTTACATTTAAATATGCCTTCAGAATAAAATAGACTTACATCAAAAATGAATAAAAGTGATTTAACGTGGAATATAAAGTGATTTCCGTGGAAAGTTGCGCAAATCCGAGAGAAATGCACCATTTTAAATAAAATGGCAATAGTTTAATGTTCTTTAGGCGGCCCGGCACCATTTGATCCACAGACCGGGGGTTGCGAATCACTGCTCTACCATACAAAACGTCGTTGGGGAATTTCTGGTTATTTATTTATTTATTCGGGAGTATCGAACTCACCCATCAGATGGCTTAGAGCTACAAAATGGTCTAATGAGATAAACAGGAAATGATAGAAAAAGTATGCATGAACGAGAAAATACCATACAATATTAACATAATTATTTTAGAAAGAAAGACATCAGCAAAATAACAGAGGAGGGGCGGATAAAATTACATCAATCAATTGCAAATTCGAGTAGATTCTGAAATATTGAAACAGAAAAACTATCTTATTATGAAACATAGTGCTATTAAAAATAAAGAAATTGCTTCTTGTGTAGGTTTTTTAATAAGTATTAAAAAGTATGGTAAGATTTTTCGTGGAACTTGGATCTTATTTTCAAGCAACAGTTTATAAGAAAATGAAAAAAAAATTGAAAGCAATATAAACTTTTAAATAAGTTAAGTTCACAACACTGTACAAACAATGGAAAGAATTTAGGGGAATTCCTTACAAGTTCAAAATTTCTTTCAATTGAATAGCCATGATTATAGTTGTGTTACAACCTTTTGTATTTATATCTCAAATATGGGAGAAATTATCGCAAAGTCGGCTTGTTTGAGCGTCAGGGTACGAGGGGCTCCATGAGCTTGAAGACCCCCGGAGCATGGCACCACCTAGCCCATTGGTAGCTACGCCACTGCTCTTCTCCCTCACCGTTACGATCAAGGCTACCTTGATAACCTTGGATGGGAAAAACAAGTGCTGATTGGTCCACGCCAAATTCGGACCTATATGGAGACGAAATATACTAAACACTTGCCCTGGATTCCCTTTTTCCCAGTAAAAAAAAGAACCAGTGAGATATAAATTAGATTAAAAAGGAGTCAATTTCCAAAGATTTTTTTAAGAATAAAAAATACAGTTTTCCTTTACTTTTGATACAAAGTGAAATTTTTAGCAGTTAATCTTAAAGGGGTTGATTATCTAGTTTTCCCTAGGCTATGGACCCAAAATTCCTGTGATTCTCATAATACAACCCCATATTTGAGACACAGTGCTTAGAACCAGCCTTCAATGCTGTGTGTATATAGTGATTTTTAAAAATTATTATCTATTAGTATTGTTGTTTTAAATAAAAATTGTATTTGTGTCATGTGCCAGGGTTGTGTATGTAGTTACAGATTTGTTGGAGAAAAGACTCCCACAAAATCCAATAATCTTTACAAAACGATTGAAAGGATAAAGTCTTAATGATCTGTGATATCCCCCTTGCGAGAATATCTCTCGGAGTGTCAGCGTGAGCTAGAGGTGTAGAATTAACGAAAGAACTAGAAGGAATCATTATCTTAATATGACTTTATTAAGATATTCAACTTAAACCTTTAACAAATTAAATTATAATAATTGATGTGAAAGAATCTACGATGGCGAAATATGCAACACACAATATATATAGATAATAACGACTTAAATTAACTCGGACCACTAACAATAACTGAATAGCTTAGCCTCAATTCTAATACAATCACTGATTCTAATAATAAATACTCAATCCTACCTTGTTGCAGTCTGAAGAATCAATCTCTAATATCATTAAGGCAATCTTGTATTTACTTGCGTGCACTGGTATGCACCTTGGTTCTCTATAACTTTATCAATTATAACTTCTAATCCACGTATCTTTATCCAAACTTGAACCACAAACTATATTAACATTCCTCTACTTGTCATCAATTGCTACAAATTGCCATTAATACTGGCTCAAAGAACCCAAAGGACATGTTAAAGAAAAGACGCGTGAGCCCGTCACAGACCTAATGCTGTAGTAAGCTGATTATGCAAGAATTGATCGTGTCTGTAAAATAGCAAAACCATCATTTAAATATGTTAAAAAGAAAAAAAAGGATGCAATACGTTTCTTGATAGCTGATCTTTATACATGAACACGTGACAAATTAAACGCAATTTTCCCACACGTTTTTTTCAAAAGCATCGGTCATAGTAAGTTTTTCTTTTTTCTGGTAGCGATGTGTTTTAATTATCATAATATTTTTTATTTTAGCATAGTTTTGGTAATATTTGGAAAATATTTATTTCCAAATGTTTTTAAAACGTCTCCTTGAGAACGAAAAAAAAAAAAACCCTAATTATATTTTTTTTAGAAAAAGATTTTAAGACTTTTCTATGCGTGGCATCAATACTCTCTGCAGATGCTTTTGGTCTTTTTTATAGCAGAGCTAAATTTATTAGGAGAATACCTTCGTTTTCGTTTACATTCGTTAAACTTGAGTTTCTGTGGAGTAACGATGTTCTAAAGTGATTTAGGTTTCGCTATGAATCGGGCGAAAATTTTTCAAAACTGTAAGTATTCCTAGCATATTATGTATTATTGTTTTTGTTATAAATTTTCAAGCTGATTTATGCATGTTTTTTGTATAATGAGAGAAATGTAGGTTCTGTCACGCCTTATATGTATCAAGTTAAATATTATATTCTTTAGATGCTTCTATTAATTTTTCAAAATTTTGAAATTTAAATAGGATTTAATTATTCATATATTGTTAGGATCGCCTTTTTACTTTAATTTTTTAATTGAATTAGATTTTTATGGAAATTATTGCGCTCGTTTATTTTCCTATTAAGTTCCAATTTTTCTGAAAATTTGTCCAAGAAATTATTATTATGGTCAGAATTTTGAATTTAAAATTTTTTAATTTAATTTTGTCAAAATATGAAAAGCTTTTGAATAACATTATTTGCTTACGTTATTCTTAAAAAAACTTTGCGCTCGTGTCCGCTCGTTCGTTTTTGTTTTCCTGATAGTTCGTTCTAATGTAATCTGAAACCGCATTATAACTTTATGTTTACCTTATATTTTCTGTAATCATAGAAGTTGTCTGTTATATTTCAAGAATATATTAGCTACCATATTTTCAAGATTTGTTCGAAAAATTAATCTGAAGTGCCGTATTTTTTCCGCGATGAATGAAAAGAAAAACTAAATTTTTATGCAATTAATTTTTGAATAAATGAAATTATACATTTCATAAATATTTATAGACCTTTGTTTTGATGTTAAAATTAATCCAATAGCTGTGTTTATATATGTTTTAAAGAACTTATTGCAAGTATTTCATGTAATTGTTTTTGTGTGAGAGGGGTATCTTCAATTTTACTAGGTATAGTTTAATGTATTGTGTTCTAAGGAAAACACATTTATGTTAAAATTTTTTTATATTTACTTGTACAGCTTTTTGTCTTTTCTCATTTTGTGAATTGTTTTTTTATCACACCCAATGTTGCATTCTGCTTACTGAATTGGTTTCTTGTCATTTAATGATTGTTTCAATTATAAAATTTATTTACTTAATTTATATTTTAATTTTTTGTAATTAAAACTTTGCGAAATCTGAATAAATTTAAATTTGATTCAAAAATGAGATTTTAATTAAGATTCATTTTAATTTTACTGAGAGGGTTTTTAAAAGCATATTTTAATTTCTAATATGTGCATTATAAAACATATTAAATTTCAAAAATATTTTTCATAGTTGGAAACAAATTTTTATAATTATAGATATTTGAATTTGTCAAGGAAATCAGTGGAATAAGTTTTAATAATATATATTCTGAAATTAGGTAGTGACTAGAATTTTCTGACGCAAGTTTTTTTCCAAATTATTTGTTTTGTTTTCCGTTGATAGCTCTCTTAATGTTTTGTAAACACTACCAATATTGTACCAATATATATTGTTTTTTGTTGCTGAAAATTTTTTCAGATATGTATTAATTGTACAGTAGTTTGTGCGTTAAGAAATGTAACCTTTTTTTTTGAGTCCGACATCCTGTTATGTGTTAAATTTTTATTTTATGCATGTATCCACTTCTTAAATTAGAATCTTATCATCATAACTAACTAGAGATTAATTTGTTATTGCAGGAAAAAGTTATCTAAATTTAACTGTTTAACTTAAAATTAATATGACTAATTTGTTGGTTTTTTTAAAAACATTTCTGACATCTAATTTTGTTTAATTGAAACATATACTTTACTCAGAAAAGTCTTTAATAATTCTGTGTTATGTTGTTGTTGTCATGTGTTTTATCCTGGGATACATATGAAAGATGAGGGATGGAAGAACAGAAACATACAATACAAACACAGAAGAATATAGACTTTTTATCACAAATGATCTCAGCTTATGGACAGAAGGGGTGCGCTACTTTCCTTTCGAGATGGTAATCTTATTTCTGGCAAAAGTCTGACTTTTTCCCCCGAAGATACAACCATGCCTTATTCGAGTTTTGAACCCAAGCCCCCTCGATTACAAGCCAAGAGTCATCACCATCATACGGGCTGGGTGGTATTTCTGTGTCATAATTTGCCAAAGTTAACAACTGAGTGTACAAGTAAATTTTTTAAGCTTTAAAATATTAACCAAAGTTTGACAGAAAAGTAGCACCATTGTAACTCTTATGTAGAATGATCATTTTGTGGTAGCAGTAGCTTAGTGGTCAAGGTCAGACTCATGGCTGGCATGTCATGAATTCGAGCCTAGTATCGCTGAAGACCTGCCATGAAGAGAGGGCTGATGTACGTTAAATATGTTGAGGCTCAAACGTTCTCCCCTTGGTGTCTGAGTTAGGAGAGGAGGGTACCAGCTCAGGTGTCATCCTCGTCACTTGACCTGGGTTCAAAATTACAAGGTCCATTGCCAATAGCTCTCATCCGGCTTTATAGTGCGATGTAAATATTCACTCTAAGAATGATCAATATTGTTTTTATATATGCATTTCAGTATAATATACCAGTGGTTCTCAATCCTCAAGTTGCAGACCAGTATCTGTTCATGGATCAAATGGTACTGGACTGCTCAAGGAACATTTTAAATTCTTTCCTTTTTTACAAACTGTGGTGTACTTCTCTTGGACTTAGCAGCTTTTTCATTCTATATTCATTTTTAGCGTAACTGTATTTTATTTTGAAGGCATGTTTAAATACAATTAAATTAAAATTAAATCAAAACAATTTAAAGTACATACAATCAACATCCCCCTCCTCAACAATCCATAGTAAAATTATCAAATGTTGAACCGGTCCACTTCAATAAAAAGATTGGGAAGCACTCTAATGTACGAGTATTCTAGTCTGATAATTTATGTACAATGTATTTTACTTTTCAAAATAATTTGAATCATTTGGTTTTATCAAAAATTCAATGCAACTTTGATTGTATTCTTTAGTTTCAACACTTGGAACATTTGTTTGCTTTAATCTGATAGAATTTAAATTAATTTGGAAATGGATTGTTTTGAGAATTTAACAAATTGTTGAATAATTCATACTTTTAAAGCTAATGAATATATGAGATGGAAAAGAATTTAGGATTGTAATTTTTTCTTTTAAAGTTTTATACTTTTGGTAAAAATATAAAACCATATCATAACTTTAACAGTTGGGTGCTTTGTAGATAAGATTGGAGTCATTGATTGTATGTGTGTGTGTTTGGGTCTTGAATTTCAGTTTTACTTCTGTAGTCTATGGATGAAATGTATGAAAATTTTAATCATTAAAATAACTAATATTCTATAATTTTAAAGTCAACTTCAGAAATTGTTCCTGAATGCTTTTCTTTTTTAAGACTGGTTGTATATGTAGCATGTTCGCCAAGACAGATTTAGGTTTGTGTGTGTGATGGCATCCAAATTGATTTGATGCTCTTATACATAATAATAATAATATGAATAGTAATAACGGATTTGAATTAAATGTAGGTGTTGAATTTAGGCATGAATAACACCTCACATTACATAAAACTATAAAATTTTTATGCAAGATAAAAAAAAAAATAAAGTTTTTCAGTAACCGGACAAAAGTATAATTAAATATGGTGAATTAATATTTTGTGTTATATTGATGAGCAGACAAGTGCTACATTTAGATTTTTTTTTTTGAGGGAAAATTTATGAAAAATCTAATGTTAATAGATAAGTGGTGTATTTAACGAAAAATTTTTTCTGCACCTATTTGTTAGATAATTTAAATTTTATTACTTATACTACTTAAAAAATAATTCTACCTTTTTAATATGGACATATTGAGGGGGGTCAAAGCAAGAAAATAAGCATTAGAGTTTGGTCTTACAGTTGATAAAAAAAAACAGATTTAAAATTTTTGCCGCCTCGAAAATTTTGGCGCACCTACAAATTTGCTGTCACTGTATGTTTGTCTTTTTTAAATTTTGTTTCAAAAAGATATTAGTAACAAATATGAATGTCACTTTAATCTAGAATGGTTTTCTTTTTTTTACATGCATGTAAATTTTTTATTTATTGCATTAATGAGTTGATAAATAGAGTAATGTTTTTATTAATATGCTATTCAAGTCCTTTTTGAATTGCTGAAGCAAAAATAAGTTTTTGGACATCATTATTCCCAAATATCAAGCTTTATTCAAGTTTTTCTGATCCACGCTGTAGAGGGAGCTAATGCATGTTAAATCTGTCAAGCTCAAAGTCCTGTTGATGTGGTGTGGAAGTTAGGAGAGGGGATGCCAGCTTGGGTGTCATCCTCATCATTTGACCGTGGTCCAAAATCGTGAAATCTGTCATCAATAACTTTCATGCAGTTTTGTAGTGCGATGTAAATATAACTCTCTTGTGTATTCTTGAAAATTTTATCCCATTTGTAAAATTTTACTCTTCACAATTATTCTGTTAGGGGAATATGTATCTTGTACTTTCTTGATAGATGTATCATAGAAGAAAGTTCTGTAGCTGAATTTATAGCAGACTTATATAATGTCGAGTTTCACAGAACCTAATTTTTTATCTTCAGGTTTTAAAATATTTTTTATACTGTATTTATTCAAATCTAAGCTGCACTATTTTTCCAATGTCACGGCTACTGAGAATAAAATGCATCTTAGAATTAAAAGAGGAATGGTTCAATGGAGGGGGAGTGGGAAATTGACAATTGTAATGACGGTTAAAGTAATTAGTTTCATGTATGCATCTAAAAGTTTTCATTATTGGTAAAATTAATTAATCATTTTGTATTAGTTCTCCTTTGGAATTTTTTAAAATTTAGTTTCCGGATATCATTAAACCATTTTACATTATTTATTTTTTCGCAGAAACAGGCTAAGCGTTTGGGGTGTTGCTTAAAATTGATAGCAGCTTAGATTAATAAAAAGAGGGTATTCAGTTTCCTAAATATTTGTCATTGAAAATGATATCTATAGGTGTTAGTTATTATTTAAAATACCTTTAATTTGAAATTTTGTGTTTACATGTGTTAATGTTACATAACATTTAAAATACTTTAATGTCAAGAATGTAACATTATCTGAAATTTTTACAATATGATAATATATAAAGGAGGCTATATTTTTTAAAAAATAATGATCTCTATATATGTACTCTGTGTTTTGATATCTTTAAATTATCTAATGCAGATTTAAGTAATTTTAAGTGCAAAGTTAAGATTTAAATTAATTTTAATTTAATTGCTGATTTAAAAAAATTCCCAAGAGTAAATCATCAAAATATAGCTGTTATTTTCACTGATGTGATATCAAATTATTCATAATTTATTTGTTATAATTTGTTTTCGGAAGTGTTGTACTCTTATTTTGAACACCATTGATTTTAATTCTACAATAATACTGTCATTTTATGTTTATTCCTTCATGAAAGAATGTTAGAACATTATTAAAGAATATCTGGGGCTCTATAAAAATTGATGAGTTCTCCCTTGTAGATTTTTGTATACCTAAATATTACAAAAGAAAAGATTGCTTATGTTGACTTATTGAAAACTTTTTTTAATCATCTAATCTTAAGTTTTGTCTTGTAGTTTGCATCTTAATGAATCTGCATAAGTAGTGTCTTCCAGTTATTCTCTATCAGTTTACTACTATAAAAAATGAACCACGAAAAAGCTTATTGAAAATTTGATTATTTTGCTAAATATTCAGTGATTCTTTTATTTTATATGTGAAAGTAATTTGTGCAATTAATATCTCAGAACTATTTATCTTTCAAAAAAATTATGATTAAATTATTTTTAGAGTTAAATAATTTTCTGATGTTATAAATCATGGAGATATATTTATGTTGAGAATTAACTCTTGCAAAAGACTAACTTTTCTCTTGGCTCATGATCCTGGTGTTTAACTGGTTTGGGTTTTTCACTTCTCATTCTATTAGCCATTTATTCACATTATTTATAGTCTATTTAAACTATTTTTTTCTTTTATTTTTCGAAAAACTTTTTCATTTTTTTCTTTCAGTTTCTTGTTCTCTCCTAGAGGAGTTAATTATACTACTTATATAAATTCTTTGATTGATTTGGGGTAACCTGTTCTAGTTTATTGATTTAAAGTTATCTTTTTTAGTAAATAATTCTTAAATTAATGCTTAGTTGGACCTTTTGTTCCTTTTTTGGAGGGGGGGCATGGGGTTTGAATTGTATCCCTCCTTGTATCTTCCCCAGGATAAAACTTTCTTTCTGGTGGTCTATTTCGATTTTAAATATGTTTATCCTTAATGTAACTTGGTTACTGATGGACTTGTCTACATTCTTTGGTTTCAATTTTTCTCTCCTGTTTTGCAATAGTACCGTGATACTTATTTCCTTGATGAGGATTTGAATATACTTTTTATTTCCTTTAGAGTGAATCTTCATTACTTGCATGGTATTTTAAATCCTTTATATTAATCCACTTTATATTAATTGTACAAGGGGTGATCAAATGATAAGGTACGAAACTACATAAAAATGAAACAGTTAAATATTTGCATATTCCGCCATGGGAGAATGTAGCGAGACATCTCCGGATGCCATTGGAGGCTCTGACTGGGATTGGATCATCCGCGGGCGCCCGCATGCGCAGACGAGAGCAAAGGCTCTTATAAAAAGCGGCGTTCAAATGATGCGGCAGTCCTCTTTTCGTGTTCCGGGACGGAGGAACGCTTCGCGTTCCATGTCCCAGTAAATCATACACAGTCATACACAGATGCGGCAGTCCAATCGCCGTCATGCCACTTAGCAGAATGCAAAATACCACTCTCGCCATGCCACTCATCGAAGACTTGTCCAGATATGGGATTGAGGACTGTTCTTACAGTCCAGAAGCCCCAAAAAGCAACGCCTATGCGACAGTCCGTATGAGGACAGGATGGCGCTCGCGTTGCAAAATTCGCCGATTGAGGAGCAGCGAAGTGTTACCCGATTTCTGACAGCGGAAGGTGAGAAACCGGCTGCTATTTATTGGGGGATGGTGACCGTTTACGGGGAGAAATGTCTCTGACAAGTCTGTCAGAAAATGGAGTGCTAGTTTTCGTGCAGGCCGTGAGAGTGTGGGTGATGACCAGAGACCAGGCCAGGCAAACACTGTCATCACGAGCGATCTCATCGACAAGGTGAACGACCTAGTGAGAAGTGATCGGCGTGTCACATTGCGAATGTTGGCGCTGAAGGTGGATGTCAGCTATGGAAGCGTGTGGACAATTGTTCACGACAGGTTGCGATTTCGGAAGGTGTGTGCCACTTGGGTTCCGAAGCAGCTCACCGACCTGCAAAAGGAACTGCGTATGGGACTAGCACTGCAACATCTGTTTCGGTATCAGGAAGACCCCGCTTTCATGAAGCGGATCGTCACAGGGGATGAGACCTGGTGCCATCACTACGAGCCAGAGACAAAGCGGGACAGCATGCAGTGGAAGCATGCGTCGTCACCTCCCCCTAAAAAGTTCAGAGCCGTGATGTCAGCAGGCAAGGTGTTGTTCACTGTCTTTTTCGACGTTCAAGATCCGTTACTTGTGGAATTCCTCGAGCATAGAAAAACATTAACTCCGATGTGTACTGTGAGATACTCTGACGCCTACGCAGGTCCATCAAGAACAAAAGACCGGGGCAGCTCACGGAGGCTGTGGTTCTGTTCCATAACGCGCGTCCACACGTCTCCAGAGTCACACAAATGGAACTGGACAAGTTCAAATGGGAGACGTTGGACCATCCGCTCTACAGTCCGGATATGTCGCCCTGCGATTTCCATGTGTTTGGTCCACTGAAGAAACACCTGAAAGGGAAGCGCTTCAACTCGGACGACGTACTCAAGGACACAGTGAAAGACTGGGTCTCGTCACAGCCACAGGAATTCTGGGAACAAAAGGAATCCTGCGGCTTGTTCATCAGTTTTGCTCAGGCCTATGGTGTATATTTTGAATAAAGTCTACATTTGTACCCACCGTGTCGTTTCGTACCTTTTCATTTGATCACCCCTTATATATTAAATGTATACAGGGTAGTTAATTTCTATCTTATGATATTTGTATTGTCAATTATTTGGTGAATGAAAAACTCTTTCCATTGTTTTTAATATATTGGAGTAAACAACTAATAGACTAAGATTTAATCTATAATGTTCGTGCCAATTCTCGGTAGGTGGCATAAGGACAAGTCTGAATGTTTCAAAGTGATTGAAAACAAGTGATTGTTCAGCTGTATTTGGAAAATGTTTGGTTTCGATGTGCGTTAATTGTCAGTTTTGTACGCCTTGAACATGGAAGCAAACGAAGTGGATTATAGGTATTGAATGCTTTTTTACAGGAAAGTCAAGAATGCCCCACAAGCGACTAACAAGATATGTGCTGTTTCTGGCGAAGTTGCAATAGTTGAAAGGTTTGTATACAAGTCAGTAGCGTAACGTACACTACCGCAACCTCGCATCAAGGGGGAGGGGGCAGATTTTTTAAGGGGCCCAAAGCCTTTGTTATGTTTTGGTTTTGCAATCCTTTGTAAGATCCGGCTTGGGGCCTAAAACTTGACTTTGTCGGAGGGCCTTAATATTCTCCGTTACGCCACTGTGGGCAATGGTTTGCTAAGTTTAAATCTGATGGTTTTAACCTTAATCAAGAATGCCTGGATAGATAATAGACCACAGATCAAATTAAAAAACAGATCGAGAATAATGTTTAAAATATCAAAATCCACCACGAACATTTTGTGATGCTTGTCTTCATAAACCATTTAGATGTACGGATTCCACACGATTAATGAAGAAAATGCTCATGGCTCGCATTTCCATTTGTGATTTGTTTTATAGACGCAACGAGAGGACACTATTTTTTGAAGCAAGTAATGATGGGGGGAGGGATGAAAAATGGATAATTTAGAATAACGTTAAGCGAAAAAGGTATTGGGGAAAAGCCGGTCTTTCGAAGAAGGTAATGCTGTGTGTTTGGTGTGATTGGAAATGAATCCTATATTTATGAGGTTTTACCAAACAACAAACGCAAAGATATATGTAGAAAAGTATTACTCCCAATTAAACGAATTAAAGATAGTAATTAAACAAAAGCGTCCAGAAATAGCGAATAGGAAGGGCGTCGTGTTTCATCCGTACATGCATGACCTCGTGTGTTTTACAACTTGATAAAAGATGTTAGAGATCGGTCGGAATGTAATGTTCTGCTCCTTTCACCAGAATTTCTGCCTTCAAATTTCTATCCATTTCAATCGTTTTGAAACTCCCTTTGTGAAAAAAAACTTCTCTTGGGTCGAGATAAAAAAAAAAATCCCTTGAAACATTTTTCGCCGAAAAACCCGAAAGGTTCTTTCTAGAAAGGCGGAGTCAAGTGGTCTGAAAAGGGGAGTCGTGTAACAGAATGGCACCTTTATTATTTTAATAAATGTGTACTAAAATTTATAAATGTGTTAAGTTTCAATTTTCCTTAAAAAAATCGGCATGAACTTTATGGATAACCCGATACTAGTTAATAGGTTCATTTATTGCACGGTTGCTCTAATTACTGTAAAATCCGGTGTATAACGCGCGTACCTATACTTTCAAGCTGCATTTTTTTTTTATTTTAAGGTATGTTCGCCGTATAACACGCACCCCTATATTTACAAAGAAAACTTGAAATGTTAGTATACAATGTTATGTTTTGAAGTCATTTATTCAAGGTATTATCCCAGACTTTTGAAAAAATAATATACTTCTAAAACAACTCTTTTAATTGATAAGGCATGTCATTTCTTTTAATAAACAGTATTTTATATGTGTAGAGAAGTAATTTTTTTAATGCTCATCTCTTTTGTTACTTTTAAAGCTATTGTTTTTATACCCGGCGCATAACGCACACCCTTAAATTTCGATCTTATTTTTTGTGTTAAGGTTCGCTCGGAACCGGGATTTTAAAAAGGCGCATAAATGGATAATTTTCATGATATTCAGTATCATTTAGATTAGAATACATGTATAAAATTGTTTTAAGGACATTTTGGCAAAAAAAAAAAAATTATTTAAATGCAATACTTCAGCAAAAAATTAACATAGAATAACTTTTTTTCAAAATCTCCTTTTGTGGAACTTGCTTTTATTATAATAATATTTTGCCTGTATATAGCTCAGACTCCTCTACAGAGGCTCAACTATGATTTTTGAAAAATTCACATTTTCAGAGTTACAACCATTTGAAATAATTATCGGCGTTTTTTTCTTAAAATTTCTCCCTTCTGTTGTCGTAAAACATGCATAAACCCACTTCTAAGTTGAGCCTCTGTACAGAGGTCTGAGCATTACTGACTGGTAAAACATTATTATAATAGAAGCATTTTTCACAAAAGGAAAATATTTTGAAAATTGGTCATTCTATGTTCATTTTTTGTCAAAATATTGTTCTTAAATAATTTTTTATTGTAATATTCTTAAATAATTTTTTATTGTAATAATATTCTTAAAACAATTTTAAATACATTTTCTAATCTAAGTGACACTAAATGTCATAAATATTATCCATTTACACGCTTTTTGCAAAATCATGGTTCCGAACGTAGTCGGATACCTTAAAAGTGCGCATTATACGCCGGATTTTACGGTACTCATTAAATTACTCTAAATGATTGGGTTAATATAGATGGTTCAAGATTTTTTTAGTTGATTTTGTTAGGGCGTCACTTGTGGTAAAAATTTTTTTTGTAAGTAAGGAACTGATAGGTTAACAAAATCACGATTCTGTGAAATGGATGCAACACACACACACAGCCACAAATCATTTCTTTGCGAGAATAGTCCTGAATCTCACCTTCTATTAATCTATGCTGGTAATAGAAAATTAATTCAAAATGTTTTTTAATAGTTGTAAGGCTTTATTTTTTGGAGAGGGGAAGAATTTGACAGATATTGGTCAGTTGCATTTCAGTAGATTGCACATCAAAGTTTACCTTAAGGTTGTTGTAATTCTAAACCTTTGCGACTGATGTCATCCTTTTTGAGTTAATTTCTGCAAAGCGTCTTTTTTTTTTATCCTAATCCAAGTATGACTAATTATAATAAAAGATAAAAACTTTTGTAAAATTCCGTGACCTCCCTTCGAAGACGCCGCAGTGCACACTTTGAGAGCCACTTGCTTTAAGCAAGGAACTAACTAATCATATTTTGTTTATCACCTATCCAAAATTAGAAAATAAAAATTTCTGTGATTTAAAAAATTTTTTTTTGCTGTGGGAAGGGAGCTCGAGCGTGTGTGTGTATGTAAATATTTCCAGAACTTTTTGATAAATATTAGTTTACCATCTCTAGCTGCTATTCGGATATTACTGTTTTTAGTTTTGTTTCGATTAAAGAAGTGATTGTCTTCCATCTGCAAAAATAAATAAACGAAGCAAATTTTGGTAAAATTATTTAAAAAAAAAAAAGATCATGAAAACGAGCTTGCAATTGTACCTGAAACCTAAAATTTTTCAATCTTTTTTGGGAATTAAGTGTGCTTTTTTTTAATAGAGAAATTGGAAGTAAAATTGCGTTTTTTTTAAACCTTTCAAACTTTAACGAACACTGACCCTTATTAGCCAGAATAAAGTAGAGGTTGTTAAATGAAATAATTTCATATTGGTCTTAGACATAACTGTAGTGGTCGCAGTTGCCTAGTGGTCACGGACGCGTGGCTGGCGTGTCAGTGCCGCTGAAGACCCGCCGTATAGAGTAGGCCGCTGCATCACAAATCTGTCAAGGCTCTGACATCCTCCCGATGGTGTGGTGTGGAAGTTAGGAGAGAGGGTTCCAGCTCAGGTGTCGTCTTCTTCACTTGACCATGGTTCAAAATTATGCGGTCCGTCGCCAATAGCCCTCGTATAGTACGACGCAAATATAACTCTGCACCCCAAAAAGTAGATTTACCTCCTCTCCTAGTCGATCTACCCTTCAGGTGTTTACTGCGAGTTGTTCTTTTTAACACCCATGGGCCCTTTTAAAACTGCCTTTGACGGTGTAATAGCTGCTATTCACCAAGCCCTTTTACAGCTACCGACTCATTTAGAACATTTTTCAAAGGTAGTATCTTTGAGACTCCAAAGCCGCCCTTCAAGCTGTTGCCTCACAAAGGGATTCCCAAGCGGCTTGCCGGTAACTGCAAAGAGGCTGCACTTCAATGGATGTTCAGTGACTAATGTTCAATGGATCTTGTGGAGTTCAGGTTAATGAGACCGCCGATTATTTGGCTAAAAAAGGAGCCTTAGTCCTCCAAACATCACATTCCGGTCTCTCGTACGATTCCATCAGGTCAGTTGTTAGAAAGGCATTCAGATCCGACTTTTCCTAGGAACTCGCTTCAGAAACAAAAATAAACCATGGCGTCAACAAATTTGTGAATGGCCAAGAAAGAAATCTGTTGCGATGTTCCGTCTCATTTCTGCTTGTGGCTGTCTTCGCAAGCACCCCCATCGCATATCAGTGCTGTATCAGGCTCTGATGCAATCAATCTAAGAGAGGATTTGGACCTCTTACACCTCAGCAAGTGCCCTGCTCTTCCTAGCATTTCGATTTGGGAACGATATTGGGTGGTGAGGTTTGCCTTGAGTTTATAGATTGCTGGTGTAATTTTTACTCTTGTGTTATGTTTGTTATGGTGTTCAATTGTCTTGTAACTTGACATTTGAAACAAATTATTGTACAAATTACTATCGTACATTTTGAAATATTTTTTTGCTAGCCATTGTTACAAGCGCAAAATCACGTACGAATGATAAAGAATTTTTTTTGTAATGGTAAATGTTCATATTTTTTTTAATTTTCTTGAAATGCTCAAACTTTTATCTAATTACATATCTAATGACATTTAGTTAAAACCTTTCTAATTAATATTTTTTCGAGTTATTACAATAGCCAATTGTACTTTGTACTCGGTTAAAATTCAATGCGACAATTTCTTCCGAAAAACCATTCATTAATTCACAAAAAATACTACCCTTTTTCTCCTAAATTTTCATCCTAGATTAATTGCTGCCATTTTAATTAATTTTATTTCCGTGAAATAAATATCAAAATAAAAGTGTTTCCATTGGTCGTTCTATGACCCAGCTATTCAGAATGTGCGAGCCAGATCCATAAATTAAAAGATCTAGAAATATCTTCATCAGAAATTATTGTTCTTGATCCTATCCATCTAAATTCAGCCACCTATTGTACTTAAAAAAATCACCTTTGTATTTGTTTTCGATCCTTCAGCTCTTCAGTTTTAACTGTCTCTCTGGCGTATTGAGAGGCAAATGGATTAACTAATAATTTTCTTACATTTTGATTTGATCCCATCTCAAATTTAAGTGATAGTGATTTATTTAAAATATTGATCAAGAGAAATAATTTCTGTAATTAAAGTGTTCAGGATTTTAGAAATTGTTTCATTTTTTTAAAAAAATTGTTTCATTATTAAATAACAATCAAGAAAATGTTGATATTTGTAAAAAAATAAAACGAGTAATGTTTTGTTTTAAACATGAAATTTTAGAACTGTGCCCCTCCCCCTCTCCCAGTGAAGTGAAGAATAAAATATGGGGTGTGAGTTAGAATCTTGTGTCATTTGAGACCGCGGAGTAGAGGTTAAGTGAAATCTTTCGATGTTGTAAGTCCAGACATTGGCAAGTGTCGTCCTCATCTCTTGACGTTTAGTTCAAAATTACGAGGTCTGTCGCCAATAGTTTTTGCGTAGCTGTTTGAAAGCGCGTAGTTAATAAACGACCAGTCAAAGAAGAGAGATTAAAATAATTGTATTCTTTTTTTCGATTACTGTTTTTGAATTTTAATCTTTTGTATAAATTGTGATTCTAATAATTAATGATATTGTAATAAGTTTTAATTAGGTTTTGTTCTTAGAATATGTCTGTGCAGTGGCTGACATAGGGATTTTTCAAGGGGAGGGCTAGGGTACAAAGCCACCATTCTAGTATCATGCTCCAATACGTCGCTCAACATATTCTTTTGATTTTGTCGATTTTCAGGAACAAAAAGTAAAAAATTAATTATTTTTTGAATAAATAGTTAGCATTAATTAATAAAATTAATTATTAATAAGTATTTACTTAAATTTTATTCACTATATACATAGGATTATAATTAATCGAAAAAAATTCAGGGTTTTGGGGGGCTGACTTTGTGGGCTCCACGGCGTTTGTGTCTTGGCGCCGCTTGTACGCTGAAGACTCGCTGTTATTTAGGATTTTAGGCTAGTAATGTATTTCCCGCGGTAATCTGGAGTTGAGAGAAACTTTTTATAGTATTTCTATATATATTTATTTTTATAAAACGTATTCTTTGGAAGTAGTTGATTTGTTAGTGTAGCTAAAAATATTTGTAAATTGTAAATAAATATTAGTGCATTTTAGAAAAATAATTTTGTTTTTCGTATAATTTATTAGGCATGTATTATTTTTAATCTACACCACAGGTCCGAGGTTCAAACCCCGGGCTAGGCAAGGTTGACTCAGCCTTTCATCCCTTCAATGGGTCCATAAAATGAGTACCAAGCTTGCTTGGGAACTTAACTCTGGAGGTTTTCGCGTCAGACTGACCGCCTGACCGGAACATCTGCTCATGCACCTCAGGGCCCAAGGGCGCGTATACTGAGTTGGGCACAGTAGGCCTTGACCCTCATGGGATGTCGCGTCACTGAGTTAAGTTTAAGTATATTATTTTTAAAGTAAAACAAATGTATATACTCTACTGGCCATTTAAAATGCACCAATGAAAGAAGCATCCAATAGACGCGAAATCAGCACTATGCATGTACTTTGATAAGACTTTCTAGTAATTAAATTGCAGCGCACATGCAAATCCTGTGCTTTAGTAGCGCCACCTACAAGCGCTATTTAAAGAAGACTGTACTTAAAGTATTGGCAATTGTATTTTATCGCTTTTCCCCCTTCCGTGAGAAGCTTCGGTATGCCCCGCCCAAGAATGCAGATGTCAACAGAGCGCGTTTCTGAGTTTAATATATGTAAAATTGAATCTGATTGGAGTATCATTCTGAGAAATCTCGATGTATGAAACGAAATCAAGCTATCGTGGTACAAATATGAAATCTATGGGCGCAGGATGGATGATAGTTGAATGAATCGACCGACTGCAACGTAAAGAACCTTGACGCACGAATCAGAATTTGTTGCACAGCAATTTGTGTCAATCCATACCATTCGACGTCGTCGGCAGCAGAGTGGATTTTCTGTAAGGTGCGATTATTTTTGATCGTACACTATAAAGTGTGTATTTGGCTTCATGGTGTTTTGAACACCGGGCATGGAGTGACGAATGACATGACATTGATGAATCCCAATTTTGTTCATAAAATCACGAAGATTTTATCCGCGTTCGGTAGGAGTGCGGCGATATATTGCATGATTTTTGTATTATGTATCGTTATACCGGCTCTTCACCTGGTTTATCATTTGGGGTGGCATAGGATTTCGCTTTCTCATTCAACAAGCACTGCTATAAAGTTTTAGAATCTATTATCTTTTACTTTGAAGGCTTTCTTACGGACAAGTTTCAACAGAACAATTAGGGACCGCACGTTGCACACAACGTTCACATATTTTTAATTGCTCCTCATCAGGTTTCGCTGTTGCCTTGAACTCCGTTCTGATCTTTCGCCCAACCATACATCACCAGACGAACGTGTGGAATCAGCATGGACTGACATATCCCGAAAACATATCCAAAGTTGTTTTTTTTTGCTTTTATGCAGAGACTTGTCGCAGTTATTGCCAGCTATGGAGCTGTCTGTACTGCTTATAACCTATTTCTCTAGTGGGATGGAACTGATAATTCAATAATTTCAGCCATGCATTTTATATTTGTCTAATAAATTTGGTTTTGGTGTTTGTGCCTTTTATTATGTTGCATCTTGAATGGTCAGCATTGTAAATATTTGAGTTGCATCTGAGAGTCAGTATTTATTTTAATATTTATATTGTTAATGTTTTGTTTTCACTTTTTACAATATATTCTTTTGTATGGATTCTTATCTTTCATGCTTTATTTTAAAATATTTTAGTATAGAATTTAATCTTTTCAGTTATTCTATTTTGGTTTAATTTTTTTTTACATTATTTTTATTGTATTAATTTAACAATTTCTTTTTTATAAGATTTTCTTTAAAAAATATCTTTGGATTTATAGGAAAAAGAATATAGAGGCCGAGATGGACCTGTCTAAAGGTCATGCTTCATACCGCATATGTAACTATGCAGAATATTATAGATATGAGATCTGGATTTTCTTTTTCTATTTCAGATCTCTTATTAATAATATTCCGCTGTTTAGAAAGCTGCCGCACGTATTGAAAAGTTGATGTGTTTATTTTTCACAGATTCTTAATTTTATTATTTCAGATTTCTTGAACTAAGTATTTTTCTCAATTTTTGACAGCATATTTAAGGTATAAAATTAAGTGCTATTAAAAAAATGTAATTTTTATGCAAGGATTGATTTTTCAAAGATAACTCGTTTGAACAGGCGAAATAGACGGAAAGTGGCCGAAAAAAAAATGTTTGAAAAGGACCCAGATGAAATTTAAGCAATGCAATGGCTAATTAGTCAAATGTTTCTTTGTAGTCTTACAACAGGGGTGGCTAACCTTTTTGGATCAACGTGCCATTTTTTTCTAAAGTGTTTAATGGGGGTATAGACGTGCCGTCGAATAATTTTGACTCGTGATTTTTGGAAAAATAATGAAATTAAATACTAACCACTCAAAACTCTTTATTTACTATTAAAAATACATTTTGCACTGTATAGCAGTAAATGTTTTGGATATACGTGTAATTCAAATTAAAGTAACATTAGTGTGACTTCTGTTGTTGCCGATCAGATGACAAATAACTTGCATTAGGATTGTAAAATGTCACTTTTAGCAGAGCACGTGCTGAATTAGTCATCTGCCTAATGGTTTTCTAAGTAAGTCTTAAATGTTATTCATCTCTGAAAATAATCATTCTTGGGCATAGGTAGGTGAAAATATGGTTAAAAAACATGAGCCAGCTTCTTCAAACAGTTAAATGTATCTGGAATCGAATTCCATGTTTCCAAAATTTCGTTACTGACATTTTTACTTATATTGCTTGTTAATTTTATGTTTCAATCAATTCCAACATTTTTCTTGTTTTAATAAATTTTTCAATCCATATTGAGCTAGACTGGTAACCAAGCACAGTTGCATTTCAAATTCAATTTTTTTCCAATCGACTTGGGACAAGTTCAGTTTATCAAATGAAATCACATCAGGATGCATAAATAAGTATGGAAATAAGTTCTTGAATAACTTCGTCTGATTTTTTTCAAGTTCGGGAAGTACTAGTAGTTTCTTTTAATAATATCGTTTCCGAAAATATGCAATTTAGCGTCAAAAGCATTGAGATCCCTCTTGAAGATAATATTTATTTGTATCTTGAGGCTTTATATTCAATTCTCTGAAATGTTGGCATTTGTCTGTAAAAACGCGACTGTCACTCGCGTTTATTCGTAATACTTCATAGGGAACTTTGTTATTTTGAACTAAAATGCTAACCGTTTTGATCGTAGCCCCAGTAATTGCGTCACGTGCCATCAATGGTTCGCCATCCCTGCTCTACAATATTTAACCATATTAGTTAGCATAAGTTTACGAAATTCATTTTATTATTTGAACTCAGTATTGGACCCATGTTTCAGTGCTAGTCTTGGAGTAAAGTTTTCATTTTTAAATAAAATCAAAAATTAAGTTTCTTCCATTTTTTTTTTATAGAAATTGAATTTAAAGTGATATGAATTCAACATTTCTTTATATTCCTAGACTAATTATTTTTGTCACTGCTTATTTTGAGTTTCCAACATTGCACTATGCTGTATTTCTTCCATGCATTGTATGTTTGTAAATATTTTCAGAAATTTATTTAGGGAGAGAGACGTGCAGAAATATATATCTTTTATTAACGTACAAGTTAAATAACTGAATTGTGTGTGTGTGTTCGGCCCTGCGTTATTAAAAGTTAATTCTTGATTTTTAAGACAATCTTAGAATTGAAAGAATATGGTGCAATTTTTGCTTTCATTGCGTGCCTTTGTAGCCGAGTGGTCTTGATCGTGAAATCGTGGGTGGTATTATTTCTGTCGAGTCTTAGGTTCGAGTCTTGGTGACATTAAAGATCCGCCGTATAGAGACGATGATGCACGTCAAATCTGCCGAGAAAAAATCCTCACGTTGGTGTGTTGTAGAAATTTGGAGAGTGCGGCGCCAACACAAGTGTCGTCCTCGTCACTTTACCTTGGTTCAAAGTTACGAAGTCTGTTGCCAATAGCCCTCGTGTCTTTTTGAAGTACGACGTTTATAAACAATCACTTTCATAGCTTGGAGATTCTTAACGATTTGTTTCATTGAAATCCTTTGACAGTAAAATAATGAACTCTTTTCTGATGAACTTTCTCTCTCACGAACTCCTTCTAATGCATTTATATTTAGTACTTATGATATATTACATTACATTTAGTTATTTATATATTAAGTTAATTTATAACATAATTATAATGCAATGTTTCTTTTTTAGCGCATTACCCAAAGTGCATTTAATACTTAGGAAATTTCACAAGTAAAGGTTTATTAAAAACTTGTGTTAGCATAAATCATGATAGTGTAATTACTTATCGTAAGTAAAAGCATTAAACTGCAATTTAGTGTACTTGCTAACATATTAAATTGATTTAACTGCAATTTTTTGCACACTATTTTTGTAAGAGAATACGAGACCTAATTACTGCTGTCCCTAAACATAACATTTATATATATATATATATATATATATATATATATATATTTCGAGCTTATGAATTTCTGATGTAGAATTCCTGCATTCGGCTATTTTTTAAATGCTATTTGTATTTCTAAGATTGCAAATGTACAGAAAATCTTTTACATATACAATGCATACCCCTCCCTCCTTTTTTTAGCATTTAAACGTTTTTTTAAAAAGATTTGTGATCAATATATTGCAGAATAAGACACGACATCGTGTCCATAAGACATCGTATTCGGCAGTTTTTCTTTAATATTCTCCGATATAAAAATTGCAGGAATTTTACATGTGTATTCGCGTTTCAAGAATTTTTTTTATGCATGAGCTATTTTTGTCAGGCTTGCTCTTTTTTCTAATTACCAACTAAAGCATTTCATTTGCATTAAGATTCGTTTATTGTCGATTTTTTTTTCTTTTAACTTTCTATATGGGTCTATTGTCAGTATGTTTGCTTTTACTGTTGTAAAATAGACCCCTTCATGATATCTACGTATGTTACAAGAACTAATTTCTTTCGAATTTTATTATATTTGCTTTTAATTCATAATTTTTTACAGCAGTAATAAGTTGCCGCTGAAGGATCACTGAAAATTATTCATGTTGAAGCAATTTTAATTCTGATTTTGAGCAATTGTTTAATTAAAAGTCTTTAGATATTGTATTTTTTCAGGTTCAGCTTATGAAACTGCAGCTTGTCTCATCAAGGCATTTTAGAACGTGTTCAGTATCTATTCGTATTAATGCTATCATGTCAAATAACTTTTCTTTCTGCCTTTTTTCCTTCAAAATGGCGGATAATATAATAATTCTTGAAGTTTGATTTATCTTATTTTTTTTTGTAGCAGATCAGGCTCTAGATTTGCAGATGTTAGTCACCCGTTGTTGACTTAAACGATCTTTCAAAAGGGCCGAATGTTTTAAGATTTTTTCGGAGTATTAAACTTTTTTTGTTTCTTGGAAAATCTTAACAAGCTGAGGCGTTTTCTAAGATCCAAACAAAGCTTAGCATTTCAAAATACTTATTTGTTCTTCTAGTAGTAGTAGTAAAGAAACGCAGTGAGATATTTGTTGAAGAAAAAAAGATTGCCCAGTCTTTTTTATACTTTTTTTCTTCATTTAATCTCATTTGAAGTCTGCATGTGAGCAGTTATTTACGTTAGCCAGCTTTGAATTTCTTCGAGTGTTCAGCAAATGAGAATCTTTATTACATTTAGGTAAGTGTTTTTTTTTTTATTAATTTTGTTCCTGAAATTTTGATGGCATTCTTTTCTTCTATACATTCAAGTAAAAGATAAACGTCGATGTAAATGCATCCACTATCTCTCGTACGATATTTATTTCTGAAAGAGGGTCGAATATCTTCATTTATCTTCTATATTTGATCCCGAATAGTTGTTAGTGGTCCAGTTGTGTAGGTGTAATCACTAGAGGAAGTTTGAGGATAGGAAAAACTTAATTTGTGTGTGTGTGTGTTTTTCAGTTCAATTATTTCCTTGTCATGACCAAAACTCTTTTAATGCTACCTTTTGAAAGTCTGTTTTCTGTTTAACGGTTTAGTGGGGCTTTTTTTAATAAATAAAGAGCGCATTTGTGTGTGCTGAAACTGTTTTGAATGTATTGTTGATGAAATTGACTGTGAAAGTGTCTTTACATTATAACCTTGAGATGGGACTGTGTTTCGAGGTTCTTCTCCGTACATTAGAACAGAATCTGGATTATACTTTATTCTCAGGTCGTAATGGTTTTTCTTTTAGAAAAATAAATTATAGTTTTAAAAAAAACTAAAAAACACGCCTTTAAGGTTAATCGAACTAAAATGTAAAAAAATAATTAATGTAAGAATAAAATGATTAACGAGAAAATTAATGTCATTGGGATAAATGCGTGGGGTGCTCTATATCAATTGTTATAGCTTCTTACTAGTTCTATTCCGAAATGCTGAATTAGAGTAAAAATTTAGTACAAAGCACCCCCACACTTTTACCACGATGACATTAATATATATTTTCTCGTTAATCATTTTATTCTATATAAAGAATTATTTTTTTTACTTTTTAGTTCGATTAACCACAAAAGCGTGTTTTTTAGTTTTTTTTATAAACTATAACTAATTTTTCATTTTTTAATTCGATCTACAATAAAAGCATGTATTTTTAAATTTTTTAAAACTATCATTTATTAATTGATGAATTAATTTTAAATGCGTCATTTTTAGAGTTTTACAAATTATTATCGAAAGTTAGTTTCCCAAATTTAACCTCATGTCCAGAAAATCAGTGCTATGTTTGCTTCGTCTTTTAAATGTGAACAAGTGTTTTCAACTATGATACTTGAAAAGCATTATTTCAGAAGTAGACTGACAAATGAGCATTTAACCTCGCTCTTTACAATCGGTTTATCTCACTTCGAACTTCAATAAAAGGAACTTTTAAAAATGAAATCGCAATTTCATTAATCTCATTACCATATTTAAAGAGTAATACTTGTATATTGTTTTAAAATTTTAAAAAAATTTATCTTGGCCTGCCAAACATTTTTAATTTTTGGCCCATGACCGAAAAAGTTTGCCGTTCCCCGAGTTGAACAAAGTATCCACTAGTCTTTTTTTTTTTTATTTTTATTTCCATTTTGAGAAAAACTAGACAATTGTTTATATTATGGTAAGAAATTGCTGGCGTGCGTTTTTGCTTTGGGGGTTGTAACTTAATATTTTAGTCGCCAAATCTGGAAATACTAGAATGAATTAGTCGCCAAATGTGTGAAAATTCTTTATTCCTGATGATCCTGATAAGGAAAATGGAACAAAATTATGAAAATACTGTATTGTCATCGGTCCTTGACAAGTGTGCAAAATTTCGAATTAAGCTGACTTTTTAAAGTGGGTGAAAATCGAGTTCAGAGATTCCGTTACATACAAGTGAAGCTTATAAAAAAGCGTGTTAAAAAGTGGGCGCACTTTTCTGCTTAGATTTCCTTTTCCTATTCATTTCTTTATGAAATTAATTTTTTAAAAAGTGAAAATTCAGCAAATATTTGATTTTATTCTTTTGTGCTTGCTATATTATGTTGCATGCTGTTTTTCATTTTACTGTTATGATGTTGTCTTATTACTAACAACTATGAAGTCTTATTTTGTAGGCGGAAGAAGAAATTTGCCCCGCGAGCACTCACGTTTCACTTCAAAATTTGTTATGTACCCATTTAATATCGCAAGTGCATCTCTGGGTGTATATATAAGTTCTCACTTCAGATTGTAATTATGAAATGGATAGCTTGTTGAGCTGTAGTACATAGTTGTTTAAAACAATTTCTAGGAAGAGTTGCCCCTCTATTTAGTTCTTAATGTCTCAAATTCCTTTTGTTCATTTCCTGTAGCAAAACGAATATAATTTTAATGAATTTTACTTGAAGCCTGAGTTTGCAGTTGAGTTGAATCGTTTTATTTAGTTCTGTACTTAATGGTTGGTATAGTAGGTTTTAATTCTTTCTAAATAGAAAACACCAGTAATGATCATTATTAAATGTGATCAAATATCCACTCGTCCCTATTTCGAAAAAATAAGAATAGAGTTCTAATTATCTTTCTCGATTCTATAGAAGGAAATTCCTAGTTTCTGGACAACTGTAAATTCAGAAGTGTTACTTTTATGTTTCTAACTTATTGTATAAATTTGTTTGAATTAGGATTTTAATTTCACACTTTTCGAATTGAGTTTTCCATTGAAACTGTTTCGTTTCGAGAAATGCATAGTTATTTTTATTATCACAAAAAGTAAAATCCGCTTCTGTCTTCTTTCGATCGCCTTTGTTTTGATTTTTTTACACAACATTTTCAAGCAGTCGTAGATATGTTTTAGGTATTTGTCGATTTTTATGTTTAATTATTGCCTCTGTTCAAAAAGTTCACTTAGCGTTTTGCGAAGCGTTTTTTCACATATGGGTAAACAAGGCACTCTTTTTTTAAAGTAATCCCCATTTGATGTTATAAACATTTGACAGCGTATGCATAAGTCACTGAAGCTACGCGAGAAGGCGCCTTTTATAATGCTTCAGATCGGTAATCTTTTTTTCCCGAATGTCTTCAATTGACTAAATTCTTTGTTCTCTTCATTAATAGAAACGGGAAGTAATTTGCAGGTGCCAAATCAGGAATTTAGGGGGATTAGAGCAATGGCGTAATCCTCTTTTTGAATCCTTCCCAATAACCGTATGTGGTCGCGCAAAACCGTGGAGTAGGAACCTGGAACCTTTCCCTGCATATACTGAAACCTCAATCGTTTGAAAAAAGCATATTGAATGGACTTAAGTACATTAACATTTTGGATCACCTTGTGAAGCGAATGGAAGGCTCGTAGTGTTCCTACTCCACGATAGCACGCGACCACATACGGCCTTTGCTGTACTCCACAGTTTCTACCCAAAATGGAAATTGTATCAATTACCTCCTCTCCCCCATTTTTTTGATCTGGCGTCCGCAGATTACTTCCTGTTTCCATTACTGGAGAAAGCCTTGAAAAAACACTAGTTTTGACGTTTGAAAGATTCAAAAATTACTGAGGAGATCGTGACTGCCCAACTGAAGTTCATCCCAAAAGACGCCTTCTCGGGTAGTTCCAGTGATTAGTACACACGTTGTCAAACGTGGATAATATCAGATAGGGATTGCTTTGGAGGACAGTGAACCTTGTTTTCCGATATGTGTAAATACCTTCCGCGAAATTTGTTTCACCGAACTTTTTGATCAGAGGTATTTTCCTCGCAGTTTTCTTTTTCGTTTTCAAAACGTTTTAATTGTTTCGAATCGACTGCAGATTTAAACTATCCATTTGCATTATGATTCATCCATAGATTCGCAGGAAATCGTTACAGGTATAATTTTTTTAGTCTAGACAGATGTAAATATTACGTCGTCACTTCTTGGCACGTGTAATATGAATTTTTGTCTCGGGATGACATGAGCTGCCATCTGCTGGTTTTTTTTTAAAAACTTTAATGCATTTGGTTAATAAGTTAGAAATATGAATAGTTCAAAATTGGAAACAATTTACTTCCATCTTATTTTTTTAAACTCTTACGCGACTTTGAAGTTTTCTGTTGATACATTTCTGATTTATTTTTCCTTTTTAATTTAACCATAGCATCAAATAGGAACATCGATTACATAAATTTACAAAAGCGGTTTATCTGAGTTAAATGATTTTACCAGTAAATTTATGGGCACACATAAAATAACACGCGAAAATAAATTTTTACTCACGTTAATTATATCACAAAGAAAAAAATCAATAAAAACATCCTTGCACTTAAACTGAAATGAAAAGAACGGTTGCTTCATATACTGTGTGCTTAGTAAAAACTGGTTTGTTGTGGACCACTTGCGCGCGCGCATGACAGAAGAAACGGGCATGTCCGATCGGCGTTTCACTCATGCGTTTAATGCGTTGTGACTTTTCATGTCGCTTATTCACCGGTTCTACACTGTTCGGTGTTTTCGTGTATATTTCTGAAGTTTCTCCCCCCTTCCCTGCTACACTGTGTGTTCATTTTAAGTAAATTTGTTCATTTCTTAGTTATAGCGGATTTCCGACTATTATATAATTTTTTATTTAAAATTATTTTCGAAGATTTCTTTCTTTCCTAGATTTGGAGTAGTAATTCTTTAAAAATACAATTTTTGTGCAAATTTTATTTGTAGGTAATCTCAAAAGAAACTTACAATTAACCGCTTCACTTTGCATTTGAATATATTTTTAAGGAAATTCTTTCTGTTGTAAATTTAATCCTGTTTTACTTTGAATCTGGTATACGTTTATGCAAACGTTAGATCTTTGAATATTTCTTACTTGCATTGTTTGGAAAATTAACATCAATAGATTGCTTTTTTTCCTCTGTTGATTAAATTAAATTATCCTCTGTTCTAGAAGGGATTTAGGATATTGTGTGTGTGTGTGTGTGCATTAGATCGAAAGACTTGCTAACTTAGCAAAAATAACAAGAATCATATACATGACAATAGCTTATGGTATAGTTATTTGTAAGGGGATGATTTGTTTCCTTTTCTGCCTTTATATAATAGTGTGAGTTTTAAAAATGGATTTTTGTCTTTTTCAGGCAGCCACCAGCTACTGACACAGGTCCAAACTCTTTGCTGACTATGTCTCGCCAACGCACGGCTTCGGCGAATGAACAGTTTCAGAACATCGATTCACCCAGTCCTACTCATAAGCGTCGGACGGGCCACAATGAGAACCGTATCACCCCACCGTCGACTGTTCGTCGTTCTGCCACAACGAGCACAACCGCCCAGAAATCGTCGGGCCGTCGCAGGCACTCCCCACCGCATCGCCCTGCCAACACTCCTCCTGCCGGGAAGCTGGAGCGATCTGTCTCCAACGCCAGCGACATCACCTCGAAGCAGTTGCGGCAGACCCGTTCGCCCGAGCGCCACACCAAGGTCCTCTCGTCCCATCACACCACGTGTTTTTCCCCCGGTAGCGGCAAGCACGCGCGAGCTTCCTCCACCGCTTCGCCTGTGGTCAGTAACAGGAACAAAGTTCCGCGACGGCCCATCGTGAGAGTATCGTCGGCTGACCTCTCGGACGGTGGCAGCAATGCCGACCCACTGACCACTTCCAAGCGGGCCAGCATACCCATGAGCTCGAAATTTCAGGGGAGTGTCGCCACCCGTAAAACGGCCTCCCCGTCGAGGTCAGTCTCTGAGCCTCACGATGTCTGTGCTGGCATTGGATATCGTGAGCCCAGCCCGCCTGACAGCAAACCAAAGGAGGATGAGAAAAACGAGGCCGCACCGCCGTTTCGGAAGTTGTCCCCACGATACAACATTCGCCTCATGCTCACGAACCCTGCGAAGGATGAACAGGAGAGAAGTGAAATCTGTGATAAGAAATCTGCCATGACGCGCGAGTCCGATAAGGAGGGCGACGTCACGCGGCCTGATGATAAATCAGCCCCAGCTACGCCGTCTTCGAGTAGTGAGAACGAAAGGACGTTGATGAGGTCTCCGTCGGCTAAGTCCCAGCTAGGGACCGACTATGACCCGTCGGTCGAGGCTTCCAAACCGGACGCTGAGGTATCAACACAAGACTCGAGCAAAATTGTCGATGTGTCTAAGAGCAACGCTCCCGAGGTGCGAGAAAGAGACGAGGCTGAAAAGGCCCAGGCGACTTCTCCGGATGGAAGGTTTCTGAAGTTTGAAGAAGAAATTGGTCGAGGCTCTTTCAAAACCGTTTACAAGGGCTTGGATACCCTGACGGGCGTCGCAGTGGCTTGGTGTGAATTGCAGGTAAGCCACTTTTTTCTCTCCATAAGTCTTACTTGCAAATTTTGAACATTCATTTCTCGTAGTCACTTAAATTAATCTTGCATATAGATTTTCGACATCTTTACTATCTTTGAAAAAAGATCTTGAACTATGAAAATACGATTCGTTTTATATAAGCCATTAAACATTTTCTGTAAATATATTTTAGTAAGAAAAATTCATCTAGTTATTTTTAAATTTACTATTCCAATGGAAGAATTTCATCTCCAGATTCAAGCAAAATAATTATTCGAGAAAACATTTTCAGATTATTATATAGAGTAATATGAGGATCTGTACGTTGTGAATAGGTAAAAACGTATTTAAGTGAAATTCGTACTTCAAATTCTATTTTTAATTTAAAATATAGAGGTGTTTTTTTTAAAAAATTCCTCTTTTAAATCCAAAAATTCTTATTTGTATCTTGGATTTTTAACTGGTTAAAAATTTTATTAAACAATTTCACCTGTAAGACAAGTGATATTTTAAAATTTACTGCATATTACCGTCGCTTGTTCCGAGTTCTAAAAATATACCCAGGAGAACACCCTATTTCGCCTCTTTTGCTCATCGAAGAATTAGCGAAGCTATTATTTCCGCCCTCCCAAGATACTAATTTCGAAACTGAGCGAAGGGAGAAAACAGATTCCCTTTCTGTCTCCGGCTTTCTAAATATCTTCCAACACACGCTTCAAAATACGTAAGCAAGCAAACTAGCAGCAACTTATGAAGCGGAACACTTGAAATTTTGCCGACAGATGTGATGGTTATTTTTTCCTCTCACGCCGCTCTGGTGAAGTAATATTGTCCTCTCTTTAGTGCGGAAGGCAATCCACTGTGTGACGACACGACTGTCATTTAGCCTCAAATAAACCTCAGAACTATGTAAATGTGTAAGCGGATGTCATTCAATTGCATCCTGGGAGCGAAATAGACGTACAAATTACGTTTCAAATCGGTAACTACATACACATCAAGCAAACACGAATAATGTGGATGAGCTTTCGTAGATTAAATAAAAAAAAAACCAATGTGTAATATAACCTTTTTCATTCATTGACTTGATGTTACTGTGTATTGATGATTTCGTGACAATTTTTATTGCTTTTCATGAACGTGGGGAAAGTTACGCCTGTTCGGAAAGAAAGTCGATAATTCTCGTAGCGAAATTAGTTATAGGAGAGAAACACAGTTATAAACCTTCACAAGACAAATGCTTTTTTATTCATTGATTTTGTTTTCGAAATCGAACTCTATTGCATTGTATGTGTGATGGAAAAAATTATGGTTTGCGCATTGATTGCGTAGTAATAATGTTCCCTTCATATGCATAAAATAGTCTTTCTATCTTGTAATCTTGTGTGCTAAGTCCACTTATATTTAAATAAATTTTTCATCAAGGAAAATGTGATAGAGTACTTTGCATTGTGTATTCGTCTTCTGTCGGTAGTACTTTGTGCACCTTTAATCCAGTTTCAATCTAATCAAACTTCCAACCAATCCAAAAAATGTCCAATATCATCATTCTTTTTTGTGTTTTTTAGAATTATTGTATACTTCGAATATTTTTTATATCTAGCTGTATTGTTAAGGAACGTAAATATTGTGTAGTAATGACTTCCCTATAAAAGTTGAAATATTGGATTTTTATAATTGGGAAATATATCTTGATTGTACAATCAATCTTTCTTCTAAAGCTTGCGAAAATTGGACAGGAAATATATATATATTTCGTTAAGGAAGTTTTAATTTTTAACTGGACTAAATTTGGAGGAAAAGGCTTTATTTATTAACGGATGTTTGCACACTGATTACTAGTTGAGATTCAAAGGGCAGTCAGGGCCTGTTGCTCTAAAAAGAACGCTGTTTGTTATGCTCATATTCTTCAACAAGGAAAATAAAAGTATTTCCTCTTAGCAACACATTTTAAGCACGTATAAAAAGTGCTACTTCACTTTGAAAGAGAGGGAAAATATTTTTGTACATTTTTGATATCTACTTTAAACTTGGAAAAGTATGAAAGCTGGCAACATCATACATGGCATTACAGTTGAAAGTAAAATTTCAAGTAAAGCATTACTTTAACTAATATTTGCGTACACACACAACCTTGTGAACGAACGATTAATTTCAAAAAAGTCGGATATATATATACTATTTTAACCAATGCTCATACACAAATGATTTTGAACCTTGAACGATTTATTAATTTGAAGGGATATTAGACCTTGGAAGGTAATGATAAATTGAATGTGTATGTGGAAGTTCTTTGTCCTTGCAGCTGAAGTGTCTCAGTTGCATTTGGGAAGTTTAATTTTCATAGCCGCCTATGTTATGTAGTAGTCAATGCGAATCCAGTTTTCATAATTTGTTTGTGAAATTTTTATTCTAAAATGTGATTAACCTAGGAAAACTTAAGACTTGAATTTTAATGTTAGCTTAAAAATTTTGGTTTAGTTTTGTATTTCTAAGGAATGAAAGGCTAATTTTTTTGCTTATAATGAATACGTATCTGCAATCCTCTTTAAATCAATCCATGAATATGTGCTTTTTTTCTAGTATTTTGAAGAGGTTTTTATTTCTAATCAGAGAAATTAAGTGCCGTTACTCTTTATGCTTGTTAAAAATTGGATATTATAATCTACTACCTAACTGATGCCAAATCATGGCAGAATCTTGGCATCGAGGAAGGTCGAAGTGCCTAAGTTAAAGGGAAAGTTGCGAGCTTTGCCACTGCTTTCTTAAGTAAGCTTGATTTCAAATGATTTATGAGTGTTGTGCTATTGAATCGTATTGACCTGGATTTTTTTTTGTTATAGCGTAAGCCACTTATCATCGAAACATGTTCCTTTATACACTTGTGTATTTTTTATTTTGGTATTATTCGTAACTGAGAAATGTTCATTAATCAACTTCTTGGATCATCACAATTTTGAATTTAACGAGGTTCGTTGAAAGGAAAGTATTTTGGAAAATTTTAATGAACTGATAAAAAAAATAAATAAAATAACTTAAGATAAATTCTGCGATAATTGAGGGGGAGGGGGAATCGCGTGAAATAAATGAAGTATAATATGTAGTTCCCCCCCCTCCCCCAAAGATAATTTCTGTCATCTCTCACACTGCATTCACTCTCATTAGTTTAAAACAAAGAGGTATATGTTTTCGTTTTTAAATTGGATGAAAATCGATCATGTCCCTCCCTACCTTTGCGAATATATATATATATATATATATATATATATATATATATATATATATATATATATATAAATTAAAAAAATCAGTATTGCATCTCTTGTCTTTGAGATCAATTAATGTGCAAATAGAGGAAAAATGAAATTTGATAAATCCGAATTGACTTAAATGTCATTTTTTTGTTCCATTTTAAGAATCAGTAATAAAATACATCTCGGCTTACTTTTGAAATCTGTCCTTTTAACTTTTTAGGAGATTAGTTTACCCGTGAAATTCGCAACTATAGAGTTTAAATTTCTTTCAATAAAAGTCTGAGACGTACTGTCTGGAAATAATCTCTGAAATTTTTCTGTTTTCTCGAGAGCATTTGAGTAATTGAGCAATGAATACTTTCTTTTTTTTTTTGGTATGGTTGATGCTAAAGACAGGTTCACGCTTTTATTTTTGCGTAAGAAAAAGTATAATGTAAGTTGAACCAATGATATGGTATAGTGAAATGACTTAAGTACGTTGCGAAACTATGAAAAAGAGCTTTTCATGTTTCAGTTGTCTGCATTTGATGACTGCATCCATGAAATGAGTTTTCTCAGCGGTTTGACTGCATAAGAAAGAAAAGTCTTAAGATTCTTGTAATAGCTAGAAAAACGATCTATAAGTTTCGTATTTGAAATGACCGAACAATTTTATCGCTGCATAGGAATGTGTACTATTTTTTTTTCTGTCGTTGTATTCGTAACATTGAAATGATTTTAAGCGCAAAACATGATTTTCATTTTCGTGCTAATAGTAGTCGTCAGAGGTAGACTGGACGTCTTTTTTCTTTGTGAAATCATTGTATAAAAATAAGAAAGAACAATAAACTAATGTAACTTATGAGATTACACATTTGAATACTTAATAGCCTGGATTTTCTGTGTATTTCTATTTTTATGCCATCACGTTACTAGATTTCTTGGATTTTTTTTTTGTTAGAATTCGATTCTTTTTTAGATGTACCAGATTTTCACCAGTATTCCACAATTTAAGGCCGTTATTATAATTAAGAAAGATATTAATCAATTTTGATATTTAAATAAATTGGAAGCATGTAAACGGTTGAAAATAACAATTTTGGTTTTATTTCGTGTTAAATGAGTTTCTGATCATGCGCAAAGTTATTCAATTCAATCCAAAAGTGAGAGTTCTAATTAAAATCACATTTCTCTGCATAGGTGTGACTTATTTTGAAATAAATAATAGAAATGTGTGTATCATTCTGTATAAGAAAAACGTGGTTTAGGTTGCTGAAATTATGGTTACTCTATTGGGAGACAGCTTAATATTAAATTGTGTTCAAATTTTGTATTTCTAATGAGTAACCGTGATCAAATTAAAGATGAATGTGTGGTATTTGAATCATTACTTATTTTTCAACTTATTATCTACTTACGATTCATGTTCTATGTATTACTAAAGTATCTCCCGTGGTATTGCACATCGTAATTTTTGAAATAAAATACTGTACACAATTTCCTGACCTCTTGCAAATGTTCACCTTGTTGAGGTTAAAGGTTTGTTATGATGGGATTTTTGTTATTCTTTTTGTAAAGCAGTTAGCTCGTAATCGATTGTATCGCAATCGCTTGGGTCTTGACTTTTGTTCTTATCACTTGTTTTGTTGAGATAACTTTCCTCGGGAAAGGTCTTTTCAGTAGTTGTGGACATACTTATGCAATTAAATACCTACACCCATTTAATGCTGACTCACCGTTTTATTTAAAATAAACTGGAAGCAGAAAAATCACTGTGTAGTTTCTTTTATGTTTAACTACACAATGCAATATTTAATAAATTATCGTTTAAAAAAACCCGAAAAACACCCTTTTATATAGTTAAACGAACTAACTTGTAACTTAACCTTTTAGTCGCTAAATCTGGAAATGGGATCTGACATTAGTCGTCAGATGCGGGATGGGATCTGAAAATGGGAAATCGTTAATCCGGATGATCCTGATCTGGACAATGGAACAAAATCATTAAATTATTGTATTGTCATCAATCTTCGACAAAGTAGTAAGATTTCGAATTAATCTGATCTGTTAAAGTGGGTAAAAATTGAGTTCAGATTCCGTTACATACAATTGAAGCTTATAAAAGAGTGTTAAAAAGATTCTTGATGAGAATAATAAAACTGAAATGTACAATTTATACTTTTATGTTTTCCTTCACATTGGGTGAAAAGAAAAACATTGAAAATATTTTTGGATGGAAATCTTATGTGTTTTACATTTGGTGTAGTATTAATGGTGTTTTTATTGTTTCTTTTAAATTTAAAAGTAACTAATAATTGTCTAAATAAATTTTTTTTAATGTGCCATGTTTTTATAACGAATTAGTTTTTTTTTTCGTCTTTTTTTTATCTTTCTCTCCTCCTTTTCGTTTTTTTTCTTCTTTTTTCACATTTTCATGCATTGTCACCCACTTCTAAGCTATAGTCCAAATTTTAAGTTTCTAGCTAATCGGGAAGTAAGTTTAAAAAATCAATTACAAAATTCCACCCGGACAGACATACAAGAAAGCAAGTTAATAAAAACACTGTAAAAAAACCTGCATTATAATTTGCTGTGGTTGAGTCCTTTGTATAATACTGTACGAATCGCCTTTCCATTGCGAGAAATCAGAATGGAATACTACGAGAAGTTGAAAATGCGATTCCTAAATGTGACCAAAAATTGAAAAAAAAACTCGGCACAGACAGCAACGAAAAATGATACTCCTAACACAAAGCAAGAAAAGGTCGGTTGGTGGAATGTTATTGGTTACTTGTTATTAATGATTAATTTTAATTAATGCTAATTATTTATTCAAAAATTAGATTTTATTGTGTTTTGTCCCCGAAAATTGACAAAATCAAAAGGAGCATGATACAAGAATGGTGAACTTTCGACCCCGGATCCCCCCCCCCCTTGAAAAATTCCTGTGTGCACTACTGGTTGAAGTACAACCGTGGACTACGATACACAGAGCAACATGTCCAGGTCGAGTCAATAAACGTACTAATAGGCGTCGTGAAGGATGACTTTCCATTCCCTGTTAATCATTTTTTACTGTTCGTCTTCTGAACGCTGTGGTGTTGGGGCAAACAAACGACATCTATTCACATTCCAGACGTGTTCCATTGGTAATAGATCAGGATAGAATGTTTGCCTTGGAAGCATCTGAATGTCTTCCAGAGTACGCTGGCTGCGGGTGGTCGGGCGTTATCCGTAGGAAGGAAAGTGTCACCATCATGGTGTCCTAAATACGAAGTGTGTGTGTGTGTGGTGGGGGGTAGTTTCACATATGCACCTGAAGTGGACCTGTCATTACATCCGCGCCATACGCGTTCACAGTGACTATCATAGGAAAAACAAAAGCATGACTTCGTTCCTGTGCTATTCCGTCGTCCACGTCACTCTAGTCCCTCATCATAGCAGAGTTGTCTGTTTTGGAATTAATCCAAATTAACGCCATAAGTGCTGCCCACTAGCAACCAATTGAAGAGGAATGGTTCTAGTTGGCATGGAAGCATCAAGGGTGCCCTCCGCATTCTGCACAATAGTGGCTTCCGATGCTTCCACCGCTTGTTGGTGGATGTGTTAATGCGCGCGTGCAGACATCGCTCTGACCTCACCGGCGTAGTTATTGCCCATACTGTAAGTTCTCTTATATCTCAGGTGGCCGCAGTAGTCTAGTACAGCGGTCACCAAACTTTTTGACCTCACGGACCAGTAAATTCATAATTTAAATCCCACAGGCCACCAATAGAATTTAAGTGTTAAATATTTTTTATAAAAAAAATTGTGATCTAAGAACACAATCAATGCATCTTAAAACATAGCTTAACTTGATGAGTGAGTATGTTACACATTTTTCTGCGGACCACCACTTTGGCGACCTCTGGGGCCGCGGTAGCCGAGTGGTATAGGTATCAGATCGTGGCTTGCCTTGTCACGAGTTCGAGCCCAGTTCCACTAAAGATCCGCCGTGTAGGGCAGCGATGCACGTTAAATCTGTCGAGAGCTGAAACGTCCTCCCGTTGGTGTGGTGTGGTAGTTAGGAAAGGGGGTGCCATCTCAGGTGTCGTCCACGTCACTTGACCATGGTTCAAAATTACGTGGTCCGTCGCCAAAAGCCCTCGTGTAGCTGAACAGCGCGACGTTAAATTTAATCAATCAATCAATCAGTTGATGACCTCTGGTCTAGTAGTCAAGGTCACAGACTCGTGGCTGGCATGTCATGAGTTCGAAAGGAGTACAAATGAAGACCCGCCATGTATGCACGTTAAATATAACGAGGCTCAAACTTCCTCCCGTTGGGGCGGAGGTTAGGAAAGGGGTGGGGGTGCCAGTTTAGGTGTCTTCCTCGTCGCTTGACCATGGTTCAAAATTACGAGATCGGTCGCCAATAGCCTTTGTGCAGCTTTATAGTATGACGTTATTATAACTCACTCACTTACTCTTAATGAGGAGTTTCTTTTCATTTTGCTGATCACATCTTTTTGAGGGTGGTATAACGCTTATGGCACTTAACTGGTGAACATAGCATTTATAGACTTAAAGCATTTCTATGACAAAAGAGAACATTCTTTTATTAAAGGTTTCAGTTCTATGTTCTCGAAGAAAATATTTTTTCGTGAGAGTTATACATATTACAGAAATTCATCAAGTGATGGTTTATATCACACATGTAACATTTTCAAACGAAATGGTATTGAAAATAAAATTTCGTCCCTCCAAATATTAAAATAAAAATTATGTTTGTAGATTATTGTATTGAACATCAAATCGAATATATCAGTTTTTAAAACTGTTTTCCAAGGTGAAATTTCGTAAAATAGTATTTTTGATTTAATGTTAATCATTTTATATGTGAGTTACTATTTTATTTTTTATTTCACTCGAAATTATTAAATATTCTCTTTAAAGAGTATTAATTCTTTAGAAATTAATCTTAATATTCACACATCTACAATCACCAATATTTTAGCATTTCGAGTGCCTGTTGGACGAATGCATGTGTACGTGCGGCGAAGTTTCGCGAATCCGTGATTAGGTAATACTCCTTTGCGGCTGATTTTTATCAGAAGTAGCGATATGGATGGCCTTCTCTCAATGTGAATAGATGTTAGCTTGGTACTGTATTTCTTCTAAGAATATTGTATGAAACCACTAGAGTTACTATTTGCAATGCTAACTAGTTTCACACGTGTCACGATGTGGTAGTGAGTGATCAGATGCGATTCTGAACTACGAATTTTGTTGCCATTTAGCTATTTTGAAACTGTATTGCGATAGTAACGTAATTAGCTTACTTATATAAAAAACGTTTCTTAGTTTTGTTCTATTATTTTTACACACTATCTTTTCTTTTCTGTCTTTTCTTTTTGTAATTGAGTGCTGATCTATAAAAAAAAGTCTCTGTTAAAAATCTCGTTGTTAAAATTTGTGACTAGTAATGCACGAGTCAAATCATTAGTTCGATTCTTGATTTCACGAAATATTGTCTGGAATAATGGGACTGAGCCCGCTAGAGGGCGTAGTTGGTTAGGCGCTGGCCTTGTTCGTCCAAGTTTGCGATGCATTTTCATGATGCAAAAAAACCGACAGCGTCCGTGTCGTATGAATATGCGGCATGTTAAAGATCCTAGAGTGCTATTCGGCTTGGGTGCTTTCGGCAAAATAAATTTTTGGTACAATTTCGAATCGTCAGAGCTCAGGTGCCTCCCCAGAGAGAGGCACATGATCTGTCAAAATTACATTGTGGCAGTTGGTAACCACCTATATGGTACCTCACTGAAAAGTGATACCAGCTCTCGGGGAATGTTCTTGATCTGCAATGGTAATTACCAATCCTCAGCCCTATTTGAAAGGGGGGGAAAGGAAACTGATTTACGTTACATTGAATTAGATCACAAAATCCTCTCATGATATGGTGTGGAAGTTAGAAGAACGAAGCACCAGATCAAGTGTCGTCCTCGTCACTTGATTGTAGCTTAATATTATGAGGCCTCACTAATAGCTTACATGTAGCTCGAGAGAGAGAGAGAGAGATGTTATTTAAAACCAAGTAACTAATTTTAAAAGAGAAATTACTTTTTGTTTCGTGAATTTCCCCCGCAGTTGATACCCGTTAATAAGTTGCATAAATTTATTTCAGTGTGACATAAGCGCCCCCAATATACCTTATATCATTCATTTAATTTTCATTCGAATGTTTTTCATTTTTGTGTATAATTAACCCGAATTTTTACCCCGTGTGGTTTACGCATTACGTTAAGCAGTGGAGGTTAAAAAAATTATAATAAATTAATAAAGAATTATTCACATCAATAAGATTCAGTGTTAAAAATCCATTAGATATTTATTGAAAAAGGTAATTAACAAAACAGTTTATAAACTGAAAAAAGTTTGACTTGCTAATGAAAAATCAATTTGAGGTGATATTGTAGTATATTTTACTACGAAGAAGCCAAGAGAAAATTTAAATCTTTCTGATCAGCAATGAAAGCTCTTCACAGCTGTGGCTTCTCATTAGATTATGCTTTTGTAAATGTGTTTCGCGCTTATAGCGGAACGAAAATATCTTTTATAATGGCAAGGTCGTTACTTAATTACTTTAACTACTTTAACGGAAATTGTATGATCCAAATTTTTTGTAATGTTCGTAAACGTGACAAACACATTGTGTAAATTTACAAATTTCTGAAAAAAGCTAGATTTTTAACTAAGCTCTTCCTCTCTACTTAAGAGTATCCTCTTTTTCAATTAAGATACAAAAAAAAAATGTGTTTGTGTCTCTTTTAGAATTGTAGTGAGCTTATATAGTATATTCAACACATATTTACGGGATGTACTTAGTGATTAAGCTTATATGTGATGTATTAAAATGACACATTTTTCACTCACTTATATATACCCAATTACCGTTTGATTGGTCAATTAAATTATTTAAGGAGAAAAGAGATTTCTTGTATCTGTTAAGTATTCATCAATTGTGCTGTTAGATTTAATAATCAAATTTAAGATTTGTTATGATAATTTATAAAAAAAGAATAACAGGGAATTTTGTACACTACTTTTTCAAGATAAAGTAAATAGTGTGGGTGTGTGAAGTTGCTTTTTAAAGGACAAAACTGAATCGAAATTAAAGCATTAATAGCTAGAATGAAAGTTCAAATTAAAGTGAAGTCATAAGATTTATTTTGTGAATCGTATCTAATACTTTATTTCTAAAAATTTGCTACAGTGAGATATACCTTTGAAAATGAAATAGTCAGGCCATACTTATTGAAAAAAAAGTATCAAATCATTTTGTTTTTACGCTTAAACTGAAATACTTGATTATATTCTTTTTAAATCCTGTAAAATGAGTAAAAATATTTAACCATTTATTAACTGCTGCTAATTAACACTCGATAACAAAGGATGTTATTTAAAATTCAAAAAGTTGACAGATTCAAGAAATCTGTGAATTTAAAGTTTTTAAGAAATATATCCCAGAAAATTTTAAGAATGTATAATTACTAAACTTGGGAAGTGCATATAATAATACGAAACTTTGAAAGTTATTTGAATGTCATCTTTCAAAGTGCTTATTTTTGTGTGCTTTTTATACAAAATGTTGATTATATGTATGTATTTATTTTAATACTGACACGAGAGAAAGAAACTGTTTGAATACACAACTCGGGTTATAGTATTGATAGTTTCCTAGTATACAGATATAAAGGTATCTTTTTTTCAATCATGAATTTCTTTTGGAATTCCTCTTAATTATGCTTTTTCTTCGTCTCTCAAAAGCTGTTACATTATAAATTTAGTAGTAGTTATTTGAGAAAACAAAACCTGTAAGAATTATTGACTCTTTTCTTATGCAGCCGAAAATTATAAAAGAGTAATAGATTATTTTCAGATCTATAAATCAAATATATTTTCGAAATCTATTTTACATATTTGAAATACACAAAAATAGCAAGTACTCAATAGAAGTTCTAGAAATTTTATTTGATTCTGTTGTTTCGATTTGTAGCTCCAGGGGAAAAGTGGGAAAGGGTAGGTTATAATTTGATATATTCGAGCTGAACTTGTTTTTGAAATGCTGACATAGAGGAAATGATTATTACTGAGCCGGTTCGCGGTCATCTCTCTCTACAACTCAATTCACACTTTGTTCAGTACTTGTAGAAAGTACGATTTCAGGTTTGAAACGACTTGTATATTTTTTTTTATAAATTGAATTTAATTTTGCGAACCTGTTGAGCAGAACTTGGGAAGAATAATTTTGGTAATTTTAGGTTTTTGAAGATAGGAGTGATATAAATTCGTAATCTGTAATTTTTTTTTCGGTGATTGATACTAATTTGAAAATAAAAAGTTCTAAAAATATGTAAGTTTATTAAAACATTTTTATATATTAATTGAAAATGCGTACAAAATCGATTTTTCAGTTGATTTAAATGAAATGAAATTTATAGGCAGTTTAAAATTACTGAAGACAATTGCTTAAATTTATATATAATTCTACTCTTATTGTTCCTGGATATTAAAGATTTAAGAATGTATATTGAATTAAATGACACTTTTAAATTGACAACAAAGTGTTTCGCATGCCTCTTTAATTGTTAGCATTGTTAAGCAATGTGTACGCAAAAACGTTTGAGCTAGGATATTAATTAGGGCTGTAGATGAAATAAAGAATCATGATGCCTGTTCGAGCATGCGCAGTGGGCGCCGCGCGGTGGTGAATACGTGTATTAAGAGAAACGCGAATTAAGTTTTTCAGAGTGTGTGTGGGAGATCAGACGAGCGAGAGCGCAGAAACGGTGCCCATCGTAAGTGTTCCGACATACTCCCTGAGTAACCGAGTTTGGAAATAAAAGAGTTGTATCAACATCCTCGTCTGGTTTCCTGAGACAAAAACACATAGGGACCACTTCCACAACATGGTCCGTCCAGCTGAGCCGGAGAAGTGAGCTATTCAAGGTGACGTGAGTAGTGGTCTTTTTTGTGTTTTATTATTATAAATTGAGGACTAAATTAATTTTAGAGAAAAATGTTTAAGAACTGCCGTAAGGAAGATCTTCGGATCGTAGCTCTTGAACTTGGTGAGACTGTTGCTGAAAAAGTAACTATCTTTGAGTTAACTGAAATTATTAAAGAAAATAAATATTTTAAAGAGGATGTTGAATTTGTTAAAGAATTAATTCAATATACGATCGAGGACCGTAAGAGAGCAGAGGAAGACCGTAAGCGAATGCAAATAGAGGAAGACCGTAAAAAAGAAGCCGAAAATAGGTTACGAGAAAAAGAGCTTGAGCTTGAACTAGCACGTTTAAATGTTAATTCAGATAACGAGAGAACAGGTGAGGGTTGTAACACGCTGGATGCGTTGGTGAAAAGTGTTCGAATCCCAACGGTGAAGGTGCCTAATAGACCTGAAGGTTGGGCATTCTTTTTCGCTTCGCTAGAAAGAGCCTTTGTATCAAAAAATGTGCCCGAGAAATTCAAGTCGGAGATTTTATTAAATTTGTTGGGAGAAAAGCTTCAAATGTGTTAACATATGTTAAAGATGACGAGCTTAACAATTATGAACAACTAAAATCAATAATACTAAGAGAATATGAGCCAAGTGCAAATCAATTCCTTGAACAATTTAAAAGCTGCGCGTCATCCAAATGAAACATTTATTCAATATACTTCTCGCTTAATTACAAATTGGCAGTATTACTTAAAATTAAGAAAGGTCTCTGATTTTGACAACTTAAACGATCTTATTGTGTCCGACAAAATTTTCAGTTCGCTTGAAAAAAAGGTAGCGTCACACATTTCCGTTCGAGCAGGAAATGATTGGTTTCGCCCAGTAGAGCTTGCCAAAGAGATTGACTTGTATAATACTTCTCGGGGAAAGAGCTTAAAAACTTTGCCGAATGTTCTTACTAGAAATAATCCAGTGAAAAACGCGTCAAGGGTATTTTTGAGTGAAATTAAAGATTCTAAATGTATTTGTTGCGCTGAATCGCATCCATTATATAAGTGTGCAGTGTATTTAAAACTTCCCATAAATAAGAGAATTGATCTGATTAAAACTAATAACCTTTGCTTTAATTGCCTTTCTACATCTCATAGAGCGAAAGACTGTAAATCGAGATTTGTTTGCTCTGAGTGTCAAAAGAGACATCATAAAACGATACATTATACAGAGCGCCAGCCAAACCAGGAAGTAAGGAACTCCACCTTTGAACCTCTTAACACTTCAGCGCCAGTCTTCGAGTCTCGAGTAGAAAATCATAACTTATTAACCGCAACGAGTATAAACAGAAAAAAATGTGTTTTGCTAAGCTCAGCAATTTGTTATATAAAATGTGAAAATGGTTTATTCCCAGTCAAAGCAATTTTAGATAGCGGATCTACCTCGAACTTTTTAATGAGCAACTTATGCGATTTAATTGATTGAAAAATACAAGACTAATGTTTCGGTTTCGGGACTAAACAAAACAGTAATTCCAATAGACTCGCGTGTTTCAGTATCTATTAGCAATAAAGAAGGGAGTTACATTAAAACATTAGACTTTTTTTTGGTACCTACAATAACGGAAGATCTTGTTCCAACAACGAAAATCGATTTTAATCTGAATAATATTCCCAATCTTAAATTAGCTGACAAAAATTTCAATATTCCAGAGCGCGTGCAAATGCTATTAGGTGCAGAAGTATTTTATGAATTAATGTTACCCGGACAGTTCAAGACGGAGGGTTCAAATGTTATTTTTCAAAACACTGTTTTCGGATTTATCGTTTCCGGATCTACTTCTTCAGACACGAAGGGAAAAGAACATTGTGGGTTTATTCAGGCTGCGGATAATCTAGAGCATTCAATTAAGAAGTTTTGGGAAATCGAAAATGTAGAAATAGATTCTGTTAAAACCAGTGAATTAGATATTTGCGAAAACCATTTTAAAAGCACTCATTCGAGAGATGACCAGGGAGATATACGGTGGCGATGCCATTAAAAGAAGATCCTTCATGTCTTGGTGAATCCAGACAAACCGCGATTCAGAGATTAAACTCTTTGTGGAAACGACTGAGTAGAGATAAAGAATATTTGTCCCTGTATGAGAAATTTTTACAGGAATATGAGGATTTGGGCCACATGAGGGAAATCAAGGCGGATGGATCTGAAGTTTCATTTTACATGCCACACCATGGTGTTTATCGCCCCGAAAAGTCTACAACTAAAATGAGAACTGTCTTTAATGCATCAAGTCCTTCAACGAGTGGGAAATCTCTAAATTCAATTCAATTTAATGGCGGACTGGTCCAAGAAGACCTCTTTTCCATTATGGTTCGCTTCCGAAAGCACAAGTATGCCTTTACTACGGATATAGAGAAAATGTTTCGCATGATAAACATACATCCGGAGCAAACGTGTTTGCAAAGAATTCTGTGGAAGAAGGGCATAGGAGAGCCAATAAAAACGTACGAGTTAACTACAGTAACCTACGGCACAGTTAGCGCACCTTATCTAGCCACGAGAACTTTGAAACAGTTAGCGATGGATGAAGCTAATAATTTTCCTTTAGCAGCTCCTGTGGTGCTGAGTGACTGCTACATGGATGACATACTATCGGGATCTGAGAGTATAGAAGAGGTAATCGAATTGCAGCATCAATTAATAGAAATGTTCAAGACCGCAGGGATGCATCTTCATAAGTGGTGTGGAAATTTAACCGAGATAACTTCCAATCTACAAGAGTATGCTTTTTTGGAGTATGAGGAGACTAAAGCGCTAGGAATCATTTGGAATCCTAAGTTAGACTGTTTTCTTTTCAGAATAGAGCAACAAAGGCCAACTTCATTCACCAAAAGAATGGTTTTGTCTACTATTGCAAGAATCTTTGACCCTTTGGGTCTCCTCGGACCGATCATAACTTGGGCAAAGATATTCATGCAAAGATTGTGGTTGCTGGAATTGGGATGGAGTGATGAACTTCCCTTTAAAGAACAAAAGGAGTGGCGTCGATTTATCGACTCTTTGAAAGCCGTGAATAACATCTCTATTGACAGATGTATTGTGATTCATACAGCGGAGAGCATTGAGTTACATGCATTTAGCGACGCATCGGAAAAGGCGTATGGTTCATCCATTTATCTCAAGTCTATATCTGCGCTTGGAGAAGTCAAAGTGTGTCTCGTAACGAGTAAAAGCCGAGTGTCGCCTCTGAAGCAGATTTCCATTCCAAGACTTGAACTGTGTGGGGCAGTTCTTGCCGCTAAATTGATGAAGAAGGTGAAGGAGGCATTGAATCTTCAGATTACAGCTGTGCATTTTGGTCGGATTCAACTATTGTGATTTCATGGATACATCGAGAATCAAGAGAATTGAAGACGTTCGTGGCTAATCGAGTGTCTAAGATTCATCAACTTAGTTCCCGTGACCAGTGGCATCACATTGCATCAGAACAGAATCCTGCAGATGTGTTATCTAGAGGACTACTTCCTGAGGAGCTTCGTGACGACTCTCTATGGTGGCATGGTCCTGAGCTTCTACAGAGTACTTATTCAACTACTGTCATTGCAGAACCAACCCAGAGAGATGGCTTTGACTGCGAACTAAGGGTGTCTGAGAGAACTCTGGAGACTTCATTGCTGAATTCCAAGAACTTTGACTTTTCAACCATCTTATGGACCTTTCTAATAATTATTTTAAAATAATACATATTGTTTCTTATATTTATAGATTTATTGAAAATTGCAGATCCAAGGTGAAAAAAGAGGGGACCTTTAACTACAAGTGAGGTAAATGATGCAGAAACCTGGCTTATTAAACAGGACCAGAGTGGCATTAACTTAAGTGACCCGTCAGGTAATCTTAAATCTTTGAATATATTCCAGGATGATAAAGGAATCCTGAGAGTTGGTGGAAGGCTGGAAAAAGCTTCCATACCCTACAGCCAAAAGCATCCAGCTATACTGGCTAAAAATTCTAAATTAAGTAAAATATATTTCATAACTTTGCATAAGAAATTATTTCACGTTGGTCCACAAGGACTGCTGAATGCAGTAAGATTGAGATTTTGGGCTTTAGGAGGTAGAAACCTAGCTAGGAAAACGGTTCATACTTGTGTGGTGTGTTTCAAGTGTAAACCAATTCCCTCTTCTCAAATAATGGGCAATCTTCCATATGAAAGAGTAAATATGGCCACTCCATTCAGTATAACTGGACTAGATTTGGGAGGTCCATATTTTGTAACTTACAAACACCAGAGAAAGGGCGTTTTGAATAAAATTTATGTTTGTGTTTGTATTTGCTTTGTGACTCGTGCCATCCACCTAGAAATTCTTTCCGATTTGACTTCGGATGCAATAATTGCGACCCTTAAGAGATTCATGTCTAGGCGAGGAAAATGTTCCAAAATTTTTACGGATAATGCAACAAATTTTGTTGGTGCGAATTCTCAACTAAAGGTATTTTATAAGACCCTTAACTTTCCAGATCAAAATCTGGCGGCATATTTCACTGAGGAAGGTATTGAATGGAATTTTATTCCACCAAGGGCCCCACATATGGGAGGTCTTTGGGAGGCGGGCATAAAAAGTCAGTGAAATATCACCTCAAGCGAGCACTGGGAAGATCCCGACTCACCTACGAGGAGTTTGAAACAGTAATTATCCAGGTAGAAGGAATTTTAAATTCCAGACCCCTTACACCAATATCCAATGATTTTGATAACTTTGAAGTATTAACGCCTGCGCATTTCTTGATTGGTAGATCAATTAATTCTATTCTTGAGCCCCTAGTAATTAATATTAGTGACAATAGATTGCCGTTGGCAGAGAACAACAAAGGTAATTCAGGTAGTTTGGAAAAAATGGAGTACCGATTATCTGAATACTCTCCAACAGAGAGGAAAGTGAATGATCGAGAAGGACAATGTAATGTGTGGTACAATGGTAATTGTAAAGGAGGATTTTACACCAGTTTGCAACTGGCTTTTAGGCGCGTCGTTGAGGTCTATCATGGTTCTGATGGTAAAGTGAGAACAGTCAGGATTAAAACAAAGAACGGAGAATTTAGGGAGGCCCATAACTAAGATCTGTATTCTACCTATAGATGTAAATAATTAAGGTTAATTTCCATTTAAGAAATTATGTGTTTATCTTTAAATTGTGCTATTGTAATTTTAAATTCTTTTTTTTTTTTTTTTACTGAAAATTTATAGTACCTTTTTATATATATAATAATTTTGAAACCAATTGTGTAATTTTTGTGAAACTTGTTGTGAATTGTGAAACTGTATTGCTATTGTTGAATATTAATATTGCAAGGCCGGGGGTATGTTCGAGCATGCGCAGTGGCGCCGCGCGGTGGTGAATAAGTGTATTAAGAGAAACGCGAATTAAGTTTTTCAGAGTGTGTGTGGGGAGATCAGACGAGCGAGAGCGCAGAAACGGTGCCCATCGTAAGTGTTCCGACATACTCCCTGAGTAACCGAGTTTGAAATAAAAGAGTTGTATCAACATCCTCGTCTGGTTTCCTGAGACAAAAACACATAGGGACCACTTCCACAACAATGCCTCTGAAAAAAAGCATTTTTTTTGGTTAATTTAAAATTATCACGTCGGTCTTAATTTGTTTTGAGATATTTCCAGTTTAATTATTCCTAGGCGAAGTACGTATAGTTAATAGCTTGTTATTGCTAAATTCATCCAAGAACCGGTTGGATAGGTGTGGCTAAAACTTAATAAATATCAGGAAGCTGAACTTTAGTTTTCGAAAACTAAGAACAGGACTTGTATAATTTACATGCACGAAAATACATTCCAAAACTGCTACTCAAGACATCACAACGCTGCTTTCGGATCGCTTAAGAAAGCTCATCTTTAAAATAATCGCAGATGATGTAAGAAGCTGTTTGTGTGTTCAGAGCTGAAAGAAAAAAGCTCATGGCTTGCATATTTTGTATTTGCGGAACAACCAATCGAAGTATTACCTTTTGGAGCCTTTTTAATTCTCATCTTGGAAGCTACAAGTGCAAAGTTATACTCTAATATTAGCTTTTTAAATACTACTGAAAGATGCAAGTATCTACATATTTTTGAAGCGAATTCGAATTACTTAGACCAACTAGAGAGAACACGTAGGAACTTTTTTGTGAGAATATTTGTTTGAAGTGCATTTTAGGAAAATTTATAGTGAAACCAGTTAAAGTGTTCGAAAAAAAAAAGATTTATTGTTATTGAAGTATAAGTTGTCTACTGAAAGTATATATATATTACGGGACATTCATGGTCAGGGCAATTTTGGCCTTCCCGCAGGCAATAGTCAAGACACCGGCAGTGAAAGAGCTGAAAGAATTTGCAGAAAACCAGATCTGTGACGGAAATCTCTTAAATAGTTCAAGAGCTGTTCATTAATAAATATTAAATATCCAATTAACTCTTTAAAAGGTCTCAATCAAGGACAAGGTTGTGTTAGCTGATGTACGAAGTAGAGTTTAAACTCGCCTTGATCATGATGGAAGTGATACCTTTTCCGTTGGGATTTTAATAAAGAATAAACTTTCACAACTTCTATATTCCCTTGAACTGATTTAGAATTTCTGAAATATTGAAGTTACTGAACTTTATTTGACTTGACATTTGATTCATATGCTAATGTAAACCATGCCAGAGGGTTTCTTAGTACGAGACATTCCGGATTAAAATTCAGCAGTTCCTTTGTCTATTTTGTGTTAATGTGAACTTTCCATTTCAACTATTGTGCCGACTGAAGTAAGTGTTCTTGTTTCCTTTTGTTTAATTTATTCGAGATGTTTTCCTTTGTAATGTATATACCTATGTGTTTGCTGGCATTTGAGTTGGTTCAGGGTAATCATAATCCATCAAAGACTTATTATACCGATTGTTTTTTTTTGTTTGGTTTTTTAATTTTTTTGTGTGTGTACTTAATGTTAGAAAATTGTCGCAAAACCGAAATGATTTATTTGATTATTCATTTGTGGAGGCTAGTTTGATGTATTTTGATTTAAGTGAATTCAATTTCTGGCGAAAACGTGAAAAATAGCGACAAAATACTTTTGAATAATCCATCATACTCGCGTCTTCCGTTGTCAACAATGTAAATAATTTTTTTTTTGTTTTTCAACAGCTTAAAATTATTTTTATTCTTTATGTAAATATTCTGATTTCCCTCGTCAAATTAATTTTATTGATTTTTTTAAACGTATATTTTGTTTCTAAGTAGGGCTCGATTGTTTCGTAATACTTTCGAAGTACTTTCCGTGAAGAGAGTGTTGTATGAAATGTGAATAAAATTCTTAGAAGATTTTAATGAATTTTTTTAAATGGATGATGGGATAATTTTTGATTCCTCCCTACCCGCGCACATCTTTGATGGAAAGTTTTTATCAGCATATTTGCTTACTTAAAAATAAAATGATAAATGTGTTCGGGTTCTATTCACGATTCTGACTAATCCTCTAGGGAAAATACTTTCTATGACGTTATATAATTATAAAACCTCTTCCTGCAAGGGAACCGCGATTTATCTTAAAGAAGGTTACTATTTAAAATCAAGGGAAAAGGGGAGTCACACACACACACAAAGTGGAAGGTGATAGTTGTTATACAGAGTCTAAGAAGTTAGAGAAGTTAATATTGGAAATATTGCCGTGGTTCAAGTCGGGGGAAAAAAAGGCATACGACGGACCATTCTAGGACTAACATTATTGTTGAGGATATTTCGTTGATAATTATATTTATTTACTATTTAAGCTGACACACTCCCATAGCTTAGGTTGAATTTAGATTGTAATTAGATAGTTATAATAAAGTGCATATTTAAAGAAAATGTCTCATCGTCACACTTCAGCGAGGCGAGAATTCGTGACAAAGGCAGTAAATGAAAGGCGAAATATGACTTTTCCTTTGAATAAGTAGTGTTAAATTTTTATGGAACAATTTTTTTATTGAATATATAATATGCAATTTTATTATCTTTGCGAATGTTTAATTATTCTTTAGCTTTTTACTGTCCCTAAATTAACATCCTGTAATCTTCTGTCTTTTGAAGATTTTATGCACGAGAAATATTTTCCAATAAAAACTTTCTTTTTATGACCCGTCTTTTGCGTATTTTGCAATAGTATTTAAAGACCAATGTTTCTTAAGTTTTTTATTGTTGAAAGAGACTGAATCTTCCTACTAATTCTTGTAAAGTACATATTTTGTGAAGTAATCGAATTTGCAGCAGTAATTTTCAAACGACTTTTAGAACCGTTAATTTGACTTAAGAAGATTGTTTTTAAATGAATAAACTATAAATTTTTTCTCTATTTGGGCAGAATTTTTACTATTTGTCTTTCTGCAATTCCATCCCATCCTTTGATTTGTTAAAAGATTGTTCAACTCCACTCTGTTGTTGTCAGTGGCGTAACGTTCACCCCCACACCTCAGGGGGGGCAGGGTTCCAGGGAGCCCAAAAGACTAGACTGACGTCTAGTACGTATTTAACAAATTTATCAAAGATTAAAGACAAAACCTGACTTTGCAGGGGGTCCCTGATATTCTAAGTTACGCCACTGGTTGTTGTCAGAACTTTTATAAGAAAACGAGATATTAAGGTATCCGACTACGTTAGGAACCGTGATTTTGCAAAAGCGCATAAATGGATAATTTTCATGACATTTAGTGTCACTTAGATTAGAATACATGTATAAAATTGTTTTAAGGATATTTTGACAAAAAAAATGTATTTAAATACAATATTTCGGCAAAAAATTAACTTAGAATAACCTTTCTTCAAAATGTTCTCCTTTTGTGAAAAATGCTTCTATTATAATAATGTTTTGCCTGTATATAGCTCAGACCTCTCTACAGAGGCTCAAATAGAATTTTTGAAGTATATAACTTAGAAATGGGTTTATCCATATTTTACGATAACAGGGGGGGGGAGCAATTTTAAGGAAAAAACGCCGATAATTATTTCAATTGGTGGTAACTCTGAAAATAATGTGAATTTTTCAAAAATTCTTGTTGAGCCTCTGTAAAGAAGTCTAAGCTATATACAGGCAAAACATTAAAATAATAGAAGCATTTTTCACAAAAGGAGAATATTTTGAAAAAAGATTATTCTAAGTTAATTTTTTGCCAAAATATTGTATTTAAATAAATTTTTTTGTCAAAATGTCCTTAAAAAATATTGTACATGTATTCTAATCTAATTGGACGCTAAATATGAAAATTATCCATTTATGCGCTTTTTTAAAATCACGGTTCCGAACGTAGTCGGATACCTTAAGCTCTGTCAAAAATAGGAAGGAAAAAAAAAAGATTGTGATTATTAGATTTCGTTTCTTTTTGTGTGTTGAATTCTTATCTTTTTTAAAGGAATTTATCGAAGAGAGAGAGAGAGAGAGAGAGAGAGATAACGTGAATGTTTCGTTTCGTTCTGGAATTTATGTCGCACAAACAATTAAATGTTTTACTTTTTTGAGCTTCATTTGCTTTTAATATTTTCATTTCCAATATGCTCTCTAGCATACTGAATACGCGATTGTTCTAAATACTTACTCATTTTCTTGTGATTATCCTTATCTGAAAGCTCCAACCTTAGCATCGTCACTTGACCATGGTTCAAAATTACGTGGTCCGTCGCTAAAAGCCCTCGTGTAGCTGAACAGTGCGACGTTAATATTCAATCAATCAACCAACCTTAGCATTCAGAGATCCGTATGCTGTAAGATGTCGATTTTCAAAGATTAGTCTGAGATACCAGAAGTTTCTTGTCTCCATGTGATAAAAAATCCTTTCACCCGCTACGTAATTAAAGATTATTCATCGAGCTTTGTCAATACCATTGAAAAGTAGATTTTAACGTCTATTTTTTAATTAAGTTCCGATGGGACTCCTTAACGTTTGTTAATTCAGTAGCATTCAGCAAATTATCTTATTTTCTGTTGATTTGCAAGATATCGAAATTTCTTTACGCTATATCATGTGTACCATCGTTTCGTTCTTAATATGTAGAAGTGTGAAAGAACTACTTAGTTTTTAAATATGTATAAATTTTGCGATATAATATTTTTCAAATCTCCATTTAAGATATTTTTCTTAAATTTTTTTTTATTCATAATTATTTTTTATGAAGATGTGAAAATTGTTCATTGATTTCTACTATATGATCTGTAAGCAAATTTCGACCCCTAATTCGAATGCACAAGCTTTAGATTTCTTCATCAAAATTGGTGTCCTCAATATTTTGCGCTGAATCATCGCCTTCAACTTTTTCTTTGTTTCTGTAATTACCAAAATTTTTAGTTTTCGCAATAGTCACTATTTTACTCAAGACATAAAAAAGTACAAAACATTTTTTTGCTCTCCAGATATTAGAGGGGGGGGATTTCGTTCGATTTTTGTATTGGATGCATTTAACAAGAAGGCCACAAGTTAAAACTAATCCACCAAAAACTCGACCTTCATAGCTTGAAAAAGCTGTCTAGCTATAATCACATTAGTCTTTGTTGAACTTGCATGCCAGTTATTTCATTGTCCCTGACCACTTTCTTGGTTGTCCTTTATATTTATAACCTTTATTGATATACTGGTTTCCTCCGCGTGCATCAATAGAGGGTTGTTCCATCGGATTTGAAAGGAGTGAGGAAGCGTTTTCCCTCCTCCCATCTCCCAAGTGAGAGGGGAGAGGAAGACGTGACTTTACCCGCGGTTGCTCACTTCTTGGTCGTCAACCGAGAAAATTCAAATCTGTTTTGAATTTATTTATTTTTTTAAGGGGAGGGAGAGACTATTGTGTGTGAGTAATGTATGCCGTCAAATATCTATAGATGAATCTAAATGGAACCATTTTTTTTGCTCTGTAGTTCAGTGTTTCAAGATCATATGCGATGTATATGTTTTTCTGAAATTGTGTTTCGCAAAATGTAATGAGATTTTCCGTCTGCGCTAGAGGGGAAATTAAAAAAGTGAAACCTTTTCAGTTTATTGTTCTCGTAATTGTTTTTCCCAGGATGCCAGTCAAAAAGAGACTTAAAAAAGGTTTACATTGTTCGTTATCTGGGTCTCTATGTTAGTGTCTATATGGTTTTGTTTTTCTGAATTCTTCACTCTTGCATTTAAAAACATCTGGTGTGTCTAGTAACGCAATACCATTAAATTAAAAAAAAATTCGCTTTTGTGTTAATTGAAGATATTTGAAGGTCAGGTGATTTCTATGAAATCCAGTTAAATTTTAAGAGATAAATAATTCACACACGTTCATTTTTTTGTATAGAAATATAAAATTATTTTAGTTCAATCAATTACAGTTGGCTCTGGTTAAAAATAATCGGTTTTTGTTGCTCTCAATTTTTAATTCAATAACAAATAAGCCTGTCCTGGAAAATATGCGTCATGGTACACATATTTTGTTGAAATGGGGATGGGAATAAGGTACTTATTACTAAAATAAATATTTTTGCGAAATTAAATTATTCCATATTTTCATGCTGCTCTTTCAACGAAGTGTACGTTCGTATTTTAGTGTACATATCCCAGAATTAGCCAAGGAAGTTTCATAGGCTTTTCAACAAATTTGTATTTGATGGTTAAAGATATATTTCATATTCATTTAATATTATATTGCATTTGCATTTTAAAAAAAATTGTAGTATCATTTTTTTTTTTAGTTTTCGTATCTCAAACGCTTAATTTTTTCCAAGATTTTAAAGAAAACGTATTTGACGTTTTTAAATACGTTCTCTCTCTCGACTAATAAATTGAAATTGAAGATTACACAACGATGTGCTGGTAATTCTGTTTTTATCTATCAGCCATGATTGTTGTAATTTTTATACCGTTTCAAAACTGGATCTAGTAGTCGGACTGCTGCGGTCAATTTACTTCGAACAGGAAGAAAACGAAAACTGTCTAGTGTGCCAGCTGACTATCAACTGAGTGAAAATTTCTCCTCTTAACCTTGAAATCGTACACTTTTGCCTTTATTGGGGTTCTTCTGTCTCGCTTGTGCGTTCTTTCTTTTTTTTTTTCATGAAGTGAAACATTGCGAGAATGAAATTGAACTCTGTTCTACTCACTTTAAGACGAGGTCAGGTAGTAGAGAATAATTTGAGTGTATTGGATGCGCTCTTGTGACATTTTACCACATTAAGCGGCAATGGCTAAGAATCGGTCACTGTCGGTTACACTGTGAATTTTTTACGGAGTTGTAAATAACCTTCGGGCCCTTTTTTTTACCCCTCCCAAAATAGTCGATTATGTGTATAGTGAAAAATTTATGCTTACCAAAAATGTGATATGTTTGCTATTGGATTAATATTAAATAGTTTGTTTTACGTGTTACATGATTCTTATTTCAGTGGAAACTGTGTGTTCAGAAAAATGGCGATATGGTGAATATGAGAATATACACTTGTAAATGAATCTGTATTCGTTAGTAAATTTTTCGTGAAAATTGCTTGCATTTTCGATGCTATAAAAATTACTGATGTTTTAATATAGATTTATTGGGCTTTTTTCCTTGCACAGCTCTATAATAAATTGGAATTATTATGTTTTTAAATGTATAAGAGTGTTTTTATGCTGTTGATCAATAAGATTTTAATATGAATTTTATAGTTTTTTAAGGTATATTAAAATCCATATTCCTTTTTTTAAGTAGAAGCAGATTCTTGAATTACTACAAAAGTGTTAACCATTATTGTAGTATTAGTCAGGTAATCAAAATTTTCAATAAAAAGGATGTTTGGATGCTATAAAAATCGGGTAACTTGTTTTGAAACGAGCCGTTAAAAGGAAACGTAAAATGAATAGACGAAGAAACTAAAGGGGAAGAAAAACTATGAAAACAAAATATCGCAACTGGAATATAATATCTGAACACCTTTAAAAACATTACTTTTGAAGTACAGAAACAAGATTCAGAACTGTTTGCTATAGCCAAGACCTTAATACAAGATAATACGAACGTCCTTATTGAGAGAAATAAATGTTATATGTAAGGAAATACTTTATATTACTCCGTACATTCTCAGCTGGTCATTGGAAAACAATTCTTTTCACTAACAATAACCTCCTTGTTGTGGAACTTCGTAATAACCATCAAAGCAATGGTATTCGAAGTATGTCCTTGCAAGGCTTTTACTGTAATTTTTCTCCTTTTAGTTGTTTACAGTTTTGCTATGGAATCTGTACAACTAAAAATATGCCCTTGTGGATTAGGGAGTTAAAAGATATTCAGCCCTTTTGAAAGATTAAAACCACTCACATGTATTATGCTATGGTTAGTCTTAGAATGACATTCTGTGATTCACAATTTATACCATTTCAAATATTTTCCAGCGATATTAATACCACTCTCATTCATTCAATTCTTTTCCAAAAATGTTGCAACCTTCCCATAGGACGCGATTCTTGGGACATATTCTGGAGAAAAAAAAAAAAAAAAGAAAGGAGAAAAAAAATGTTTTACTGCAAGATGAATTGCAATGACAGCTCGCTAAAAAAATGTTTTCACTAAGAATCGTAAATTACTTTTTTTTTTTTAAAGAAAATTTATTGCGGTGTAAACTACAACTCAAACCGTATCAATGAAGCATTTAAAAGAAACAAAAGTTGTGAATGTTTTTTTTATTACAAAAGTTACTTATAACTTCTATCTTTATACTTGTAGCCTAATGGAATGTTTTAGGAAATGGCATTCAGAAGCACTTTTACCACTTCAGTTAGTACTTTAGAAGTCTTAATAAATAAATATATATGTATAATATAAACTTCTCAAGAGGTGAGGGTTTATTTTATTGAAAGCAATAAATATTTCATCGATGTAACGATATTAGGAGAAAAGTTAGTTCAATAAAACAACATCCATTAATCATGGGTCAGAAAAAGCTCTTGTCGATGAATTAAAAGCTGCTGTTTCGAGTGAACAAAGATTTGTGCTGAAGAAATTATTACTGGCTTGTGTATATTTTTTGGGTCAGCAACCTCTTGGGGGGGGGAAGTTTTGTTGCTTTATATAAACTGAAGATATTGATAGTTTTTACTGAAAGACATTAGACGAGTATATCGGTTATCCAAAGTCCCTTTTCATGACTTTAAGTGAAGGATGTTTTTGTTTATTAGATCATTGTTTATCACAATCATAGGTTTGTTAAATATATTATAAACATTCATGTGTGTGTATTATGTATCTCAGCGCTGTCAATATTTTGCTAAATTAGTCTATTGCTACACGTGCGATACAAGATTAATATTTTATTGGAACCTGTTAAAAGGAGAGAAAAAATATTTGCTACATGTTACAAAGATAATTGGCGGGAAAAAATGTTGGGGAGAATTTTTTTTTCATCTTAAGTTTTTTTTTTTTTTTTTTTTTTTTTTTGAAATTGTGCCATTACTTCGAGTAGCGTTCACTTTTTAAAATAGGTTTCCAAACACGTTTTTGATTCACTTTGGATGTTAAGCGCTTCTCTTTCTATTATGTTCGTTCTTAAAATATGAAATTTTGTAACGGTATGCAAAAGATTATCATTTTTTAAAAAAAGTGTTAAATGGATATATAAAATTTACATATATTAAGTTAAAAAATTGAGAAGTCTTAGTAAAAATAAGTTTTTGCTCATAATTTTAAAATTTTCTTTAATCTAGAAAAGGCGCAGTTACTGTTTTGTATCTTAGTGCAAGACAGTTTCATTTACTTGGATGTCAAGCTCGATTATATGAAAAGATAATCAACTCCTTCGCAATAGGAAGTAATTTCGCTCCAAATGAGATATTTGCTTTATTAATATCGACCGTATTTTTTAATCAACAGCTGTGAACTGTTGCCTAATGTCAATGAATATGATCATTAAGAAAGTACCTTTGAAGACAGTTAATAACAGCGAAGTTGACAATGGTGTATCCTTATATATGAAACATTTAAGTAAGCGTTACTAATCCCTCTTCTTTCCACTAATATTGCCCCCCCTCCCCCCCGTAACTCAAAACGATGACCTCGTCGTTTCGTTGGTCTCGCAAATGGGGTTGTATATTAAATATTCTTTAAATTAAGGCGTACATTACTTTCTATAATAATTTTTTTTTCATTTTTGTCAGACAAAATGATATACTTGTGGGTTCTAAATTTATTAGTCTTTAAATAGTGTGTAGCTGTATTTATATAGAATAAATTAATGACTTTTAAAATCCCGAAATATATAGTATTTTTTTTTCTATAAAATTTTTTTATGCTAGATGAGACTTTTTTTTTTTGTAATTACGTGCGTATAAATGTTTTTATATATTTGAATATTTGTACGTTAATAGTATATGCACACAGTAATGTGCTTTTTGAGAGTCAACTAAACTTATTTGTCGTGTGTAATAAATTTGGTAATATCATGGTTATGTTTGTTTTATTAGAGAGAGAGTATAGAATTGGAAAACTTTGAAATGTCGCAGGAAAATGATGAAATTAGGAATCTCATCAAATCCCTAAGGGAGATGATCACTTGACGGTAGACGATAAAATAACGTCTCTTCAAGGTGATTTCGCTGATAAAATTAAGGGATTTGAGCGAATTCCTGGGCTGTTTCAGTGAAATGATGAAATAATATTGTCAAGAGTTTAAAAGTGTTTATTTAACAAATATGGTGCATTATTAAACGTAGAAGTAAGTAATACAACAATAGTCAATGAAATACAAAATATTTATTCGAAACTAATTAACAAGTAATTAGAAAATTAGGCTGGTATTTTTTGACGTATAACTTCTTTCTCTCGGTTTGTTACGCACGAAAATATCAATCCCTATGTTAATTCTATGGTGCCATTTTTTTCAAGATATTGGTTTGATATTTATGGAATCGATAGGTACTGCCGGTATGGTTAGGAAGTACAAATACTCGACCCTCCAGGTGTCTCTCCTCCTCCTGTATAGCATTTTGCCAATGCCAATCCTGACTAGTTCATTTCATCATTTCACTGAAACAGTTCAGGGATTTGATAAAATCATTTACTTTCATCAGGGAAATGACATTGAAGAGACGTTATTTTAACATCTACCGTCAAGTGATCATCTATCTCCCTTAGGGATTTCATGAAATTCCTAATTTTTCGCCATTTCCCTGCGGCAGAAATATTGGAGGGCGAGGTAATAGCAATTATTGGGACGGATGTTTGTTCAATAATTGAATATTTAGATGTTTTATGCGTGAAATATTAATTTAAATTTTAGAATTATATATATATGTATAAGATGAAACTTAAAATTGTGTAAAAAAAGTTTCGCGAAATTACTAAATATGTATAATTGTAAATTTTCAATTTAATGAAAGTTTTTGGTGAAGTATAATTTTTATCTATTCTCTTTAATAAAAGCTAGATTAGTCTAAATCAAAAGAGTCAGCTTCAGATTATATTCTGTAAGAAATGGTGATGGTGTTTTCTTTTTACGAATATTCATTTAAATTTTATGAATTCATGATTTCTTAAAAATATTTTTTCTCGATTAATCAAAGGCTTTTGTAATGTTTTGATTAAAGCGATCGTTGAAGTGGAACAGTATTATCTTTCTAAATCAGTTATCGTAATTCGTATTTTAGTTTTTAAAAAAAAAGACAAAGAAAACTAAGATGATCAGAGTTTCTCAAGTATGCTAGATTTGAAATCCACTTGCAATCATAACGTGTTAAGTTGTATAAAAGAAAAGTAGTTATATACGCAATAAGGAACACGTCGAATTATTAGCCTTGACACTGTTGACTTGATTCATTTCCTGGTGGTTTTTGAAAATGCCGACTAAAAAGCAGAAAAAAAGTTATCTATTTCTAGATTGAATACACTGGCTTTCTTTTGATTTTTTTTTTCTATCGTTACGGAATGATTCATTTAACCCGTACATAACACAGTGGACTCTCCTTTTACTTTACTTAGTATCTAATTAAATGTTTTTTTCCGGGTCTACATTCTGAATGTGCATGCAAGTTTTCAGTATATTCTAATTTACTACAACAAATGTTAGGGCTTGAATCCAGCATGTTTAAGACAAAAGGCAGTCTTGTAGACGCCAGCTGGTTCCTTTTGAAGCTTGAGAAAAACAGATCGTTCAGATTCGCGGGAGAGTAAAGCTCTTCTACACGTGTTTATTTTGTTTTACACCATTGTATGTGTACTAACTTGTGAAATAACAATGCCGACCTGGCTAAATTGGCAATCGTTCACGACTAGACGTAATTTGCCAGCGTTCCTGATTTTGTTGTCAATTATATGGCAACCGAATTGACTTAAATTATTGTTTGCAATCGCCTAGGGCTGTTTTTTCCGCTTGTTAAAAAATATGTTTTGAATTGTTGCTAAAAAATGTTTCAATGTTAAATTTTGCCTGTTGTATTTTATCATACTTTCAATTTCTATATGAATCGATCAGTTTTTAAATGCATAAAATTTTTTCCGTACATCATCTTATACCTTAAAAGTTAACGTATTTATAAAATACTTAAAAATGTTAAGATTGTTGTATAGTAAAAGGCGAAGACAGCCTAAAGTAATTTAGGAATGATTTTCCCTTATTTCAGCATGCAAAATCCATAGAGATCCTTTGATAATAAATTGAAAAAATGTCGCTTTGTGTGAAATTTCCGTGTAAATCAAATTGATAATGTTGAAATATTTCATTGAATTACTAATGAAATGTAAGGAATTTATACGTACCCGCTCGCGTACACACGCACGCACAGTTACTGATAAACGAGAAAAATATAATGTAGTAGACTTTCATATTCCTAGATGAGATTACTTGTCTATATCATATCGAATATCATTTCTTTAAATTACTTTTAATTGTTTGAAGTCTGTTTTAATATACCAAATGCTGTATGTACCTTTAAGTCTGCATGCTATTGAAACAAATTAATACAATTTTAATTCTCATATCTATCAGAAATTTCTCATTTTTCGGCTTTGAATTTACAGATGTATGCGTATTAGAATTAAATTTTATTTGGAAATATAACAGAAAAGTGACAGGCATTAAGTGGTAGGTATATATAATAGATAATGATATTTAAATATATAATACGTGTCTGTGTATATAATTGTAAAGATTCTTTTGTACCAAAAAGTTGAATCAATTCCATTTGTCTTTTCGTCTTGGATTCAGAACGTAGAAAATCTTTTAACATTTCATTGCATGATGTTTAAACCATTGATTGATTTTATTCAAGAGAATCGCCTGCATTTTAATATGATCAAACTAAAATATTTATATCTTGCGTAGAGATCGTTAATTGTTAGTATATCGAAAAACCAAATTTAATTATTGCGCTTTTAAATCAGTTTATTTTATTATTTTTTCATATTACTGTCAACTTCTTAAGGGAAACCTTTTCATTTTCTAAATATTTCTTTCTTTCCTTTTTTTTTTTTTTTTTTTTTTTAAAAAAAAGATCAGCTTAGTTAAGTTCCATGTGATAAAGCAGATACCATCTACTCTAACATTTCTGAATTGTTATTTTTTGTCTGGTTTTCAATTTATATTCTTTCTGCTAGTCGTTTGATATATTGTGCTTTATGACACGCAAATAAGATATTCATTATATTGAATTTTAATGAAATGTTTAGTTTAATGTTATTGATAATGTTGTTAGTTTAATGTTATTGATAATGTTATTATTGAGATTCGTGTGTCGAATGACACCTCAAACCATAACGTGGCCGCGGTAGTTTGGTGGTTAAAGTCACGGACTCGTATGGCTGGCTTATCATGAGTTTGAGCCGAGTGCTGTGTGTGTGTGCTGAAGACCCCCCCGCAGTGTAGAGATCATTTGCACGTTAAATATGTTATTTTTTGACAGTCGTGTGGCTCGAGGATCATTGTAAATGTATTGATGTGGCCCGTGGATCATTTTGGATTTATTGATGTGGATTTATTGATGTGGCCCGTGGATCATTTTGGATTTATTGATGTGGCCCGTGGATCATTTTGGATTTATTGATGTGGCTCGTGGATCATTGTGGGTATACGAGTACTGATGTGGCGATCGAGCGTTCAAGGTTGAAGACCCTTAATGTATAAAATAATGCTTTATACAAATTTTTATAATCTGATTTTTGTTTTATTTCAAGTAGTAACTTTATCGAGCATTTTCTTACACATAATGTCCTCCCCACCCCTTTTTACATAAGTACTGTTCAATTCTTATTGTTTAGAATCTTCTCTCCCTTAATTTATTACTTTGTTGTTAAGGTTATTTGCATTTTTTGACAAGTGTTTTCTTTGCCTACCTTTTCATTTTCATTCGTTTCAATAATTCTTCTTCGCCTTAAAGTTAGTTTAAAGCAATTATTTTGAGATGAAGTTTCGTCACTTTCGATAATTTGTGTTATTTATAACCGTGATAAATTTAATTAAAAGTTTGAGTTAAAATTTCAGAAAAAAAAAAACATAATGGTTTGCAATTTTTTGGAGGGGGGCTCGTATGACCCATAAAATAATTTGACGTACTTATTCTTATTATGCAATTAGAGTATGAATTTCATGCCTGTAGAGAATCATTTTTATGAACATATTATATATTTCGTATTTTAAAAGGATTAGAAATTATATAATATTGTTAATTGAATATTTTTTAAGAATTATAGAAAGCATTTGGAAAACGGAGGCTTACAGATGGGAATAAAAAAAACTTTAAGTCTTGTTCTAATTAAAATAATGCTTAAAATTATATTTCACTTATAGTTATTATTTCGAGCAGTGGAAAAATACAGCTCGTATCATAGCTCAGTTTCATTTTTTATCATTTAATTATTTTGTATATACCATTCATTTTAAATTTTTTGTAATAATCAACATAATTTGTGTATTGTTAATCTAATATGCACCTCTTTTATCATTTTTTTTGGTTAATTCAATTTTATGATTATTTGTAATTTTTTTAGTCTTGCTTATAAAAATTCGACATGTTTTCATTTTTTAAAATTATTTTTGAATTTGAAGTCTCGAATATGGTTCACTTTATATCGGTATATCCACAGGTTAACACTATTTCACGAAATATTAATTTGCTATTTAAGATGTTAGATTTGAATAACAAATTATTGTCCTTTGATATTATTTTTCGTACAATATTTCACAAAACGCGTATTATTTTTATCCTAAAACTTTGAACAAGTGATTTAAATAGAATGATGTATTGTTTTTTTTTTAAATGAAGAATAAATTAAAAAGAATTTATTTTTACAGGTTATTTTTGCGATCTAGTTTTGCAGTTTTCTCTTTATTGATTGTTATACATGATTTTTTTTGATGGATTTATAACAAACATATTGATACCTCTCTAAAATGAAATATAAATATACTTCTAAATTAAAGATTAAAAGTTTTAACAACGTCGGAACATGTACTTCTCTAAATTTTTATTGTAAAACTAAGCATAACCTTTTTACCATTGTTCGTGCAACATACAGTAGATGTAAATTGATTAAAAAAAAACTGGATTATTTGGAAATGTTTTTCTTTTGATAGTGCGGATTTTTTCACGAACAGGTATATGTAGTTTAATCATGTAAAATTGCCGGTTTTGCATTCCAGTTTTTAGACTCGTTTACTTTTGTAAAAACCATTTAACCACGAACATTGCCAAGTTTAATGACCCTACAGATGAGTTCACATATTTCTCTAATAGCATCTCGAATTTCTTTTGCATAATTTTACATTAAAAATAACGAATGAGTTTTTTAGTTTTAAATACGGCTCATACATATTTTTGGATATGGAAAAAAATTATTAACTCGCGCTGGTTTGTAATATAGCTTTGAAATTTATCTTTTTTAAAAAAATATTGAAAATGATTTTTTCGTTGTAACGAAATAAAAATTTGTTGTTGTTGAGAAGGGGAATAGATAATTTTAAAGCATTGTGTGTTTTAAGTTACGTATGAGAACTTTTTGTGTCGGGCAAAATTTTAGTGAAGTCTTATTGTTTTGTGATAACGACAGATTAATTTGTTTACTTTGGTTTTTGTTGGCTAGTAAATTAATTAGATTTTTCTTATTTCTGATAATTTATGTGAATATTGTTAAATTTTGCCTTTACAAATAAACATATGCGTGGTATTTTCCTTTTTTTTTATATCGTTTGAATATTGTCATAGTTTTTATCTTGATTGGTTAAGGCATGTGTTTGCTGAAGTTTTATCTATCTCATTAAAACACATGTAGTGTAATTTAATACGATGGTGTTTGACGAGCGTCGTTGTAATCATTACTCTTATATGATTGGCCGCTACAGAGTTTTCCGATTCTTTTGGTGTGTCATGGGCCATTCAATTTTTCAAGGTAACTTTTTACTCGGTTTTGTGTTGTCAATTCAGACATAGGAGTCACTGACTTTTAGGAACCTGGCATTGTAGCAAAATAATAATTTTTATTATACATTATGCTATAATTGAAGCACTTGGAAAAATAACATATTTGAATAATTCCGAAAGGTGTAAATTTTTTTTTTCCACTAAGGTTAGATAAGTGAATGCTTAAAAGATCGAAATTAGCTGCTATAGGGTTTGTCATCCTTATTTCAGTCAAATAATATTAGTTTCAATACGAGAACTAAACATCATTCATTGCATTTTTTTGGAAGAAGTATTTTCTTGTGTTCCAATTTTTTTTAAAAAAACAATTTAAGATAAATTTTCGTTCTGTGAGAAATTAATAATAATAAGCGAGAAGCATTCTTTAATGAACTATGCAACGAAAAATTGTTGAACTTTTATAAAACTCTCTAACAATAATCAAAACATATTTACTTTAAATCAAGCGTATCGTCATAACCGAATGACAGCCATTTTCGAACATAAAACTTTGCCGTGAAATGTTTTGCTCTGTCAGAATTACATTCAAATCTAAAATAAATAACGATTATGAGTTTTTATTTTTCAAAATCGAATATTTCAATTCTTTCCTTACTTGTTGATATTTTTCTCAGCTGTATATTTATAATCCGAAGGTCATTTTTAGTGGATTCTCGGGTTGTGTATTGCTAGCTATGAAGTTGATTCGAATAACGTATTTGAAAACTTTTCTTTCTATCGAATAAATAAAAATTATGGTTTTCCGTAAATAAAATATTGAAACTTTCTCTGAGTTTTATTACTCTTCAAGCAGTTAGGCTTTCAACAAAGGTTTGCTAAAACTGATTTTAATACATGGCTCCAATGTGGAAATACAATATTTTATGATACAAGAACGGAATTAAATATTGTCATTTTTTAAAGAAAAATATGAAATCAATTTGTTTTAAAAATCGAATTCTTTTTCGTTTATCTGTGTTCTGAACATGAACAGTTTCTTATAACTATTATACCTTAAGAAAGTTTAAATAATATCCCTTCAAATTCAAAATGTATTGTTATAAAATGTTTTCTGTGATTCGTTCCTTTCATTATATGATTTTTTGAAAATTAATTTAAGTTTTTTTTTTTTTGTTGTGTTCATCGTGCAAACAAATATTCCAAATAATAGCACCAAGCTTTTACGATCAAACATAGAATATCATGGCTTATTCCCAGTGCATTCTATCTGAGCTTGATACTTTGAGATTTTAATGAAATTAAAAAGATTTAATGGAATTTCAAATTTTGCAAATTGTAAATTTATATGGAGTATGTAAATTCGTATCTATTGAGGGATAGTTTTCTACAGAAAAAACTTCTAAAAGGTGAGACTACCAGTAATAAAGATACTGAAAACAGTTGAAAAATAAATGATTGAAATTAAATAAACCTTCTTGTTTTCCAAACTACTCATTTCACTTTGATTCTCAATTCAGTGATCTTCATTGAAATCTCTCTCTCTCTATCTCTCTATCTCGAGGCGCATCAAACTTATGTTAATTCTAATAACAATAACAAAACGAGGAGGAAAAAGAAAAGCACGTCGCTACGCTACTAAATGGAATGTTACGGTATCATGTGTTTCTTTGATCTCCAACTCGGTCTCTGGGCAATTTCCAGGTATGACCGTGGCGTCAGACAGACTGCCTTTAAGCGCCAACGGAGAAAACTAATTCCTCCCCATAAGAAAAATTGTTTTTCCATCAGCCACTTGTTTTTCTGACTTCTGGCTAGCGATGACTTACAATTCAGGCGTTAATTGCCGACCTTGTAAAGAACTTCGGCTCATTTGTTATTCCCAACACGTTCTTATTTCACAATGACCAGCGCTTGCTTTACCTCATGGTTCGCACGCCTTTAGTTATTTTCTGCAGTTACAGTGCCTCTTGGCAGGTGTTCTGGCTCCCAACTCTTTCGAATTTGAGCTGGGAATTATTATGGAATACGTCCAAACCACTTTAAAGATGCAGAAGGATTTCTTTGTTTCAGCGGCATTTGATTTCAATACATCGATAGCAAAAACTGAATTTTTTGTTTTTCTTTATTCACTTTTCTTTGTTGTCTCGAAGAATACAGACGCTCAATCACGCGTCTTTTTTAAAAATTTTATTAAAGGCGGAATAATTAGATGCACGAAAAATATTCTGAAAAATCGAAGTTAAAAAAATCGTGGAGGTTATGATTGTTTGCTTACTGACATATTTGTTTAATTTCATCTATCGTAGCTCGCAGTAGCGCACACAGGAATTTTTCAAGGGGGTGTCCGGGGTCGAAAGTTCACCATTCTTGTACCATGCTCCTTTTGATTTTGTCGATTTTCGGGAACAAAACACAGTAAAAAACTAATTATTGAATAAATATTTAGCATTAATTAATAAAATTAATAATTAATAACAAATACTTAATTAAATTTTACGTATTATATACTTAGAATTATAATCAGGGGGTCCGGACCCCCCTTGTGTGCGCCACTGGTAGCTCGTATTTTCCTCTCTAAAATTCTTTCTCTCCCGACTTTCATTTTAGTTTTTATTCTTACCTTTACTTCCATTTTGTTATGCCAGCCGTGAAGTTTCCATTACGTTGGTACTAGATAGAGGGTGAAATTACTTTTTGTTTAAAGTTTGTGTATACCTAATGGGGGCCTTTTTTTCTCCTCTTCCCTTTTGGTTGTGAATTCGTATTTTGAGAGAAGGTATTGTAGAAGTCTTTGAACTGTGTCAAATTAACTTATTCACGTGACTTCTGCGAATCCCCTCTCCCTTCCGTAATGAATAATGGCGACGGTAGCCTAGTGGTAAAGGTAACGAATTCGTGGCTGGCGTGTCATGAGTTCGAGCCTAATACCGTTGAAGACCCGCCGTGTAGAGGAAGGTTGCTGCACATTAATTCTGTCGAGGCTCAAATGTCCCCCCGTTGGTGTGGAAGTTAGGAGAAGGGGGAAGCTCAATTGTCGTTCTCGTCACTCGACCATGGTTCAAATTTGCGAGATTCGTCACCAATAGCCCTCGTGCAGCTTTTATAATGCGATATAAATATAACTCGCACTCATTCCCTAATGGCTGGTGAATCCAGGTGATGGAGGCTAAAGTATTTCTATTTATGGCGTGTATGGGTAATTAATGAGTAGTAGTAAATTTTTCCAAATTGAGTACATTTTTTTAAAGAAAATTCCACTTAAATCATACGATATGTATTATTATTGGAGTGTTTTAATCACAAATATTAAGGAAATCATGATGCATGGATAATTTATTTCATAATATCGTTCAGAATTATTTTCTCAAAACAAAGCCTATAATTTCTTTAGAATGACCAAGAGTTTTTTTTGTTTTAGTTATTAAACTACATATAAAAGCATTCTTATCCATTATTTTAAGTTTGCAATTTTCATCTACTTAAATTTATTTCCATATTCTTTTAACACTCAACTATATTGTTTACCAACTTGAACAACTATTTTCTCTTTAATGAGCTTTCTGCGTTTTTGTACCATGGTTATCAAAACAGGCTAGCGTATACACTTTGGCATTTGTTTTTTAGTAGTAAATTCCTTCGTCTCAAACTATCTAATTATACTTTTTCATGTGCTCGAATGGTATTCGCCCTTCAAATTCTTACTGAATTTGCTGTTCCACATACATACAAATAGGCTGTTTTGTTATTTAGGTGTGCTGCTTTAAACTACTCTTTTGTATCTGTAGCGAATGAGGCAAGTTTTATGTAATATTGATCATAAATAAACTTAAAACTAACAATGGACACTTAATGAGTATTGTTTCTTAAATATAAAAATGAAAAACGCTCCCAGAAAATGAAATGTTGTGGTGTCGACAAGAAATTTTGATGCACATTCATTGTTTCATTACATGTACTATACCGTCATGTTTCAGACTTCATACGAACTAAGACCTTCGTCACATCATGTTATGCTGTACGCATTATACCGTCGTACTTTAGACTCCTTGTACTCAGACGTATTTACATCATGCTACTAGCCTTTGTATTTTTTTTAAAAAGGAACCCTCTCCAATCCATTCAAGCGCTTCGGTACAATGTGTTTAGTCTCCTGATCATTTCTTGGAATCGAGCCCATGCCTGCCTTGGACTGTTGATATTTGTAACTTTCTTGGCAATATATGTCTTCACATATCTGCCAGTACTTGGTATGTTGCAGAAATTTTAAAAACTGTATCGTTCTATTTCACCCTTAAATCCTCGCAAAAAAATGGAGCATGTCTCAAAAGCTATTAAAAATATGTATTCGAGAGCAGTCATTTTTAGCCTTTCTAATAATATTCAGTGAGTTTCTTTCCTTCGTGCACCATAGAAATTTTTTGGAATTTATTTACCCATTGCGTATGTACTTGTGTGCGTATTCTGATTTGTAAAAAAAGTTATATGTATCATTGGAAATGTGAAATAAAACATACGTTCACGCATTTTTTTCTGGGTTAAAAGCTGAACTGATAGAAATATATATATGTGGAAATATCTGCCAAACCTTTGGGAAAATAATTCTTAAGATATCTAATTTCATGGTAATTCAGTTGCGCACATAGGAACTTTTCACGAAAGGGGGGTCGAAAGCCCACTATTCTCGTATTATACACCAGTACGCCACCAAACATTTTTATTTTATCGATTGTCGGGAACAAAAAAAAACAGTTAAAAGTAATTTATTGAATAAATAATTTGCATTAATTAATTAAATAATAATTAATAACTTATTAATAATTGTTACTTATGTTTGGAATTATTTTAGTATATACACAGCATTATAATCGATTGAAAAAAGAAATCAAGGGTGATGGGGAAGGGTCCAGGCTCCTTGAACACTCCCTTCCCTTGTGTGCGCCACTGTAATAATTAACAGCATTATCAGTGGCGTAACGGAAAACATTTGCAAACAAAAAACGGAAAACATTTCCCCTGCAAAGTCGTAGTCTTGGGCCCCCAAGTTGGATTTTTACAAAAGGAAGGTATTTGGTGGCAGTTAGGCTTTAGGCTCCCTAAAACCCTGCCCCTCCCCGCAATGCGGGGGTGTACGTTACGCCATTGAGCATTATCCACGTATTGAAATATCTTTCTAAAGTGTTGTAATAAAGTTATATTCAAACTAAAAAAAAAGAAATGATTGGCTTTTTTTCAGTAATTTCTTTTTTTATTCATACTAAATAAACCGTAGCAGCTTTATATCATACGTATAAACTAGTTATGTTTCAAATTTAAAAACTAAATTTTATGATCATCTTACTTTGCTTTTATGAAAAAAAAAAAATTGGATTAATTTTTGTAAGCGTACTTTTTAGTATAATTTTTGTAAATGTTTTTCTCTTTTGGTTTGTTTTTAAAAAGTTTAATTTACATTGGAATTTTATAAAATTTGTAAAAAGGAATTTAAGAAAGATTGGTCTTATTATTTTATAAGCTAAAATACATGATGCTTCAAATTCATCTTATAAAAAAAATTAACATATTTGTTTACTTTAAATATTGCTTATGGGTTCCAAGATCTATTGATACGATGTTTTTTGAGAATATTGCTAGGTTAAAGAATTTTTTATGCATATTTTTATATATTATATATTTTTATACATCATAAATTTTTATATATCATACCCCCCCATTATACTTAAAAAAAAACATAGTGCCATGACATTTTCTCCTTTTCGTGTGTATTGAGTAATACTGTTGTGTTCAAATTAATCTTGCAAACATATTGAAACAGATTATTTCTACATCGTATTTTTTTTTATTTCAAAATATTCTTAACAGATTATGTCGCAATTATTTGGTACTGCTAGTTATAATTTCATTACCTAATTTATATATATTGAAAACCGTAGCAATAACTTAAAAGAAATAAGGTTCATCGAACAGTAAATGTTTAAGAGTTCATTTGAAACATCGCGGTTTTTTTACGTTAAATTACATGGCGCGCACCAGTTAACCTATAAGAGTTTTTGTGGCCTTCCAAGTTCTTCGAAACCTTATTAGCGCAATGTAGCTACAAATGTATTATAAAAGGAATAAAACCTCTAATTGGAATCGATAAGGGATCGAATTGTAGCGAAAAACCGCACTTTATATCAGTGGCGCACACAGGAATTTTTCAAAGGGGGTGGTCCGGGGTCGAAAGTTCAAAATTCTTGTACCATGCTCCTTTTGATTTTGTCGATTTTCGGGAACAAAACACAGTACAAAACTAATTATTGAATAAATATTTAGCATTAATAGATAAAATTAATCATGAATAACAAATAATTTATAAAATTTTACGTACTATGTACTTAGAATTATAATCAATCGGAAAAAAAATCAAAGGCTTTGGGGGTTCGGACCCCCAGGACCCCCTTGTGTGCGCCACTGCACTATATGTATTTTGTTTATGCGGTTTTTTAATCTGCTTTTCTGTATGTATTTTTATTTTGTCCATTTCTTCGCACGAACCTTTTGTCGCGAGAATCCCTACTGTAAAAGCACCCCCCTGCTACGTACCTGCCCTTCATCTTTTTGTGTTGTACCCTTCGCAGGATTTTGAAGTCAGACTTTTGTTATCTGTAGGTGATACTCAGAAAGGCCTTGTATTTCTCTGCATGCTTTCGGGAAGATATTTGGGTTTTCATGAATGGCGTCACGTCACACACTGTATAATTTTTGGTACTCGAGTAAAAGAAACCGTGCTTAAAAGAGGGGAAGCTATTTGCTTTCTGACCTTGCAAAAAAACATTTATCCTGCTGCTTCCAAACTTTAGAAGCAACAGTTTTATATATAAAGAAAAGCTTATCTTTGTTGTACAGCTTTTGTATTTACAATAGCTGCTAATATATGTGGAATTTGATGTATCTGTGATAAAATTATGTTCATAGTAATTTTTCATTCTATATAAATGTAAAAAAAAAAAAAAAAAAAATCAAAATTATTTCAAAATCTAGAATTACTTTGCACTTTATTTTTAATGTATTGTAAAAAATGATTATTAGTTTGTAGGATGTAAATAATTGGCTAATCACACACACAATTACATGCACACACACAAGGACTTTTTATCTATAAAAAAATATTTAATATTGCTTAAGATTAGGGGTCTTCAACCTTTCACGCTCGAGGGCCATATCAATAAATCCGCAGTGATCCACGGGCCACATCATTATATTTACAATGATCCACGGGCCACACGACTGTCAAAAAAGTAATGTAGTCAGGAAATTTAAATAAGAAAGGGAGGTTTGTCTTACAGGACTATAACTGATTCTAAAGGGGGGGAAGAGACTGTGTTAGATTTGTTTTTATACATCGTTTTCAAGAACGTTAAATGAAGTCGAATTAAAATACTTTGCGTGTTAAAGGTGAAAAAGTTCAACTTTTCGCACACATAATTTCAACTTTTCTTCCGAAAACTTCTGATATTTTATTCATAGTCACATTTTTTATATTTAAAATTATTTAAGATGCAATGAATTTTTGAAAAATTTGTCATTCTAAGAAAATTTTATCTCAAATGGATATCAAGCATATCAATAAAATATTTTAAATATCAAGAATAACTGAAAAAAATGGCGTTTTTCACGACAAAAAGCAGACAAGGCAATTTTTCTTGAATTGCCTCAGAATCAAACGAAAGGTCACTAAACTGCCTTCAGCGGGCCACAGGTTGAAGACCCCTAGCTTAAGATGATGGTTTAATACTCTAATGGTTTTATTGATTACAACGATTCAATGAAGGAAAAAAATAATGAACCCCAATTTCCAATAAATTTCATTTGCCAAGATAATAAATTAGCAGCGTGATTCTGAAAAGTTTCTCAACCTAGTATTCATTACCTTTAACATACTGTCTAATCTTAGAATTATTTCATTGCTTTCTATTGCGATAGTTTATCATGTTAACAGATTTTTTATTTATTTTTTAACTTTTTATTGAGACGTGTAAGTAGCATTTGAATTATTAAAAATGCCACGTCTATTTCAAACTTTTGTCATAAAATCTTAGATTTTAAGCTTCGCACATTTTAAGCAGTAGTTTATCGTAAGTTGCATGATTATGCATAAATAACTTGAATTAAAAAAAAGAAATCAATTTCCGTACCTCAATAGGCCCCAGACGTAACACAAGAAATAAAAGAAATTACTCATATTCAGTTGCAGGGGCGTCATTCAGGTCGTGAAACGAAGTGCTAGAAACCGTCTTAGTAGGAGGTGGGCTCATGAGTCACGTCTTTCCTTCTTTCTCGCTGAAAAATGATAAGTGTTTTTAGTTCCTAAATGTTATGTTTCAGTTTGATTCCATCCCTACATTGTAATGATTGGCATTATACTGTTGGTGTCATGTTTTTGCGGTTATGATGACTCGATTTGTTTGACTTTTGCAATGGCCTTTAAATAGTTCATACGTGGTGGAAGGAGGCAATCACAATAACATGGAGATTTTGAAACATTTTGCTGTTTAGTGAGTTAACTGTGTGATATAAATTGTAGCACATTAAAAAAAAAAAAAGAATTTATAGCGTTCATTTACTTTAACTGGAATGTGTGTAAATGGCTATTTAACGAAGTTTTCTTTTTTCTTCAAATACTTCCGGAAGTAATTGAAGTTTAATTAGAAGTTCCTTGTTTTTCATGTGCGTTTTTTCAAAAAAAAAAAAAAAAAAAAAAAAAAGATGGGTGAATTTTATATGAATTTAATATTAAATTATTAAATATGAATATCAAATATGTATTTGGTTAGATTTTTTTTTTTATTCACCATCGCAAATGAACTCAATCTTTGAAGTTTGCTTTTGGAATGGATGGGGAGGACTTAAAACCAGAGTTCTTGGAAAAGTCCCTCTCCTGAGACGTGTGGATAATTTGAAAGAGTTATTAAATCGCGTGATTCCCTTTTTTTGTGAAAAAGAAACTTGTGAATTAAAATCAAAGTTATGTTCTAATTTAAGTCTCTGAATGCTAAGAACGCGGTACTTTTCATTATGGTTGAATTTCTTTTTCGTAGCTATTAGTTAAATTTGATCGAAATAAAAATAGTGTTTTCTAAATTTTACTTCTTTTAGAGATCGTTATGTATAATATTTTATTCTGAAACTCGATTATTTAGGCTGTTTATCTGGTTTTCTTTCTGTATTATTCGTTTTTCTCCTGGTGATCCAATCTTTACTGAAAAATCTCATTTAAAATTCCTGATTTAAATATATCCGATTATTATATATATATATATATATATATATATATATATATATATATATATATATATATATATATATATATATATATATATATAAACATATTAAGTATGAGTCACTTTTCAAACCCTCGTGTCTTTTTTCCATCATTTAATTTCCCCCAATTGGAGGGTGGCCACGGTAGCTGAGTGTTCATGGCCGCGATCTCGTGGTCTACGTTGCTTTCGTCGAGTTGTATCAGTGCTACTCAAAAGTTTCGAAGTCACCATGCTGGCGTGACGTTGAAGTGTGGAGAACGGGGTACCAGCTCATATGTCGTTCTCGTCACTTGGTTCTGGTTCAAAATAACGAGATCCGTCGCCGATAGCCATTGTGTAGCTTTAAAATGCGACCTTAATACCCCCCCCCGCATCCCATTGGGAAAGAGAAAAGAAAAGATTGTAGTTATGCCACCTGATCGACAGTAGAATCAGATCAAGGCCCACGAAAGTCATCGCGTCAAGGGCTAAATTTTTACGCCTGCCGTTGTCCGCAGCTTTGAGCACCACACATGTGACAGTATGATCTTGCTCGGTTTTACCCCAATTTTGAGGGAGAACACCCTGGGGGTGGTCAAGGGCTTCCTACCAACCACACGAGAAGACTTGCGGCTCGATGGCGTTTTAGTGTACCCCTATGTAGCAAAGGCATTATACATTTACAAATATCCATGCCTTCTCCGGGATTCGAACCCAGGCCCTACGGCACAACAGTCCGAGTCACTAATCACTATACTGGATGGGCGGCTTAAAACGACATCTATTGAATAGAGCCAATACCATTTCAACTAAAAGGAATGTTATCGACTTGTAAAGTACAACTTTAAGTGCGCTGTTAGATGAGCTTATTAAATATTTGCCTGATCTGGTTATAATCAATACACTTTCTTTTATTCGCTTTTACCATGGTACCAATGCAGTTTATCGGTCACGATTTTTAAGTCTCTTAATTATCATCTTTATTATGAAACAATTAAGGAGTATAATATCAGTTGACATATGTTGATTAATTGAAAAATCTAGCGGAAGAAAAATTAATTATATATATATAATCACGCATATATTTTTCGCTTATTAAATTAGTTTGCTTCTTTAGAAGCCGCCCAAATTAAGTCATCACTGTCAACTTTTCTGAGATAGTGTTTTAGAAGAAATCATTTAATAAAGCTGTTTTTTTTTTGAAGCCTTGTGTAGTTTATATATACGTTGTCTGAGCATGGTAGCATTTTTATTTCATGTGTGTGTATCTGCTATCAAAAATTCACTTCCAACTTGACTCGTGTCACAAAATCACAAAAGTTAGGCTTCCTTTGTGTGGTACTTTATCCGGATGTTTAGAGCTGAACGGTTTGTAATGTCCGTAAGATAAGTTAATCAAAAATGATAAACTTATTTGGCCTGGTTATTTTCCGTTTCAGACAATTCGGTAGTAGTAAGAGACGATGAAAGGAAAACGTTTTTTGTTATTTTTTTTCTAGTTGTCCTATTTTTCACAATATATTTTATATTTTTGTGCCTTTTTATAGTTGTTCCACTTTTCACGATCTAGTTTCCTTACTGCGTCTCCCTCAGCGCGAAATCTCAAGATGTCCTTTAGTACCTTTTTTTTGAAGTTTTGATTTCATTTATGGTTTTAAAATTTAGGTTTTAAGCCTGAAAAAAAAAATAACTTTCATCAGTTCTGAGATTTAGCGAAGTCGAGGTCTAAGTACGTTTTGTAGCTTTGTAAAGTTCTATTTAAATGTAATTTTCCCTATTGCTTCAAATTAAGTACATTATTACAAATGTTATCTCCTTTCTTTTTAAATAAAATTTTTAAATACTTGAATTCATGCTTGTATAAGCTGTTATTTAAAATAAGCTATGAATTTCAAAGCACCATGAAGTTTTTTTTTTTAATTTAACTATGTGTGTGTGGGGGGATCCTCCTGTCTGCCTAACGTTGGACCAGCCCCCCCATTGTATAAATTATACAACTGTTCATACTCATTGCTGAAATTGTAAAACTGTAATTTTACATGCATTATGTAGTTCTGTTTTTCTTTCTCAATATATTGCGAGCAGGAATAAATAAATAAAATAAATTTCTTCATCTCCGCAATTTAAATAAATTTATTACAGCATAACGATTTTTTTTATATATGGAGAAATATAGACTTCAGTATGATGCTAGAAAATGAATAGGAAACAATACTTAAAACAAGCAATTTTATAATTTTTTTTATGTACCATGATTTTATACATTACTAAGTCTCTAGCTCATCCGGAAGCTAATTTAAAATCAATTACAAAATTCCACCCGGACAAATAAAAAAGCGAGTTAAAAACATGGTAAAATGCTTTTAATTATCTTTGAAGTACTGCAAAAAACTTCGACTATGCATTTATTTTTAACTGTTAATTCATTATGAAACTGAATAATTCAAATTCCATTGCTAAGATGTTTATCCCATTGCAACGTATTTTTATTTTTCACTTCCTTAATTTTATTTGAAAATTTAAAGGTTGTTGAATAACACAATAGGGTAAAAGATTATTTAAATCAATTGATTTTCCTGTATTACTGAAATCATGCATTTTTCAGTTTATTTTTATCATCTATAAAATGCAATTAATTTTGAAATTGAATTCTAATGTTTTGAAATTTTTGAAATGTTGAAATGTAATCGTGGGAATTTCCTCATATCCTGCTATCCTTTGTAATTTTGTGTATAATGAAGAAAAATGTAGACGAAATGCTGTTTGTGTCATTGGAATTCTAATTTGTTCGACTGTGGGAAATATTCCTTTAATTTTCCTCTTCATTGTTTAAGACATGAAAAATATGTGGAAGATTATACTTGTGTTTAAATTATAAAAAGAAATAGCGGAAAGAAAAAAAAAATTCTATGATAGAAAATAAGGCATTTTTTAATTGAGAGAGAGAGATAGAATTATGTAAGGTTATTTTTATGCGCGCGTATGTATGTATAAAAATGATTTATATTCCGATTTTATAGTATCACTTATGATTTTTTTTTGAATTTTACATAAAAATCAAATATTAGTTATTTTTTAGAATTTTTTGTGATTTCATTTAAATAAGGTTTTTTAAAAAAACTTGTATCTGTGTGTGTGTGGATTTTACTGTTATATATATATAGTTAACATACTGAATTTACTTTTGAGGAAAAAAATCTAGCTTTGCACTCTGATATTTATTTTAGTGCGTTTCATTTTGCTCAACTTTTTATTTATATTATTTTTAGAGTTTAAACTTCATTTTTAAAAATTTCGTAAATTCGTCCTATATTTGTCGTCTGTGAAATGACTATTCGAATCGGAGTAGTGTTAGCTTTTTCTGGAATAAAAATTCCATATCATAAACATGATTATCTTAATGTTTAGAATGGAAATTCTATTAATTAAACCATGCAATTCTTAATTCTTAGACATTCCTGGAAAGTTGTAAAAAAAGCAAAATTAAAATACTTTAAATACTCTAGTTTGTGGAAAAAGGATGTTAAAAAAGTTAAATACTGATTTCATTTCCATTTGTCAATTTCGATAATTTAAAAATATTTTATGCTTATATACACTTATCCGAGGTCTGTCATTTCCGAAAAAATGTCGAAAGATTTTAGAAACACTGCTGGCTTTTTTCTGTGTGAGTGTATTATGGTTAATCCAATTAACTATTTTGTGGGGAAAAAAGGTGGCTTTTTTCTGAAATGAACCTTGATTTTTAGTTTGTAAAACGGAAACTTTGTTTTATTTTTCGTAACCTGTATACTCATTAACGAAAAACGGTTTCCTTTGCTTACTATTTTCATTCCTCCCTGTAACAATCATTGCTTACAAAAATTATGGGAAATTAGAATTCCTTGTTTGTTATTGCGGCATTAAAAAAGTGTATTTGAGTATTCTCAAAATCAAATTTCGACCACTGCTATTTGTAATTTTATGTAGCAATAAAAAAAATGAATAATTAAATTGCTTTGAAAGTATTATGGTGAAATAAAATTTTAGTACCTTACCTATCTCTATTTCCAAAAAACATAATTATAAATTATATTCAATGCGTTAATATTTTGTTACGCAAATATTAGAAAAGATAAATTATACAATAATTTAATTTCCTTGTAGGTGTTGTTTGTAATAAAAAATACCCTTTTAATTTTTTAAAAAAACTTATTTTTACAAGGAATTCTTTTAAGTTTAAAACTTATATGTATATTTAATGAGCTACCTTACAAAAAATGTCTATCCATTGTTTTCTCTGATATTTCTATTCATTTACAAATTTGTCCTTTTTCAAAAGGTGATACTTTCAATTTTGTGGAAATAAAATATAGATTATTAAAGTTTTTCTTAATAGCTTTAAAATTATTTATAAATTTATAATCTTTTGTTGTGTTTTCAATAATACACAGTACTAGTACAATGCCTTCGGATTTTTACTAGAACTAGTATATTCTAAGTGTACTATGTACTCTGGGTATAAGCGATTTATTTCGCTGGCACCCGTGTCATCTAATTTTCGTTTCGTGTACTATGTACTAGTACATAATAAGTCTTCTTCGGATTTGTACTGTAACTAATTATGTGATTCGTGCTGTGGTACATGCATTTTAGATATACGCCTATTTTTGATAAGTTTTAATTGATTTAGAGGTTCAATACATTATAATCATATGGATTTCGCTTAACACTATAAACAGAAGGGGGGTAACTAGCTGCTGATACTGGTTTAATCCCCCTAAAAGCAGTCCTCTGCCTGCGATATTTGTTTACTGGTGTCCTTTGGTTTTTGGAGTTCCCTTTTGCTTTGGCGCTCTTTTGATTTTCTTCGTTTATGTAAGATGTTATTTTGTTCATTACTTATGAACATGTTTTTACGATTATTATACGTTGTACAATATTATTTTTTACGATATTCTTTATGTATGAATATGGGCCAATTTTTTAAACCAAAAAACAAGGCTTGTATTGAAGCATAACACTTGAGGTGGGGGGGAGGAAGGAATATTTATTGATTAATAAAAATATTAACTCGGTGTTTTTTCATTGTAATATTTTGGTGCATTTGGAGTGCGCTGTTTAATGAGGAAGATACTTGAACATTAAATTTCGATGGGCAAGCAAGTTATGTAAATTCAAGAAACTGGCTAATTGAAGCACTCCAATAAACTAGTATAAATTATTAGCAAAACTCTTTTTTTTCTAAAAGAAAATTTTAATTACAAAGTTGCGTGGTAATTCGATTTAATTGCAGTATTTATGATTGAGGGGTTTTGATAGTTATTTTCTAAACCATATTAGTGCATTTTTATCTTCCGTAAATTTTTTCTCCATACAGCAATCTAAGCTATGTTTCAAAGGTTTCTACCTTTATGCATTTTTAGAAGAAAGCTTTCTCGTGAGATAGTTTCGAAATTCACGCACAATGTTTTTCCGAATCAGTCTTCAGTTGACCGTTATCATTTTTGATATGATGACCTGAACTTCAACATGCGTTTGTTAATAAGACTTTTTAAATTGCGTAAGAGATGTTTCTCAAAATAGTATTAGATATAGATAGTAGTAACTTAGTATCAGGGTGCTTTCTTAGAATCTTATCAAGTTGTCTACAGTTCGCTGGAGTCTTTGTCAATCATCTGCTTTCGTTTTTAATCTTTATGTCAGCAAATGATGTATTTTTTCAAAGCCGCGAACTTGTTGTAAAAATAGTGTTGCTTAATGCATACGCTACTTTAAAAGTGATCTTGAAGTTTGATATTGAATATATGAAGTGCTAGCGTATTGTGGCAAAAATTAAGTTATCTGATATGCATGATTTTATGGATTTTTTTCCCCTTAAGAATTTTGCGATTTTATGACAATTATATCCATAAAAATTTTAAAGATCCTGTATCAATGATATAGTTTGATTTTTTTAAAAAAATGATTTGAAACGGAATAATTTTGTGTTATATGTATAGAAGGTGATTGAAATCAAAATATTTAGAACATTATCAGCATTTAAAGCTTGTTTTCATTAAAACTTTCGCTTTTCACACATCCATTGAGTATGCATGGTAACCACAATTTTTAGAAATCCTTTTAAAACTTTATGTATGATTCAACATTTTAATGATGGGGCTATGATCTAAGAAGAATTTCTTTCCATTTAAATGGTTACTGTTTCAAATAATATATCCTACTACAAACTTCATTAAATAGCAAGTATTTTTGATGAAAAACATTTAAATAAATAAGAAATACAAAAGCACATTCTCTTCTCAAGTTATGCCTTTCTTTCTTGATTGTGTTTTCTTTTTCATCTTAAAACCACATATTTTCCTCTTTATTCTATACTGAGAGGTGTACATACAATTTTCTACCCCCATTTCGGTTAAAATAAGAATCAAATAACTCGGTTCTGTTTAAATTCTGAAAAGCATTGTTTTTAAACTCTTGGCGGACTATTTTTGATTAAAATATGTTCACATACAATACATTTATTTATTTTTTTTACGGTCTTGATGAAATGGAAATCCTCTTGAAGCCTGGTTGTTTCTTTCAAATCTGTGGAATTTTTCCAACTTTTTTATTCTTTCTATAATGGTTATAGTAATACCTCGAACTACGCGATAGGTGGGACAGAGTGATAACAAGTTAAGTCGAATTCGCGTAAGTCGGGGTATAATTTCTCTCGCATATATATAAATTATTTTTCATTAGGGCCAGAGACGAAAGAAAATAATTTAGAAAAAAAAAATGTTTTGTAAAATTCTTTCACAAGTACGAAATCGCAAACCTAAGTTATTTTGATTTAGAAGCAAACCAAAGTTATTTTGATTTAGAAGCAAACCAAAGTTATTTTGATTTAGAAGCAAACCAAAGTTATTTTGATTTAGAAGCAAACAAAAGTTATTTTGATTTAGAAGCAAACCAAAGTTATTTTGATTTAGAAGCAAACCAAAGTTATTTTGATTTAGAAGCAAACCAAAGTTATTTTGATTTAGAAGCAAACCAAAGTTATTTTGATTTAGAAGCAAACCAAAGTTATTTTGATTTAGAAGCAAACCAAAGTTATTTTGATTTAGAAGCAAACCAAAGTTATTTTGATTTAGAAGCAAACCAAAGTTATTTTGATTTAGAAGCAAACCAAAGTTATTTTGATTTAGAATGTTTCATAAAGTGTAACAAGTAGTCTGACGACTCAAAAGATTTTTCTCCCGCAAAAATTCCTCGTAGCACACTAATATATATTTTTTATTCCTTGTTTTATTGAAAAAAATCTGCTCTTCGTTGGGGGAATATGTATTTTCAAAAAATTCTAATGCTCCTTCAGTTAAACTAAGGCTTGTCAAATTACCAACCGTCAATCGATCTTCTGACTGAACTGGATCTACAAACTCAAGTTTTTCAATGTCATGCTGTACTCATGAATTTCTATGAATTCATCAAATGTTAGCTCCTGATTGTGGGGAGGAATCCAGCAATTCTTGAACGTCATCACTATCCATTTCTGAATTTGTTTACCTGGCAAGATCGACAACTTCTTCAATCAAATTATCAATTTCCTCAGACTCTGGCAATGATTCCGCCTGAGTTTAATGATATAAGACGAATCGATGAGATTTGAAAATCGCGTAACTCTGAATTCGCGTAAGTCGAGGTATCACTGTGTGTCATTTCGAATTATCCCGATTCATCGAGGTTGCTATTCTTTGAGCCTGTTATTCACTATCATCGATTTCCCGTGAGATAATGAGAAAGTAACATTTTCCAAATATCTTATACTTTTAATATTTCCTGTGATTTTACTTAAAAAAAAATTCCAACGAAACTCCTTATCGACAATTTTCAATGAGAAATAGTGTTACTTTTGAAATTATATGTTGCCACCTGGTAGGAGAAAGAAAAAAAATGAATTCATTTCGTATGGAGCCTTGTCGGTTTTTAAGTGGATAAGGAACATTCGATTGTTGGAGAAAATTCAAGGCCAAGAGAGAACTTTTTCTCGTGTTATAAATTAAATGAACGAAGATATAAATCCCCCTATCTGAAATACCGATGCACGTCATTACTTGGTCATTTTAGAGCGTTATCTTACGTCAAACCAGTTTCAAATCGTAAAGAATTAAGAAACTCTGTTTTCTTTTCCTTTATCATCATCCCCTTTAAAAGAATAGCTCCCTAGCACAGATAATTGTGATATTAGATACTATCGTGAAAGAAAGAAGTGGTGTTTTTTTAAATCTGGTTTTTCCAGGGTTTCTGTAAGAGTTTTAATCGTTAACTACTGAAATTTTATACCTAGAAACTCAAGCAGGGTAAAATGTGTAGAAGCAATTAGTTAAAATATTATGCGTGCTTTTTTAAGTTATTAGTTGTTAGGTTAATACTTTCAATATGTATGAAACGCAAATATTTCATCAAGGCAATTTTTATCAGCCAGCGAATCCTTATAATACAAATGTTTGAGTTGATAGTTATGTGGAAAATAATAAAATTATTTCCATTGTTAAAAGTTTTTTCATTCTTATCTATCTACATGATTAATGAATTAAAATAAATTATTCTTTTTTACTGATAATTTTTTCCGGATATCATGAAATTTATTGATACTTATGAAAATTAAAGGAATTATTCGTAAGAGATTTTCTAATTTTTAATCAAATTATAATCTTTTTGATAAAATAATTTAAATTCTCGAAAAAAGAATCCTGTTTCAAATGTCGAGTGATATGAAGTTCGTAGTGAAATGTGTAACGAAATAATTTTATAGCCACTATTTCAAAATCATAATTAAGTTAATTTTTAGAAAATATTCTTTTAGAAAAGAGATTCGAAATATTAATGTTTAAAAACCTTTTTTTTTTTAATTTCAAAATGTGTCTGTAGCCTGTTTGGCAAGTTGCCACTAAGGAGCTTCTCTGAATCCGCAGATTTCCTGCATTTGGCAAATTATAACCGTAAGAGAGCAAGTTTAACTAAACTTTTTATCTTGACACATAATATTTCAAGTAGTTAAAAGTAATCTTAACGTTAATTATTTTGACTTGATAAGTTGATGTTTATTTCAAGTTTGTAGCAGAATTACAAGTGACAAAAAAAAAAAAAAAAAAAAAAAACCCAAAATCCTTAATATACTGTCATGTAGTTGCTGAAGTTTTATATACACACAAATGCATACATTAAAAAAGTGCTAGCTTAATATTTATTTTAGACTATTTATAAAATAAAATATTACAATAAATAAATATTGAACAATTAACTTTTTTACAGTATTTTCATTTTTTTCTTGGCTCGCGTTCTTGTGGGGAGAAGTTCTTGTTAGCCTTATACTTGAGGGCACGTATGTTGTAAACAGTGGTTTTCGAATCGAAGGTTCTCAACCGTTGTATCCCAGTGGCTAAAGCAGCGAGTTTCTTAATCAGCGCCAGTGAAAGTCATGTCGCGGGTTCAAATTCTGATTCTACTGAATATTAATCGTGCGGAATTATGAAAGCTGCTTTGTGTTGAATAAATTGAGGGAGATACCAAGCCCAGAGTTTATCCTCATTACTTGAATACAGTTCAAAGTTCTGAAAAAAGATCGTGTGTATAACGCAAGAAAATGGAAATGTGATAATAAGGGTTTACTAATTATAAACATAGTAGGTTACATAAAATAGGAAAAGATTTGACGGAAACAATACGTCAAATATTGCTTGTCTGTGGTCAGGGAGGCATAGACTATTTGCTGCGTCTTAATCGCTTGAGTTCAACTCTATATATAGACTGGCACTATACTGTTTTTATCTGTACAGATTAAGTACGAATCAAATCAGTACAAATGGTAGCGCCATCTATTGGCTCAGTTGTTAATTAAAAACGACCCATTACAATCGTTAATAGCTCTCGTGTAGTTCTGGAGCGACATTAATTCACGAACAATTTATTTATTTGATTTCATCAAATACCAACTAGACTGCTGGTTTAGAAATATATTATAAGCTTCTGGACAGGACATTTTCGAATGGGGGCCTTTAAAGTTTCCGTAATATGGCACGTGGTCAAATAATTTTTGAAAGTAGTAGCTATCGATTTTTTGCTTAAATGCGATTTGAAATTTATAATTCTATTGCTAATATTTTATGGTGCTCTATTGTGACAGTAATTCAAAAAAAGAGAATGAAAACTTTTTTAATTCTTGAACTATTTTAATGTGTTGCATTTCTGTCGAAAATTAATATCGATATTTATTGCAAAAAATATGTCAAATCCACTATTAGCGTCAATTCTTGAAGTTTCATTATTGACTTTTCGATGTATGTTGTAAAAAATATGTATTTTCTATTTTACTTGAAAAACGGTTTCGCAATGTTTGAGAAATTTTAAAATCGTAAAAAATTTTACTTTCCCTTGAAACAGTTTTGACTTAAATTCAAGCACAAGCAAGGCACATCTTTAGGAATATAAAAGAAACAAAGAAGCGGAAGATGGTGAAATAAAGTATTGTTCCCCGAAGAGGAGATATAGCTTGTAAATGCACGAAGCAATAATACACGAAGATTATTGTTCAAATGACCGATTTACTAAGTTTTTATTTGTGACAGATTAACAGTTTTATTTCCTGATCTTCTATTTGAACCTTAATTTTGTGAGGAGATATTGGAATTGGATTTGATATTGTTTAAAATGAATTACTTTGATTTAAATGTTTGGGGCGCAGAAGTTAGGTTAGTAGAATCATAACATAAGGGTACGTGAATAATAAGAGGAAGATGCGGCTCGTCAAAATTAACGTGACATCTCAGTTTTTCATGGAGCAATGTTTCGAGATGCATGAAATTTGATTATTCAGATGCAAATTGTGGTTGTCTTAATAATTTAATAGAGCTTTTTTATTTTTCATCATTTCCGAAATTTTGAAGCATGTCGCCAATAATAGTCCATTTCTACAATATATTATAGAAATCATGGTGGATTGGAACCAGAATTCTACCGAAAAAAATAGTGTCGAATAAGGGGTTAAATGCGCATTGATCTCAAAATCTTCAAAAAGCAATCGGTGACCGTTATATATATTTAAAATTTTAAAAAATGGAAATTTAGAAAAAAGTTAATTTTTATTGAAATTATCGCCATTACATGTATTTAAATCTGAGATACACAATCATTTTCATTCTATTTGTTAATAAATATAACTCATAACTGTGTAAAATGTAGGCTTATTGTCCAAAATCAATACATTCATTTTCTTTATGTGTCTGCCATTCAAGTGAAGTTGCTGTCGCGGCTGTCTGGCTTGGTGCCTAAAAAGGCAGGGATGTGAAATGATTATTTGATATGCCTCTGAGTTAATTGCTGTTACAGTTAAAAAATACAAGATGAAAAGAAAAATAGCAATTGCGTTATTACTGTTGACGTATGTGTAGATAGTTTGATTCATTCCTGTGAAACTTTTATTTTATCTATGTTCCCTTCAGTTGACTATCTTGCATGCATTTTTGTTGCTCCCCCTCTAATGTTTTAGTGTTTATTTTTTTTGAGAAAGCTTTCTTGGCAGCTTAGAAATATAGAAAAATAGCATCAGCAAATATTTGGGCAAAGAATTGGAGAGTATGCACCAGACAACTTCTGTTTAATGTTTTTATGACAACGGTTTATTTCTTGTGTTATCTAATATGCTTAAGATTAGCCTTTAATGCTTGAAGTTGTTTTAGCTAAAAGGAAAAAAAAGAGTTAATAACTAAAGTATGGGATCAATACCCGACCGCCTATATATTGCGACACGAACCCACACGTACGGTATCGAAATTCTAACTGGGTCTTATTGCTTTGAAGCCATCGTCTAAATGGAGTCCGCCATCGAGACGACTACATCCTTCCTAAGAAGATTATTAGCGCACAAAATCGTAGAGGTGAAAATTATATATTATGCTTTTGATATTCGATTTAGAATAGGAATTTTCCAATTTTCCGGGTCGTTCCACCCATCTATGAATTAACCGAGATGCATTCGCTCTTCCAAGCATCCTAGTTCATTTCCATCGATCCTTTTTCTTTTTCTTCTCTTTTTGCTAGCTTTTGCGAAATATGTTATGCTATATACTTATGGTAATGGTGTTTCGTAAGGCAAAATCGTGCCGGGTGTATATTCGTTAGAAGGCACTAGAACCTTCGTTTGTGCGTTGTACATCTTCATTCGCGTAGTTGTAGTATTTCATCGCTGTCGTAAAACGTTCTGCTCCTTATACATTGGGGATATATTTTTTCCTCTTTGGAGTCTTCACACGCTAGAGTCAACACATTGCTTTTTTTTCCATGTCTGCGTCCGCTTCTTTTCTTAGTTTTGTTTTCTTGCTTTCTCCGAAATTGTCTGATTTGTATCGCATTTCTTGCCATCTACCGAAATATATGGCTTGTCATAATTTTTTTTGTCTTTCTTCCCTTCCGAACCGCGTGTTTCTCTTTTCCACTTGATTTCGTTTCGTCCCTCTCTCCTTCGCTTCCCTCAGTATAACACTGTTTTTAAACATTTTTTCCCCGAAGTGCCTCCTGTCTCGTATATCCGTTCTGCTTTGAACTTGGGATAGTTTTGGCCCCATTTTCTTTCTCTCCCTGTATGAGTGAATATGCCAAACGGTAACCAAAAGCGTTCGTATTAAAGTTATTTCGATTTTTTTTCCGCTCTCAGTAGCCTTATCCCATATCGTAGGAAGAAAACCCTCGTAAGTCGAATTCGGGACCGAACACTTAATATTTCAAATTGGGATATTCTCGCAGATGTAATACTGTAGAATTCGTTTAATAATCTTATACTCGGAACTATCAATCTGTGTTTGTTTTTAGTCGTATTTTTGTTTCGTAAGATGGCCTATACCGTGGCGGTATGTGGAGGCTTGTTGAGTATGCGTTTTGACTGCGGTTGAATATCACGAGGCTGTTACCAATAATCAGTTACGTAGGTGTAATGTTACCAGTGACGTAACAGAGAATAGTAAGCCTCCCCCCTGCAAACTCAGATTTTGAGCCCCAAGCCCAAATACGTACTTAGCGCGAGTCAAGCTTTGGGCCCCCTAGAGTCCATGGGCATTTCTACAATGCGGGGATTGCGGGGTGGGGTGGGGGTGTACGTTACGCCATTGAATGCTACATTAATTCAACATATTAAATTTACTCATTATTAAAGTTGCTTTCTCAGTCTTTTTCTTCTCTTTTTAAAGGGGAAGGTCTCTTGAAATTATCCTATCCATTTTAGGCATGTTTTTAAGATGCTTCTTTTTAAAATTTTAAAAAGGAAAAATGTTTAAAAAATTATGAATCTGTGATTCCGAGTTATACCCATTAAGGTGTCCATTAATTGCCCCAGTCTCAGAATTGATCGATGAAATTTCTACCTTTTTTTTTTTTTTTTTTTTTTGAAGCTGTTGATATATTGGTAAATGGAGTTTAAAATAAAAAGTTAAGAAAAGTCTGATGAAATAAAATCTCGTAATTGCAAGCTGCTTTTATTATAATTGAATATATTACATTATATCTCGTGTTTACTAAAATTATTTGTAAAAATAAAATGTATAATTATTATAATAAATCAATTAATTTGCCAATAATGAAAATCTGTTATATCTTTTTTAATGTAAAAATAAACAGCTTCCTCCTATTTTATATAAGCAATTGATACGTTAAATTTGAAACTGCAAAAAAAAAAGAACTTATTTTTATGGATTATCAAATTGAGGTTAAAATCCTTATTAAGCTATCCGTTAAAAAAAAATGTATGTTATTTATTAAATGTCCCTTTTCTTTTTCTCATTTTTTTCATTTCCTTCTATATTTTCATTATATATATATAGTATAATAAAATAAAATTGAAGAAATATTACTAGAACCTACAGAGCTAAAAAAGTAAGAAATTGGAATTCAGCAGACACAACAATTGTGGATACAAAAAAGTCATTGGACTAAACTGGAGACCTATTGTGATTTCTAAAGCTGTCGCTGAATTAGGCCAGCGAATTAGGGTTAAGCAATGCTTTGTGGATCCAACCTTCCCCGTACAGCAGAAATTTTCGACATAATAGAGAGAAAAAAGACCCCCCCCAAGTTAAAAAGTTAAGCCTAATACAACACGTGGATGAAGAACCTAATATAAAATCGTAAAAAGAAATTGAGAAACGAGAACAATAATGAATCTCTCAAGGAGAGGAATAAAAAAAAATATATAGAAAATATTAGGAAAAACTTACTTGTTAAACAAAAATCCTGAACTCAAAAATAATACAACCTACTGTGATGAGATCCTACGTGAAATGGCGTAAAAGATTGAAGCGCCAACACGAGAAGGAGAAAACCGTGGCGCCATCTGGATAGTTATTATGCATTTAAACTAACCACAAAGTTATATAATTAAACAAAACATAAGAAGTTATAAATAAAATAAAGAACAAAGTGCAGAATAGATAGTATCAAATAGAAATATATTAAAGTAAATTTACTAGGAAGTATCAAATAGAAATATATTGACGTAAATTTATTTGGATGAATATATACTAGAAAGTTATATTGCAATTAAAATAAGCGCATGAAATATTTTTTAAAAAAATAAACTAAATAGAAAAAAGAGAGAAGAAATATTAAATAAAATCTCGAACTTAGATAAAACTAAATTAGAAATAGAAATATATTTTTAAAAATAAATTTACTAGGATAATTGTATTCTAAACATAATATAATTGCATATATATATATATATATATATATATATATATATATATATATAATATGCAATTTTTAAGGAAATTGGTATCAATATACTGTCTTTAGAGGCATATTTAGCATGGAATTTGGCCTTGTTTAATTTAATTTTACCTTAATACTAAACCTGGACCACATGGGTGAAGGTGATTGATAAACTAACGAAATATTCTAGAACATTATTTTCACATTTTATAAATAAAGATATAGATTTGATTCATTTCGATTCATTCAAATTCGCGAATGTAATATAAGTTTCACAGCTCAATTTTGTGTGTAAGCAAATTAAGCAGGAAGGATTAGTGGTTGAAATGTGTGTATAATTGCCCTAATGCAATTTTTTTTGTATGATTTTGTAATTGATAAGCTTTAGACCAAGTAGTCATGGAATGTTAGCTCTAAGTAAAAGACCTAAAGTCTAAGTATTTCCTGTGGAAAAATCAGAAATTATTTAAAAGTTTTCCCCACGAGTAAATGTACAGGTTCTCATTTCATGTTGTAAATTGTCTGTAGTATTTCGAAACATTGTATTTAACTCGTGTATAAACATTGCAAGGGTTATATATATATATTCTTCACACACTTTTATGAGGAAATGAGAACAAAAATGAGCCATGTTTTGTGCTAGTAATTTGAAAATGAAAATATTTCGGGTGCAGGGTAGGCATTAAATGAGAGCAGTTTCTCACCTTCAGGTCAAAGGGAACTCAGAAAATTTAGATCGAGCTAAATTACTTGGCGAGAAAAAAGGTGTAGAAACCATTCTACAAAAACAATCTTAAGTTCCGTTAACTTAAGAAATGCTTCAACATACTTTGTTCCATTAATATCAGACGAGGCCAAGCATTTGTAATGTTCATTATAGGGAGGTTTTTCTGGTTCCATCGTATCTGCATTAAGGATTTCAATTTGTCACCCGGTTTTTTCCCATACTTGTCGCCATGGACAATTTACTAAAAGTTCGAGAATATGTATATAATTTATTTACAAAGCGAGATAATGGAAGTTGTTTTTTGTAACTCAACCCTTTTTATGAACTCGGAATGACCTTATTTCCTTTCCTATTGTAAATCCTATCCATCACTTTGATTACAGAGAAATCTTTTTTTGTCTTTTCTTAACGTTTATTCTTTTATCCTGAATCTTCGGCTTTGAAACTAAACTGTTGCCAGTATGTTTTGTCTCTTGGTTTTGAATGCCGTTTCTCTTTATTTCAATGCTTATTCCTGGTATATCACCCTTTGAAAGGTCATATCACACGTGTAAAACCATATTTCGATTTTGTTCTTTCAAAATTGTTTCGAGGAGGTGGGGGGAGGTGAAAACCCTTTTAACCTATTTAACGTTATTTAATTTAAAACTTTTTGTTTATTTTAAGAATGCGGGCTGCAATGAAACAAATACACTTTATTTCTTTTATGTGGAATTTGCTTTAAAGCGTAAAAATATCGAGTAAACAGTGATAGGTTAATGCTCGATTATTTTGACTGTAATTCGAAACCAATTATTGTGCATTGAAAGGAGGAAGTGGGGAATCAATACAAATATTTCGTTTATTTCTCTCGTGAGAATATTTGCAATTCTTCTTAAGGTATCAGACTACGTTTGGAACCGTGATTTTAAAAAAGCACATAAATGGATAATTTTCATGATATTTAGTGTCACTCAGATTAGAATACATGCATAAAATTATTTTAAGGCCATTTTGACAAAAAAAAATTATTTAAATATAATGTTTTGGCAAAAAATTAACTTAGAATAATCTTCTTTCCTAATATTCTCTTTTTATGAAAAATGCTTCGATTATAATAATATTTTGCCTGTATATAGGCTCTGTACCTCTCTACAGAGACTCAACTAGAATTTTTCAAAAATTCACATTTTTTCAGAGTTACCACCAATTGAAATAATTGTTCGCGTTTTTTTCTTAAAATTGCTCCTCTCTGTTGTCGTAAAATATGAATAAAAACCCACTTATAAGTTATATACACTCAGGAACATTGAAAATAGCGACCCAAGAAGAAAGCATCGGATTGAAATGAAATTTAATACACATAATGACACAGATGAGAGATTCACTTGATCTCAAAAACAAGACAATTAAACGAATACAGAGTGTGCAACGACACAAATACTGGGCAACTTCAATAGCGTGTTGGACCACCTCCAGCTGCAATTCATGCCTCCACACGGTCCGGCATTGAGTTGATTAGACACCTTATGTTGTCCTGAGGCAGATGGGCCCACAAATCTTGAACAGCCAACTCGAAATCATGTACAGAGGGACACGATGGCATCTGCCGTTTTAGCTGATCCCACACATGCTCTACAGGGGACAAATCGGGGGAGCGGACCGGCCATGGAAGAGTCTGAAAATGACGTAGGAAGTCTTGAGCAACTCTTGCTGTATGGGGACGAGCATTATCTTGTTGGAAAATTGTCCCTGGGAGACCATTTAGGAAAGGTCCTACATGGGGTCGAAGAATATCATCAACGAAATATTGGCCCGTTAAGGTTCCACGCATCACAATTAAAGTGGACCGGCTATCATAGGCTCTGTCCCTCCAGACCATTACACCAGCTGTGCGGGTAGTGTGACGTAGAACAGTGTGGGGGGGATTGTACCGCTCACCAGGGCGCCTCCACACCCGTACATGGTTATCATCTGTCCCCAAAACAAACCGGGATTCATCACTAAACACAACCTTTTGCCAATCTGTGACATTCCACATTGATCTCGCTTGGCACCACTGTAGACGCAGTTGCCAATGTTCCGGTGTTAAAGGGAGTGCACGGAAAGGGCGCTTGGATTTAAGATTTGCTTCTGCAAGGTCTCTGGAAATTGTTTGTGGAACAATTGCTACGCCTACGTCTGCTCGTATCGTTGAACGAGTCACTGTCGGGTCCACAAGTGCTTGCCGCATGATTCTTCGATCCTATCTCCTCGTGGTCTTCCTGGTCACTCCAGACCCGGTTTTCGGCGCGTGGGTACTTTCTCGTGTCCACTGCCCCCAACAATTTCTAACGGCACACTCCGAACGATCTACCTGGCCAGCAACACGGCGCGTCGACCAGCCTGCAGTTTTCATCCCGATGATTAGGGGCCGCTCTCAAACTCGCTTAACTGTGAGAAATACCTTCTAGCACGTGTACCTGGCATGTTTCGCTTACCAAAGTCTTCCTACAATCGGCGGGTAATCGTCACGTTTATGAATCTTCGAATTTGCGCTGGCTTATATAGCACCCTCTTCCTGATTGTAGAACCACTTCGGCGTGTATGAGCATGTGTATTGGCACAAAACTTGGATCTTTTGCATATCACATTACGCTTCACTTATTTGCAAAGTTTCGCGATTGTACTTAGCTTCCTTCTTGGGTCGCTATTTTCAATGTCCCTGAGTGTATTTCAAAAATTCTAGTTGAGCCTCTGAACAGAGGTTTGAGCTAAATACAGGCAAAATATTATTCTAATAGAAGCATTTTTCACACAAAAGGAGAACATTTGGAAAAAAAAAGATTATTCTAACTTAATTTTTTGCCAAAATATTGTATTTAAATAATTTTTTTTTGTCAAAATGTCTTTAAAACAATTTTATGCATATATTCTAATCTAAGTGACATTAAATATCATGAAAATTATCTATTTTTGCGCTTTTGAAAATCACGGTTCCGAACGTAGGCGGATACCTTAATATATAAAAATTTTCTTTATACTTTTTCTCTTTTTCTCATTCAGTCAAACATAAAATTAAAACAATTTTAATTTAGATTTTCTATTTCTATAAATACTTTTTCATCTTTTGTTTTTCAACTCTCCCGTTTTACTTCACTTATAGATCGTTGTTTGCTTCTGAATTGTGACTCGGATTTGCACTCATGGCTGAAATTTCAAGCGCTTAGTTCCTCATTGACTGACGGAAAAAAACACTAGCAAATATTTGAGTGAAATTCTCACTTAGCAAATTCGATCAATCAAATATATTAAATGTTTTTGAATTCTGTTTGTTATGTGAAGAATTTTATACTTGCTGTTTACTTTTTTAATTCCTTGAAATATTGATTTAATCTGTTCATCGAAATCGGCGAAAACTCTCCTTAGTTTGTGGTTCTGGAATATTATGTAAATTGTGGTTTTACTTGTTACATATTCAGTTATCCATGGTTTTAAATAAATAGAACTAGAAAACACAATAAAACTCAAACAAGATATATGGAGATTTAATTGCGTGATCAGCATTTTCGAATTTTGCAGTTTAGTTTTTACTTTTTTTAACACAACTTTCAGTATGGGATTGAGGAAAATATCTATTTGTCACTATCATAGCGGAATATTGCTAGTTAGTGGCCAGATCGAGTTCAAGTACCGATTTCACTGAAGGCCGTTGTAATGTGGAGTAATCAGGTTTATTGTACTTAAGTGTAACTGCACTTTGAATTTCATTGAAACAAATCACATTCAACGCTTAATGTAAATGAAAAATAAGTTAATAAAGCAAAATTATAAACTAAAGTAAATTGATATGTATTATAAATTCGATTTTAATAAAATATGAGATCTAGAAAAATGTTTTCGACTCAAATGATTTTATCATAAATTACTAATACATTTCTTGTGAAATTTGTTATGTAAATTTTAACAGTATGATTTAAATAAAATGCGCAAGGAAAGGATACGTTTGAAAAATAATAAATGCAATAAAATATTCAAATTGGGTATGTTTTTGACCAGAGTTATTGGGCTGGAGAAAATAATTGCTAAAAATTCATCAAATGTTGTCAACCATAATTGTTCACTTTTACTATTCATAATTGTTGGTATCGAAATTTAGTGTGTAATGCAAAAACTTGCTTGTTTTTAGCTCTATTAATGCATCACATATTTAAGATTAGCAAATTTTTCATGTGAAATGCGCGAACCAACATCGCGTACCAATAAAACTACATATATTTTATTTTTTAAAATTATTTTCTAAAATCTTTTCTCTAACAGAAATAATTTTTTAACATGTTCCCTTTGTTAACGATCTTATTAGCTTGTAGTTATGCTAAATCAGAGCAAAAGGAAAGAAAAAAAACATTGAAATAAAACTGTTGTGTGTGTATTCATAAAAATAAACGAAGTAACGTGATGTCCCGTTAGTGAAGTTGATGTTAAGGCACGTCTCAAGGTCGTTGCTCTTTCGGAAATGTGGCAAGGTCTTTTTGAGTTCGCCCATTTTTAATCATAGTCACACGTGTGTAAACTCTTCGTTACATTATCCTTAATAAATTCTCATTCGAGAAATGGTGTTTATCATTTACCATTTATCGCATAAGCATGCTTTTTACGCGAAATTTGAATGAGAAGTGGCAAATAAACAGATGGTGAACTGTATAATATTCTACTAAAGGGAATACTTTTGTTTCCTTTTAAGGTGAAGAAAATCTTGTTTTTCTTTGAATAGCCTTACAAATTCACAGATTTTATTGCAGTAATACAGAATCATTATGACTCAGTTCTGTACAAGAATAAATTTTCATGTCTGGTCTCGCACTAATCTTATTAGTATTACTTTGGAATGTTGCCAGTGGCATCTATGGTTCGATTTCCGATATAAAAAAGCGCATTGCACCGCATTTGCGTGGCGCTGTTTGTTACAGGAAATGTTTCTTCGAAAAGTTGAATAATTATGTTATGGAAAAGAGTAAGATTAGAGCAGGAATGTGAATAATTTCCAATTATACTATTCATTATCAATATCAAGCTGACTTAATTTTGTATTTTGAATTATAGAATATTCATTAAAAGTATTATTGAATTCCCATTAAAGTATTAATGTACCTTATGGAGTACATTCATAGTTAGTTGTTATAGTCCGCAATTTTTATTTTTTTAAATATTATAATAAGTCCGAGAAACATCAATATATATATATATATATATATTTAAAAACCTATTTTAAAGTAGAGAGAAATGTGTTACTATATATATAATTTTGGGGAGGGAATGGGGTTATCTTTGATATGACTTGTCAATTATGTGAAACTCTGAACAAAACTTGAGCATACCGTTTTGTAACACTTGCTTAAGAAATTATTAGCATGTTTTTTCATACTTAACCATTTATTTTAAGGTTGCTGTATTCAACTAATTAAGTGAAGTTTGCAAAAACTAGGCTGTTATAGTTAAGTGATTCAAAGAAAAGATATATATGATTTGTTTTAATGAACTTTTGGGTAAAAAAAAGTGTATATTACTATTGTGATGGTTAAAAAAATGATCTGGAGCCGCAGACATGCATTCGACTCAATATAACCTTTGTATTTACTATTAGTATATACATTCACACTCTACTTTTTCTATATAAACTAAAACTATCATCTTCATCTCGCGTCACTCATCGTTATATTATAAATTTTTATTTTGATTTATTGCATGAGTTAAAGCTCTTTATATCAAGCAACCAAATTCAAATTGAAAAGATTTGTTCTACTTGTACTTAAGTTGATGTGTGGTGTAAGTCATGAGTCCGTAAAATTTTGTTTAAAAGTACATAATAGTTTTCCCTGAAACACACAATTAAATTAATTCTTAATGAAAAACTGACCTCTCTTGAATACACAGTTTAACATATATATTCTGTTTTGTTTAAATTATATAAATAGTAATATTTTTAGCTTTGCTACAGACCTATACTTATAGATCACTTTACTGTGACCGTTCATTTAACAATACAGTTGCCAGTTTAGTATAATCTCGTGTCTTTTTCTTTTTGAAATTATTTGCTTGAATGGAAGAGATACAATGTAAACAAGGGGTTACTTTCGCAGTGAAATGCCCTAATACGAAAGGATTATGCTGGCCTCTAAACTCTCCTCGTCAGCAGTTCCTCAGCCAAAGGCGGCATCTTTTCTTCTAGTTTTACACTTTCATTTCAAGATCGACATTGACGCCAAGAAGGGTTGAAGATGTGCCTTTTTATCTAGGCTCGTTTCAAGTGCGCTTTAATCGTCTCTTTAAATAGCTTGTTTTTCTATAATTACGCCTACTGCCAACTGTGAAAGGTAACATTGTATCCGTATATCAGGTAGAAAATCTACACTTGGCATTGACGAAGGCTTCTGTTTGTCACTGTTTACCTACATTACATTTGAAGGGATAAAAAAGAAACGTGTTTAAATGGTTCACGTGTTTTATGCATGAAATTTCCCACGCGCACGACAGTTAACTAGTCTTTTATTCTTTTCTTTTAATGGTATTTAGATTATCGCATGGAATTAGTGTTCATAAAGAGTTTTTTATAGCATACTCTAATGTGTATTCTTCTATTTTGAGCATATCTTTAAAAGTTTTTTCAAGCTGTCTTTGGGGACAGCAAAAGATTTTGAATGGCATTATTGTATGCATTAAACTGATGTGTCTACAACTCTTTTCGCTTAAACTTTTCTAATTTTTTATTTTTAACCTTTCTTATCTATTTTTTTGAATAAGAAAACGTTTCCTTCGTGTTAAATATCAGCAGATAACGCATTTTTTAAAATGTCATAGATAAAAGCAGCATTTATAGAGAAATCGAATATGGTTCACACACACAAACAAATTTAACTTTTCTTATTCTTTTTTTTGTTTCTAGTTTTATTGAATTGGTGATTAGGAGTTTAATGATTTGTTTTTTTAATAAAATAAATAAAAGATGCCAATTTTGTTTGTTTATAAAATACGATTATTAGAATGAAATTTTTAAAATTATTTTTGAGTTTGTTTAAAAAAATATATTTGATTTATGTAATTTATTATAAACAATATATTCAATAATTTATCATAAACAATAATTTATAATTTATCATAAACAATATATTCAATAATTTATCATAAACAATATATTCAATAATTTATCATAAACAATATATTCAATAATTTATCATAAACAATATATTCAATAATTTATCATAAACAATATATTCAATAATTTATCATAAACAATATATTCAATAATTTATCATAAACAATATATTCAATAATTTATCATAAACAATATATTCAATAATTTATCATAAACAATATATTCAATAATTTATCATAAACAATATATTCAATAATTTATCATAAACAATATATTCAATAATTCTATCATAAACAATATATTCAATAATTCTATCATAAACAATATATTCAATAATTCTATCATAAACAATATATTCAATAATTCTATCATAAACAATATATTCAATAATTCTATCATAACTATCAATTCGTACAGTTTAAATATTTCTCCCATTTCTTGCTACATCATTTCTGGTTGAATATTTATTTAAATATTGATATCGAGAAACTATATAAAAAAAAGTATCTTTATATATATTTGCACTGCTGATTTTTACTTAACAAAAACATCTCTAGCGAAGATACGATTATTTTTTAAGCATCTGATCCACGAACAAAAGAAAAAGATTGAAGCTAACCTTTCATGCAATTTTATTCAAGCTCTGCCTTTCCTTTTTTATGAATAATGCATTGCCATCATGCGTTTTTATTTACTCGGATCAAAAAGGGTATAAGATTTTTATAAATAACCTATACACAAATTTCCTACTCAAAATCTTTCTGATGAAAAGAAATATTTTTCTATGGGAGAGAAAATATGGGTGAGAGAGAAAATAAACATTTATTAAATGATACATTTTCAACTTTTCATGCACCACTGAACTCCCAATCTCGAGGCGTGATACTTTTATTTTTTATGCATTTCCTTGTAACCCGACTGGTAAAATAAATTTTTAGTAGTAGGAATGAAATGTTCAAACTCAGCATGTGTGGATTTCCAAACTGGTTTCAGGCTATATTTTCCTTTTTATTCATTTTCTCATATAAAAGAAACTACATGTGACTACACGACAGCATTTCCACTACAATATTTCTTTTCAACGAATATTAGCAGTTATCTGACGATCGACCTTCAAACGCTAACTTTTCGCACTTAGTTTATTAGTAGAAAGGACTTATCTTTTATTTGTGGCTTCTGTGTGTCGGATATGTTGAACAGATGCCGTGTATAGTTGTCATGTTCAAATCTCGATTTTATTTTGAATTTTTATGGTGGAATAATCATAAAATGAGACAGAAAAACACAAGTGCTGGATAATTTTGAAATTTTTTCCCTTTATAAGCACGAATAATAATAAGCACGAATGTTAACTTGTATATTAAAGTTCATTTTAGGATCTCAAAAAATGGATGTAATTCTTTAATGTGGTAAAAGTACCAAATTACTAATATTTATAATTTGGTACTTTTTTTTTATGTGCGTGTTTTTTTCTTTAAAAAAGTTTCGTATATTAAGTGTTTGGCGCGACTTCACGAAATACGTCCTAGCGCCAATAGAAATTATTCTACAAAGAAATGAAGTCGATGGGGGATACATAATATACTGTCTAAAATTCAATTTTGTGGAAAAAGAGCATGGGAAACAGCAAATTCAAATTATCGTTTTACTAAATACCAAAATGGCAAAAGTATTTTTAAAGACTGGTTTACTCGTAGGTAAACACTAAGATCAACAGTACAAAATTAAAAAATAGGACCCAAATTTGGAATATTTTTTCAGATATAAACGTACTCAAACATTAGGATTATATTCTGGCCTCACCATCCTGTAGAACAGGGGTGGGCAGACTTTTCCAGGCTACGGTCTACTTCCAATTTTTTCAAAGTGTCGCGGTCCACCCAGTGACATAGGAGTCATGAACTAAAAGAAAGGTCTACAATGTTTATTATTTAAGTTGTTTGTCGGCCCAAAAGTAAATTAAACTTAAGAGCTAAAGTATCACATAAATATCAAAACACTTCAGCGGTATTAATTGCTTGCTTCCATCTGCACAGCATAACCATTTCGTCGAAAAAGCTTTTGCAAAATGTCCTTCCTTTGAAAAAAAGTTTATTGCTTTTTTTTCGGCAAATTCCATGTTCTCATCATTTATAGCAAAATAGTAGAAAAATATAACTAAAAAAGTTTTTAAAAAGAAAATGACAGTTCAAACTACCATATTTATTGGAATATAAGCCGCACTTTTTTCTAATGTTTTTGATACTAAAAATCGAGTGCGGCTTCGAATCGAAGACTGAAAAATTCGTTGGATGGGGAAAAATTGAGCTTGATACTGACGGTTAGAGCAAATAGATTCAAGCAATTATTTAAAAATTATTAATACTGGTAAAATAAACTAACTATACATTTCTTATTAGTCCTCATTTAATTTTTTAAAAATTTTTTGTAAATATCAGATTTTGATTAATTATATTTAGGACTACTTTTTATTTTTTCACAAAAACATGTGGAGAGTTTGAGGTGTAGCTTAAATTAAAACAAATACGGTAATTGCTATTAACAGATTGGTAATATTTTGAAGATCGTGTTTCCTTTGGCGATATTACGTCATTTAAAATAAAAGATTTCACTTCATAAGCTCTCTCATTAGATATTGATCCAGTAACTAAATCAAAAGGCATTTTGTTTGATTTGTAGAAGCACATACAACCCTGCGATAAGGGTTTTTTTTTGTTACGTTTTCTTTTTAAACCTAAAGTACTACTCTAACAGATACAAAACAACTCAGACCTAGAATCTAATACAATTCTAGGGAGATAAAAAAAATTCGTAACTGTTATTATTATTGAAATTGCAAAAAGGAATACACTATTCACTTTATCGAGACAGCAAAAATATTTGCTGATCATCTGTTTGGCCTTCGAATTTGCTGGCATCGCTAGAGTTCCCTCCCTCTCCCACTTATGTGTTTTCATCTTCATTTAGCAAAGTCGTAAATAAACTATTTCTGTTAAGCTTTTTTTTTCATGTAAAAGTATTAAGATATTTGGAAAAGTACAGAGATTATTTTAAAGGATTATTTAGGCAAGATTTATATTTGAGTCTTCTCAAATATAGTACATAACACACACAATGAGAAATGTTTCACAAAATTCTTTTTAGAACTGACACTTAAAAAAATAGTCTCCTTACAATTCAGCTATTATATCAAGAATAATATTTGAAAAAAAAAATTAACTCGTTGCCAAGAGCTCTTTACTTCAGCTAGTCATAAATACGGAGAATATGTACTTACCTACATAATTACAATAAAGAACACTCTTAACTCTTTTTAAGCCACGTTTAAAGTAAAATATAACATACAAACATTTGCACAATAGCCACACATATAATATAATTAAGTGATGCACTAACTATCAAACTATTCAAAATACGTAAAAAGGTCATTTTTACATTAAGTTAGATCTAACAGTTATAGTTAGTAGAGGACTTAATCGGCATACTGTCCGCCAGACTTGAATTTCGTGGTATATAGTTACTGACTGCTTATCTTGCACTGGATTCTAAGTGGTCGTCTGTGAAACGGGACCGATATGTATTCTTAATTATATTCATTGTTGAAAATGCTGATTCACACAAGCAGGTAGAGCAAAGAATGATGTTAAATGGAATGCAACTTTTTTAAAATTAGGATACTTTGCCTCGTCCATTAGATTTCAAAAGTTATTCTTAGGTTCTGAGCTACGTGCTTTTAAAATTATGTCCTTTTGAAGAACTTCGTTTTCCTCAAGAGATAACCAAAAATATAGATTATATATTCTCTTAATGTCTTCCACATGCATATTGCCAAATAGGTAACAAACATATGAAGGTAACAATTGGTTCTAGTCTAGTGAATTCTTGAAAACCTCTCTCAAATATTCTGAGTAAAGTTTTAGTATTTCATCATAATATTTCTCCTTAATTATTGTACCTCCGTTTTTCGACAACTCGTCAGGAATATTTTTGAAATTTTTTAATTAATTCTTCCTTAGCTGGGAAGATAATAGCTTTAACTTGTTTTTGAAAGTATTAACACACATATCCTATCAGTTCTACTATTGCTTTATTTTTTCCCCTTGCAATTGTAAGTTCAATTCATTAAGATGGCTTGTTATATCAACAACAAAAGCTAAATCCATCAACCAAATTTTATCACTAAGTTCGATGTACGTTTCATCTTTTGATTCAAAAAATCTTACCTCTTGTATTAGGTCTCTGAATCTTTGTAAAAATATACTCCGACAGAGCCAATGGACATCAGCATTATATAACAATTTCCCGTAATCAGATTCGTTTTCTTCTAGTTGGGCTCGAAACATTCTTCTCTAAAGACTTCTTCCTCGAATTGAGTACACGATTTTCATGCAGATTCTCATAACATGACGCATATTCAGAATTTTGCAACACAGGGTCTGTTGGTGAATAATGCAATGATAAGAAAGGAAATGCGGAAAGTCATCGTCTCTCATACACATTGCCAAAAATCCATTGACTGTGCCGGTCATTGATGGTGTCCCATCAGTTGTCATCGATTCAACTTTATAAATTGGAATATTTTTCACTTCTATGTATTTTTTTGAAGGCGCAGTAAACATCTTCGACTCGTGTTTTCTTCATTAGGAGTAATATTGTCAATAATTCTTCTTTTATACTCATATCCTGAAAAACCATTCTTACAAAGATACAAGGTTGAGAAATATCAACCACGCACAGATTCGTCAAACTGCAAGAAGCAAATGCAGTTTGTAATATCTTTGCTCAGCTGATCAGCCAGATCAGAATTCATCATTTCTATGCGGCGTGTGATAGTTCTACGTGAAAGTTTGAATATCTTTAATTGCGGAGATAATTTCAGTTTTATTCGTGAATGAATCAAATAATGAGTCACTGGCTTCTAGAAACTTATTTTTTTTATTATTTCTCCATCTGTGAAAGGTTTCTTATGTTTTACTAACATATGACTAACACGAAGAGATGCAACAGTTGGAGCTTTAGATAAAGAATTGTGTTTAACAAAAGATGACTGTTGTCCGATTGATTGCGATATAAATTCTTTTAATTTTTGTTTACGCAATTCGCTTTTTAAAGAAAAGGAATGTGTATGAAAACTTACATGCATAGTTTTGAAATGTCTTTCAACGTTTTCCACCAGAACGTAAACACAAGAATTTAATCCCGTGTAAAAATATCTGACCAACGTTTTTTCCCCCCTTTAGGCGTGTGGGGGAAGTACATTTCTACTGCTGGCATCGGGTTGATCGCATAGTTCCCCCCCTTAATCACAGAATGTGTTAAGCGTCTTAGTCATCTAATGTGTCACATAGTCGCATGGATTGTGAAAAGCCGATTATTCATTCTAACTGGCCGGTGTTCCATAAATATATTTCTGTTAATATGCGCATCTTGGGTCTTAAATAAAGACGGTCACCACAAAATGTCTTGAAGGTCCACCGGTCGATCGCGATCGACTTAATGCCCACACCGGCTGTAGAGAATCACTTATTTTATCATACTACTCATTTTTATCCGAGTTGGCACAATTTTTCTTTTATAAAATGTGTTTTGCATTTTTTTCTCCTATACCATAATTCTAAACTAGCTTTCCTTTTACATGTTAAAAGGAAAAAAAATATTTATGAAATATTTTAAAATTTTAAAAATATTATATTATAAACAAATTCATGAGTTAAGATGTCACAAATTTTTATGAAAATTAAGGAAATTTTCCGTCGGAAAATGTGCTCTGCGTTAAGTTCGCGCTCTTGTGTATGTGGCGAAAACTGCCTTAATCATTTTGTATAACCTAGAATGAACTTAAAAAAAAATACTTCCCTTTTACATCTCTTTCCGCCGAACACTGTTTTAGTATTTTAAGACAAAAGTTTAAAGAATCTAAATATTTTTTTTTTTACCATTTTGTTTCCTATAAACCAGTGCTCCGCAACCTTTTTTATCGCTGCGGACCGGTCAACGTTTGATAATTTTACCGCAGCCCGCTGAGGGTGGGACACGTTGGTTGTTTATATTTTAGATTTAACAATTTTAATTTAGTTACATTTAAATAAGCCTTCAGAATAAAATATAGTTACACCAAAAATGAATAAAAGTGATTTAACGTGGAATGTAAAGTAATTTCCGTGGACAGTTGCGCAAATCCGAGAGAAATGCATCACTTTAAATAAAATGGCAATAGTTTAATGTTCTTTAGGCGGCCCGTCACCATTTGATCCACGGACCGGGGGTTGCGGATCACTGCTATAAACGACTTGTCAAAGTCGGAAGTTTCTTGTTACAGTTCATTGCTATTACGTGCTAAGTTTGTGGTGACCGCGAATTGCATTAAAAAAATTCAGTCTTTTCGTAAGCATGTTGAGTGAGAAATAACTAACGCTGATGTCGGGCTGGTATTTTGGTTTCAGATACATTTAAACGACTGTCTAGGGCAGGGGTGGCGAACCTTTATGGATCAACGTGCCATTTTTTAAAAAGAAGTGTTGAATGAGGTATAGACGTGCCATCAAATAATTTTTACTTGTGATAATTGGGAAAAATAATAAAACTTCATACTAACAACACAAAACTCTTTGTTTACCCCGAAAAAATGCCTTTTGCACTGTATAGTTGTACAGGTTTTAGTTATACGTGTAATTCAAATTATGGTAAATATTAATGTGACTTCTATTGTTGCAGATTGGATGACAAATGATTTATATTAGGTTTGTAACATGTTACTTTTAGTAGAATGCATGCTGAATTGGAGTTATCTGCCAAACGGTTTCTAAGCAATTAATTTTCTTGATTTGGTTTACTCTTTTGACAAGAGGATTAGTGATTTGTTTCAAAATGCCGTTCTACAGACGATGTTCTGCATACCACTATTCCAAAACATAAAACATGCACCGCTTTGTCGCCTTTACTAATAATGCCATATTTCTATATTCACAAAATTTGAAATTCTGTTACACTTACTAATTTTCTTTTTTTTTTTTTGTTCTTTTGCTGGACTAACCATGTTAAATAACCGTTAAAAATCCTTAATATAGCATAAATAAACTGTAAAATATAGTTGTATCAATGAAATTGACTATCCTATGCGTAGACAAATTTTGCATCATAAGCAATTGTAGTCCACGACGTAACTAAGGCAAGACAATAACGAACGAGTGTGCTCCACGCAAACAATCACTTGCGTTTGTTCGTAATACTTCATAGTGAACTTGGTTATTTTGAAATAAAATGCAAACCATTTTTATCGCTGGCGTGCCCAAAATAATTTGTCGCGTGCCATCAATGGCACGCGTGCCACTGGTTCGCCATCCCTGGTCTAGGGCAAGTGTACTCAACCTTTTTCTCCGACGGGCCACATTCATATAACTGGCATTTCACACGGGTCGCAACATGAGGATAATGGGGAAAAACACTACTTTTGTGCATCTTTAAATGAGTCATGGGCAGTAGAGCACACAAACATTTTTCTACAGGGGGTTCAGGGTCGAATGTCCACCATTTTGGTATCATGCTCCAATACGCCGCCCAACATATTCTATTGATTTTGTCGATTTTCGGGAACAAAAACAATACAAAATTAATTATTGAATAAATAATTAGCATTAATTAATAAAATTAATTGTTAATAACAAATACATAATTAAATTTTACGTAATATATACATAAGATTATAACCAATCGAAAAAAAATCAAGGGTTATGGGGTGTCCGTACTCCTAGGACACCCCCCTTGTGTGCGCCACTGGTCATGAGGGTATATTCGATTTCCTTTCATCCATGACCAATCCTCTTGTTTACATTCTACTATAAAAAAAAGCAAAATTAATTGAGATTCGGTCACTTGATTGATAGAATTTCCCGCTAAATTAGTATTTTGTTCTTAAATAATTGAATTTCTCAGTGTAATGTACCATGACCGGGCCTATCAGAAAAGGTCTCCGGGCCACATGCGGCCCACGGGCTGTAGGTTGAGTATCAGTGGTCTAGTGAAGATATGCGTCATCTTTTATGAAAATATCTCAAACTTTTATTGAGATTTCGTAGATCCTCATGATTGGTATAGTCCTGTTGCAACCACTAAGTTGAATTGCGAAAAAGAACAACTATTATGGAATCAAGAAATTTAAGATCCCACATGCTTTAATTATGAGAATAATTTAAGAATTATCAGATCTTAAGATAATTAGCTGAAATGCTTCATCAGGAGAAAAATTAATGATGTTATTGTGATTTCATTTATGTGATTGTATAGACTATTTGAAAGACCTATCTTTGTGAAGTCGTCAATGTTCACAAATGTAAAATTTTGATTGGAGGAAATAGATGAAAATTTTTACCCAAAATGGAAAATTCTTTTTTAACGTAATCCATTTAATATTAAAATATTTGATTTTTCGCGGTGCAGGTTAAATTTTTTAAACCTCTGTAAAACCGAACCATTTTAGAATACGTTAAAGGCAATGTAGAATTAAATAATTTTCTGTGATCTCTCTTTGCAAATGTTTCATATCTGTTTTTGCCTTTCACAATTTTTATTTGTGTGCTCAGGCTGAGTGAAAAAGATAGGAGAAATTTCTATTCTTTTTTTGAAGAATGATAATGAGCACCATCAAAAGACGACTCTAGACAAAGGCCCATTTCCAGAAATGATTACTATCCCGTGTCACGAAAGATGTTATGAACAGATTTATTTTGATTTCTGAGAATAGAATGAAGCAATACTGAGTTTTCACTGCCCACAGTTTTTGTGGACTTGTTGACTAGTTGGTCTCGTATACTCTGTGGTACTCTATGATCTACAGATTAAATGATCATCTCGTACAATAAATATGTTTCGTGTTCTTTTTGTGTGTCTTGCTTTGTTTTTCATTTCGTTTAAATTATTTTTTACCATTTTGTTTTTCGTGTAAGAAAAGTTTAACGTTGAGTTTTTCAAACGTAGTTACATGAGGCGAAATATAAAGTTTGAAGTACAGTCGGACCTTCATGTTAGGAACCTCTATTTTGCTTCCTATTTTTAAAATATTTCTGAACCTTCGTATGATGAAATGATAAAATGATTTGAAACAATTCGACTTGGATTACTGTGAGAAAAAAATACGCATGAAGGGGATTTTTGTGCATTGCTAAGATGCGAGGCGCATTATGAGAGTTATTTTAAAAACAAAAATCTCAATTATATATAAAATTAATACACTTACCAGTAATTAAATTTACGGATGCATGTGCTAATACATTTTTAAAATTACTGGTAGCAAAATGTATGTCATGACCAGTAGCGCACACAGGAATTTTTCAAGAGGGAGGGGGGGTCCGGGGTCGAAAGTTCCACATTCTTGTATCATGCTCCTTTTGATTTTGTTGATTTTCGGGAACAAAAGAGTAAAAAACTAATTATTGAATAAATAATTAGCATTAATTAATAAAATTAATCATTAATAACAAATACTTAATTAAATTTTACGTACTATATACTTAGAATGATAATCAATCGGAAAAAATATCAAGTGCTTTGGGGGGTGGGTCCGGACCCCCCTTGTGTGCGCCACTGGTCATGACCCATAGTAAGTTTCGTTATCGGAGTCCTTTCAGTAACTCTTGTGCAATATTGATTTAAATGCCCTCCCTCCAAAACAATTTTTTATACTTGTGTTCTTTTGTAAAAATTGATGTGAAATTATAATTATTCGCTTCAACGCAGTGTTTCAGTTTTTGAAAGTAACTTAAGAAGTGTTTAAGTATTCAGTTATATTGTAAAACATAAATGGTACTCGATAGTCGATGTATTACACTCACGACTTAAACGTATATTTAGATGTAATAAAAAATAAGTAAATTGTAATACTTAAAGAACAGAATATGAATAAAAAATAATATAAGGTTCACCTCCCATTTTAAAGTTTTTTTTTGCTCATTTATATCATAACGCTCTATTTTTGGGAAAGCAACATTTTTTAAGATATAATATGCATGTAATTTTTATAATCTGACTATGTGTGTTAAGGAATTTTTAGTTTATCGTTATTTTTGAATCTAGTCTCTATCAAATATGCCTAAACTGAGAAACAACTAACTTCAAAACCGGAAGACATTTCATTGTATATGTACGTGGAAAAATGTGTAAAAGCATACAAGAGTGCGATGTAACTTTTCTCTAAACCTTAAATGCTCAAGGTCATATCAGTCTGTCACGCACGTGGCTATTGCCATTTAAAAATCAGTCGGTTCCTCTGCCGCACCCTGTACAATCAAAGCTCCTTAAATTCGTCATTCCGCCTTCATTGGTGACGTTTTTCAATGTCTAGGACGGATATCCTTAAAAGCATCTGTTTAAATGAAACTATTTAATTCTTTGGTGTCCTTTATCGGCCTTGTAATCCACGCTGCGCTTGTTCCCTTTTAAAACTGTTAAACTTAAATCATTTCATTCCGCTTAATTTTCATGAGTAAACTTTTCGGATAATTAATTTTTTACAGTTGGAGCTTGAAGTCAATTTAATAATTTTTAAGTTGCAGTAAATTTGGAAATCAATGATTCCGGATTTACAAATCAAGGATCCATGGTTTTCGGGCATGCTAATTTTAAGATTCTATTTCTTGTTTATTGTAGTAGAAATACAATAGCAGAGAGTAACTGCATCAAATCCCACGTTATTAGCTGCATCAAAATCGACAAACTCTTATTATTTAATGCTTTTGTAATGTTTTTAAAAAATGGTATATTTAGTTTAGCGTTTTTTTCAGTATAAAACTTATTTGATGAACATTGAATATTGAGAGAAAATGAGAAATGTATAAAGCTCATAATGAAATCAAACTTTCCTTATGGTTACAAAATAAAAATTACAAGCAATTTAGTTTTTTATATATGATTTGATGTGTGAAGCACGCATGGCAAACTCAAAAGTAGTATTAAAATTTTTGAAGGCCACGCAGTTAAAATATATCTATTGTAATACATCTTAAACCTATCGATTTCAAGAAGTAATAGCCAAAAATAAAGATTAGATGGATTCAAAAATCTCTTTTTGAATATCTTCAGGGCTTTCTAATGAACCCTATTTAAGACTTAGTGAAATATCATTCTTTTCTGCAATGGTTACTTTATTTTGGGCTTTCTTTATTTCACATCTCTTGGTTTATCGCTCCACATCACTGGATTGTGGGCTAGTAATCTTCTAAAATGTATATTTTTTTAACGGAAATATTTCTTCAAAATCTTCTCTAGAAATCTTAGAGGAAAACTTTTTTTTCTAAGGTGGTGGTGGGGGGAGGTAGACAATAAATAACTAGTATAATTGAAAAGGAAATTAATTTGTGTTTAGATTTTTAACCGTACATATATATCCATTGCACATTTTGTTGCATATGAAATACAAAGTTAATTATTTCTGCTGATAACCTTTTTCTACAATACCTTGTAAAAAAAATGTCCTTTTATGTATATTTTTTATTCTTTAATACACTGGAAGAATTTAATTTCATTTTTTCCAACTTCATGAAATCTTTATTTCGTACTGACTTATTTTTTCCTTTCCTTTTCTTTTATTGATTTTTAGTTTACTTCGAACTTTTCTCTTTTGAGTTTGTCTGAAAATCTATTTACGATTTATTAAATATTTGAGTCAGACATATCGATTAGTTTCGCTGAACCAGGAACCGAATAATCGGATACCTTTTGAAAATTATTCTTCTTTTAGTTTTCGCACTCGGTGACTTTATGATATTTGCATCTGATTTATATGCCATGGAAAACGAAATTTCACAGAAATCTGTTGGATTTGTCATGGTGGAAAAGTCGATGTCGAATTGTCAAATAAAGTGTTGTCTGACGGTTTAGCTTTTTATGAAATTTGCAGTGTTATAGGAAAATAGAATTTTCTGAAAAGTCATTGCTAATTGATGAGGCGGACGAAAAAAAAAATCCCGTGGTGTATCATAGTATATGCTTGACTGCTAAGTTTGACAATTGTTGTTGCTCATGCCACCTGTCTGACATAGTCAGATCGAAGCTCACGAAATTCATCGTAGCAATGGGCTAGATGTGTGCCTCTTAGCCTTGAGCATCATACAGGTGGCAGTACGATTTAGCTCGTAGAAATTACCGAAAGGACGATAGAACATTACGATAGATGGCGCCACCATCTATCTTGACCTCCACAATTTAGGCATGGAACTGAAGTGGAGGGAAATTTTCTCCAGTTCCCTGCACTCGTGATTCAGCCCACAAGACTTTCGGACCCACTGATTTAACGAGCACGTACTCCGTGTGTACTCGGACGGTATTTGGCGGTACGGGTATCGAACCTAGGCCATCCGGTCTGAGTCCGGTGCTCTAACCACTAGGCTACCCACGGCCCTGTTTGACAATTTTTATTCTTTAGTGGTAATTGGCATATCCGTTGCCTAGCCTTGACTTCTGGAAACCCTAGGACGAGGCTGTAGATTTTTCTTGAAGTTTCGACGGGAAAATGTTTTAGTTTAGTTATTCTAATCAATTAAAATAATTTAAGTGATTATAACACTTTATTTTTATTGCAAATGCATAACTTCAAATTCATATATTACTTGATTAAATATTTTATTTTAAATTTCCTACCTTCATACTTATAAAAAAAATTGTATTTCATTTAATTTTCTTTTATTCTTATAGTGATGTGATTTAAATTTTAGTTAAATTCTTACTGTATACATTTTAATTAATACATTATAGAAAAAAAAATATTCGGTTGAAATTGTATGAAGTTATCCGTTGTTCATAATGTAATTTTTCTTTCAGTTTTTTGCGTTCATTTTCAAAAGATGTACTGTATCTGAACAGCATGCATTTTTTGTTATGTTTAATGTAAGAAAAAAGGATTTAAGAAGAATTTTTTTTTTTGAGTATATTGCTGAATCTGGGAAGAAATAAGTGTAAAATCATTTTTAGTTATGAAATTTTTAGTTAGCGTATCTATTAGAATCTAAACCGCCATCGATTTTAAGCCGCGCCTCAAATTCTGTACACGTTTTTGTAAAAAAAAAAGAAAAATGGTGTATCGATATACGATATTTACGAAATTAAAAAGTCAAAAGGAGATCTAATAAGAAAAGTAATTTATTTTACCAGTATTAAAAACATTTAAGTACATACATGAATCTGTAATTGCTTTAACCGTCAGTATCATCTTCTATTTCTCTCATCCAACGAAGTTTTCTGTCTTCGATTTTAAGCCACACCCGATTTTCAGTAACATTAACATTAGAAAAAAGATGAGGTTTAGATTCGAATAAATACGGTACACACACACAACAGAATTGCAGTGAAACTGTAAAATTTATTGATAAGAATAGATTTAATATATAAGCATGTTTTTAGTTGTAAATACGGTTCTCTCTCACACACACATGAACGAACGAATCTTTTGCCTTACATTAAATAAGATTGCATGCATATATCTCACTGTGGAATATGATTTATAGTTTATCCTTTCAAAAATGATACTACTAGAAAGGTGTTAAATTTTTTATTTAATTCGCTGTGAACTCATTGTTTTCTAAATCGTAAAACGAAGCAAAGTGTTTTCTCATCTATTTTTTAGTAAAATATGTCTTAAGCAGTAATGACTTGGGGTTGCAAATTTGAGTAGTTTTCATAGTTATTTCGATGTAATTATTGAAATTTTAAATATGTCGTGGGGAAAGCCAGTCAATTGTTGACCATACAGCTGACTCAGACTCATTTATTTCAAATGTTTTTTATACCAATTAGAACTGCATGTCATGAAATTAAACTATACCTCAAAAACCCTTTCTTAATGTGGCGACGAAGTGAGATGTAAGGTGCTTTCTTATCAGTCGCCTTATAAATATGAGGTGCTTTGTCAATAGTACTGTGAAACTGCAGATCGACTTTAAGTTAAACAAGTAATATAAATATTTTTTTAAAGTCGGTTCCTACTTAGGTCAAAAAAGAAAATTTTTATTTTAGTTAATTAAATTTAATCAATGAGTTAATATTTGAAAAAACTATTAACATCAAGTGTTATCCACCACAAGTTAAAAAAACTGCATTTGAACTCGAGTAAATGAATAATAAAAGTTAGAATAAGTATTTGAAGCCAAGATAAAATTCGCTAGAAAAATGTACTGGCACTATCTGTTGCAGCTAATTCTAACTTCGTCAGAAATAACGCAGAATAAATAAAAAATTAAAAAAAAAATTAATTAATGAATTATATAATATTTTAAAAAACTGTATCAGCATCAAGTGTCATCCACTACAAGTTTAAAAAATGTATTTGAACATGAATGGATGAAAAAAAAGTATTTTATTAATGATTGAAAATTTGACCAAGATATATATATATATATATATATATATATATATATATATATATATATATATATATATATATATATATATATATATATATATATATATATATATATATATATATATATATATATATATAGGGGGAGTGTGTGAACTAATAGTAGGAATTTTATATATAAAAAATAAATATTCCTGCTATAATAGCAGGAATTGAAAAAAAAGCGTATCAAATTTATGTATTACTTAGTTTGTCAATAAATTATTTTAAATAAAAACGAGACTCTTTCAGTCAATTCTTAATGAATGCGTTTTAAAAAAAAAAATTATACAAATATATAGATTTTATCGCATGTGTGTACCTACATTTTATCATCTCGGGTTCTTAATGTATGCGATGAAGGTTGTTAACTTATCTTTCGCGAATTATACAAGTGGGAGGGACCATTACTGCAATCTCGGAACTTTGTTTCGATTATTAATTTTTGTTATATAGGCTATGTCATAATTCTGTCACGCCAGGCTAAAGCGTTGGTAAATTTCTTGCAACTCACTTTTCCAGAAATTGTCACGACAGAGCCTTCAAGCACTTGGCGTTGTTCCTGACACAATTAAAGGAGAGGATGAATTTTTTTGTTCCATCCATCCTACTACCTGGCTGACAAAAAAAAAAAAAAAAAAAAAAAAAAAAGAAAAGAAAAAAGTATGATGTTGACATTTACTCGATGCATTTTCACCCTGGAGGTTTGCTCGCTTGTGTGAAATCTGTTGAGAAAAATTTGAACGGTCTGTCACACAACAAGTCTTAAAAACAACTCACTGTAAGTGATAGCCATGGTGAAGATTGAATTGCTACAAAGCGCCAATTAATTTATACTGCGTGTCGGGCATTTCTCTTCCTTTCATAACTTTCTCTAAACAAAATTATTTTTCGAATTGTCCTTCAGGGATTTAATTTAATATTTTTATTACTGCAAAGTGTGTTTTACGTTGTGAAAATAGAAGGAATGACGTTTTTTCAATGAAAAGAGAGGGTGAGATGGAATTTGTTTGGCATTTCTACACTTGAATCGTTTCATTTCACTTAAAAATTAATTATTTTTATTCAAAATTTACGTTCCATTTTTTTTTCTCGAGAAACGTTTTGTTCTTTTTTGACTTTTGGGCTTTTTACATTGAATTTTTTCTGTTTTAAAGGATGTTATTTCTTTTGAATCTTCCTTCAGGGATATCAAGTTTGTTGAGAATAAAAAAAAAAACACCTTTTTTTTTCTTGCAGTAACTTATTTAACATATAAAAGGAACTACTACTGATAGAAGGGGTGCTCTTCGGACTTTGAGAAATTTGTCACTTTGACAAATTTTATTTCTGTTGAAAGAAATTTTATAAAATATATTATACTAAATCTTTATAAATCAACTCTTAAAGTAAAATATTAAGCGAGAAAATACTGAGACACACGTGAAAATAATAAAACCATTGTAATACGTTAACAAACTCTTAGGCACAAGACTTAAAATTTCTGGATTAAAAAAAATTAACCAACCTTCCCTTTTAGTTATCTATTTTTGTTTTGGCCGAAAAAAATATTAGAAGAGAATACAATTTGAAATAATGTAAAAAAAAAAAAAATAAAGTACAAAAATTAATTTTAATAAATCGAAATCACCGTATCACAACGCGATTAAAAAGTGATTAACTTCCCGTATGAAAAGAACCACGGAAAAGGAAATCATTCTACTTCATACATGAAAATAATTGATTATAAATTTTTATTCTGTGTTATAAAATCAGTAACATGCGATTAGAAAATATATAAAACTAAATTTAAAAAAAGCGTTTAAGGATCTAATCTATAAATTATTAAATAATTATATGAACACAAGTTAAATATTAGAAACATCTGATATTAAGTTAAAAATGTTAATTAAATCGAACTAACATTAAACTTATTACACATTTTACTCAATATTATAATATACCTTTTTGTTTTAAATTCATTTAAAGTAATAAGGCGGTGTTTTTATGATGGATCAATATTTTGACTGACATTTAACGTATTTTTCATATCAAAGAAAAATTCAAATAACACTTGTATCCTGGACTAAAATTGTTTACATCTCTCCCATTATTTTCATAAAAATTTATTGTTATTATTAATTTTAAATTGTATAACTCACAATTCTATAATAAAATTTCAGTGACGCACACACACATATTATATATAGTATAATATAAATATTACATTAGGCGAATTGAATATTTATTTATAATGAAATATTTTACTTCCCCTCTTTAAAATCTTTTTGTATCCTTTGTTCACCTATCTCTTTAGAAAAAAATATAAACTTCTAACTTTGCATTTTGGTTTTGTTTATCTTTTTACTCCTTGGTATCGTTTTTGTTATGTTTATCTTTTTACTGTTTTATTTTTCTTATGATGAAATTATTACACGGTTCGCGCGTTGTTGGACTGAAGTTCTTTTTTAATAGTGATCCTTATCTCAATAACTCCGTCCCAAAACTATGTAGATTTTCATATCATCTTTCCCGTTACATTTTTTTTAAAAAAAATATACAATATAATAAAGCTCTTTACTGTTTAAATTAAAAGTGTTATCTTCACATTTATATACTTTTACTAGCATGGTGGTTTTAGTATACAATGTGTGCCCGGTAAAGTCCATTGTACCCCCCCCTTCCTCCCAATAATTCATAAACAAGAGCAATAGTCATAAAAGTGGAGTTTAGGTACAGTGCAGTTGCCATGTTCTACACCAGGGATAGCCAACCCAAACGTCCTTGCGGGCCACTTCGGAAAAACATTTTCTCGCGGGCCGCAAATAAAAATGTTTACCTTTATATCAGATTGAAAAACAAAAAACATTTATTGGAGTGAAAATTTAAAACAGAATGAATTATTGTTATTGTTTTCATTATTTTTCATGAAAAGGAGAAATGAAAGTTGCACACACAGAATCATGTTCGGAATTTATTAAAAAAAGTAATTTATTTTTGTAAAATAAAATGTAGCTGCTTGATAAAATATAAATCTATTTTAATCTGAATGACATTTCTATTATCAGAAAGGATTTATTTTAAAACTAGAACAGGTAACAGGGAAATACATTGTAGATATATATATATATATATATATATATATATATATATATATATATATATATATATATATATAAATTTCCCCTCAAATAAATTTCAAAATGAAAAAACTTTAAAAACCTGATATTTAAAATTTTTTAAAAAAAGAGACGGTGGGCCGCAACTTATGTACTGGTGGTCCGCGTGTTGGACACCCCTGCTCTATACATAAAAGAAAAAAAACCCCGGTTACAGCGCTTCCTGGCTGAAAAATTTGGAGTTAACATTCTTATTTTAATAATAGTTTGAGATGTATGAAAAAAGTCAATTACAAAGTTGTTCAGCATCATCGTTTTGGTTAAAAAAGATACCTTTCGTAAAGTAATGTTAAAAATAAACGGCGTAAAATATGCATATTTATTTGGTTCGTAACTCCCAAAATTGGAACGCAACATAATGCGGAAGAAAAGCGAAAATGTCACACTTGTGAGTATCCCTGATCCCCGACATCATATGGACGGATGAGGCCTGCTTTGCACGTAATGCTATGTACAATGAGCAGAACATTTCGGTAGCTGAATAATCTAAGATAACCTGTCAAAATTCGGCATCGAGTTCGCTGGCCGATAAATGTCTGGTTCGGGATATTTAAAAACGGACTGATTGTCCTGGTATTTTAGGAGAGCATGTACACGGTATCCCTATACTTGTTATTACTGAAGGACGTACTTTCCGCTTTTCCAGGGGATTTGCCGTTGAATGACCTCCATAATGTATGGTTTTAATACGGCGGTGCTCCGCCGCACAATGTATCACATGTTACACAGTACATTTGAGACACATTCCAGCAACAAGTAATCGGGTCTATAGTTGCGTTGAATGGCCTGCATGGTCACTTGACCTGAACCCTTTGAAGTTCCTTTCCGCGGGAATACATCAAACAAAGAGTGTATGCAACTCCCCCATCAACACTGTAGGAACTATCTAGAGGGCGCCGATATCGAGTCCCTATTTTTTCTTTGTCGAGGAAGAGGCAGTTTCTCTTGAGAAATAAAGAATGTTAACGCGTTATGTGTTGTAATGTTCAATTGAGTTTATTATGACTTAGATGCCAATGCTGTACAACAGCCATAGATTAGTTATAAATGCAGTATCTAAGAAGGCAATATAATTTTTACTGTTATAAGTTTGAAAATCTTCGGTCAACTTATTGGGTAGATTTTGCTTAAAATTGTAGAGATAATACCCGCTTTTTAGAGGTCTTATGAATTTTTTCCTCTATATTAGACTTAAGATTAACCCTTTATTAAGTTTTACCTCAAGATAAAAAACGGGACTGGGAATTGGGCCATATGGGAAATCCAGTCGAATGTCGTGGCAGTCAGTAAGAAATGATTGAAGTAGTACTCACAAAGCTTTGGGATTTCCGCTGGTTAATTCTTATGTATTTTTATTTTAAAAATGTGCACTTCTCAATTCTTTTAAAAACATATCACTACTCTGAAAATTTATTGAACATTATAAATCGACCTTTTTAGTTACGGAGGGGGTGCAGAACTTTTTTGGCTCATTGCATAGAAATGTGTAAATCTGGCCTTGATTAGAAACTGTTTCCATCAACTGTACACTTGCACATTGTCAAAATTGTTTACTGTTGTTTTTAACCCCCCATCCCGTATTTCCAGTGCGGAAAAAACCAAACATACGTCGCCCGAGTGTCGATGTTTTGATGTATGCCGGCCTATTGTACTGCGTTGTTGAAGCTTGAAGCCTAGGAGGAGAGGAAATTGAACAGCTCCTCCCCTTCTCCCTCTTTGCTGTTGACAGCGTCGAAAATCACGTGGCGCAACTACGACATCCTTTCATTCTTGTTGGTCGAAGGGTATGTCGTGATAGCACGCTAAGGTAACGAGGAGGGGAAGGAATACTACAATTAAGATTTGGGCCCTTGCCAATTGGGTAACTTCAGCTAGACTGGATCTAATTTCGTAGATTTCGATAATCGGTTTGGTCAGTGCCTTCGGTTTATTTTGGGGCGACTTATTTTGGTAGCTACATATGACTCTTATCGGAAACATATGCGTTGTAATCTAATAAAAAAGTCTTGTCGTACGACGGATAATGAGTGCAAGGTTCTCACTCCTAGTTTTAGGAAGGATATTTTTGTAAACTTATTTTGTGTGTGTTTTCTATTTTTAATATCTTCTATAAAACTCATGATCTCATTTTATATTTTTTAAAGTATTTTCCTCTTTTGTAAAATTCTTTACATTCTCTTAAGTTTCGTGTTGGCCTTTATTCTTCCTTATTTAGGACATGTAAGCAGCATATTGTAGTGATAAATACTGAATTCAAAAACTTAGATTCTTTACAATCAAGCAATCTATTAATATAAGTTTCTATCCGCGCGCGCTCAAACGCTAACCCAAGAAATGTACAATTGATTGCATTTTTATCCTCTTTCCTCCTTCATTTTTCTTGTGTTCTAAAATCTTAAATGCAATTACATTAATTGGTATATATTTTTTAAAAAAATTGCGTAACGTGATCGAATTTGTGTCCCAGATTTTAAAGGTAATTTATTGGCTAATTCTACTAACGGATAGTCCATTTCCTTGTGCTAATTTCCAGGTTTAAATGAAGATAATCAATTTTCCTTGGCGTCTTCCTGATTCATGGGAACTCTGCCAATGATTTTGTTGTGTAACAAAAATTTTTGGTTGGGAAAAGGGCAAATATTTATGTCATTGTTTGAATTCTTGCTCATGATCCACTTTAGTTTGAGAATTTAGTATACTATTACATATTAGAAAGAAATGAAGTCCTGATTTCCAAATTCAATTTATATTCGCTCTTGATTGTCTCTGATTTACAAATTGTATTTTTAACTGTGACAAATAGTTTAATGCCTTTATTTTGTTAATTGGTTTTTGATTTCCGTTTATTTACTATGCTCCTGTTAGATTTACGTTTTATTGCTTTTTAGCTTATAGTTTTGGTTTTATATGTATTAAATCAGTGTTTTGATACTCATAGAGTACGCTACAGAAGTAGGCTTATAATATATAATAAAGTTAAGTTATAGTTTGTTCAAATAGGGGAGGAAAAAATTCCGTATTTAAGGTATGTGCGACTACGTTCGGAACCGTGATTTTAAAAAAGCGTATAAATGGATAATTTTCATGATATTTAGTGTCACTCAGATTAGAATACATGCATAAAATTATTTTAAGGACATTTTGACAAAAAAAAAATTACTTAAATACAATATTTTGGCAAAAAATTAACTTAGAATAATCTTTTTCCCAAATGTTCTCCATTTGTGAAAAATACTTCTCTTATAATAATATTTTGCCTGTATATAGCTCAGACCTCTCTACAGAGGCTCAACTAGAATTTTTCAAAAATTCACATTTTCAGAGGTACCACCAATTGAAATAATTGTTCGCGTTTTTTTCTTAAAATTGCTCCTCTCTGTTGTAAAATATGAATAAAAACCCACTTCTAAGTTATATATTTCAAAAATTCTAGTTGAGCCTCTGTAGAGAGGTCTGAGCTACATACAGGCAAAATATTATTATAATAGAACCATTTTTAAAAATGGAGAACATTTGGGAAAAAGATTATTCTAAGTTAATTTTTTGCCAAAATATTGTATTTAAGTAATTTTTTTTTTGTCAAAATGTCCTTAAAACAATTTTATGCATATCTTCTAATCTAAGTGACACTAAATATCATGAAAATTATCCATTTATGCTCTTCGAAAATCACGGCTCCGAACGTAGTCGGATACCTTACGTATTTGATACATTAAGGAAAATAAACAAGAATACGCGTTTCACAAATGTGCACGCGTTAATTCCTCCGAAAATATGATCTAAATCATTTCGATAATTCATTCCAGCAACAAATAAAAAATAAAAATTTATTTTATTGCATAAAATTCTTTAGATAATGTTTTCTCAAATAAGGACACGATTTTAAAATAGCTAAAAGGAAAACGACGTGCTATATAAAATTAGTTTATTTATGTCATTTTTTTTTTTACAATTTTAGTTATACATTTTTTTCATATATTGTAGGCGGCTATTAATTGCTGTCCATTTGTGACATAATTGTTAAAATTTATACTGTTAATGTTGTTAAAGTAATAAGTAAATATTACATATTTAATCTGTTTAAGAAATGACACACATTTAAGTTGTTTTAGTTATTTTTTCAAATTATTTAATTAGTTTTCTCTTGAACTGGCTTTCATTAGCTGCAATGAGACCATCATAATATTTAATATACGCAAATAACAAAGTATACCACATTGCATATTTCACGTTTATGTTACACTGTTAACTATTGCCGCCACAATTCTGTTTCTTAATTTAGTTTACATCATCAACAAAATATAATAATTCAGTTTCTTCTTTAGAATACGATGGTATTAATGAACTTATTTTACAGTACAAGCCATTAGTAAGGATGCAGTATCATGTAATATTTCACATATTTATTCTGAGAAAGACTTTTTTTTTTCTTTTTTTACTGATACGTTAATGAAATGAGATAGTTATATTTATTCAATTTTTGGATTTCACAATTAAATTTTCTCGGTGAAAATGCAATATCGGAAATGTAATCGTTGTTACTAAAAAAAAAGGAATATATATATTGGTTTCTCATTATTGGGAAGGTAATCTTGACACAAATTATCAGCTCTAATCCCAGCCAGTTATTTCAATAGGATTAGGATTCTTAAATTGTTAATGTTTCATAATAATCCTATTTGCCGAATGAAAATAGTGATTTATTTTTTTAGAACAAAAGAGGCTAAATCAAAATATATCATTCTATTGTTACTGTAGCTCCTCTAATTCGGAATATGCACAGCTGCTATTTGTGTTGAATATTATAATTTCTGGAATACCAGATAAACAAACACGATTTTAACACATCCTTACCAAACTTGTTTCCGGAATATTATTTTTATGTAAGATTTTTTAAAGAAAATATTTGTCAATATCCTTGATTTTTTTTTCTCTATCTCCAGACCTCGTTTTTTTTTAGGGAACATATTTTATTAACCCTTTTTATCTTTCCGTCAATCTTTCTATAATACATTGTCAAATAAAAAAAAGTTTGAAACCATTGACCTTTCTCCTTGACTGCAACTTTTCACCTGCTTGTTGCTCAAAGATCAGCTGTGTTCTTTAATCTGTGTATGAATTGCTGAAACCGGTAAATTTTTTCTTCCTTTTTTTCATTGTTTGTGCAGCAACAACTGAGAAGACGACATGTTTTTCCCCTACTGCGGGAGTTTTGCTGGAAATTTTGAAGTCGTTAAGGAATGGATTTTTCATAGCATTGTGTGAGGCTAGAAGTACCGCAGATGAGCTGTTCTTTTTCTCTGACTTGCTTTTTCTTATGACAGGTGGCTTAATAGCCACGTCATTGTGGAAAATCGGCGTGGAAGTGTCAGCATGTCTTATTCCTTCTTCGTCTTCACTGATGCTAACTTGGCCTTCGCGAATTCGCAAATAAGACGGTTGATCGCTGAAGGATATGAGCGCGCGCGCGTGTGTGTGTACGGGGTATCTCGAATTACTTTTATGGCTTTTACGCTCATTGGTGTGTGTTATCATTTTCTAGCAGTCCTTATGATGATGATAAGACAAGGCGACGCGCTTTGTCAAAGTGGATGATGATGGTCTGAATCAGCAAACTACTCGCTTTCTTTGTTTATGTATATATTTTCTCATTAATGGGAACAAGTATTGATATTATAATTAAACTTTTCTCCATATCGATAATTCTGAATAACTTTGCATCTAAGCACTGTTTGGTGTTATGTGGCCTGTAAATAAAATGAAGTTGGCTGATTAAACTGTTAGATTATCAAAATTTTATATTTTGAAGCTACTATTTTCAAAAATATATTGTGCTTAATTATACTTTTTAGTAATTATTTGAATGTACGTGATTGAATCGTATGGTCTCATTTTAAATTTTAAAAAGAAAATGCGATGAGATTGAGTAGAAAAAAAATCTAATGCCTCAAAAAATTCAATTTGTTTAAGAGAAAAGATTTTGAGATCAGAGAAATATTATACTAAACTACTTTTCCTTATTACCATATTTCTTGGAAAACAAAAAGCCAAGGGAAGCGAAAATTTTAATTCTAATAGAGTGAGGGAGTAAACCGTTTCAGAAATTTTTTTGGACCATAATTAAATAGTTAGAATAATTTGAAGAAAATAATTTCTTTCTGATATATATTAAACTTTTGAAAAACCCAAATCTTTCAAATTTTGTTGGACAAAACTCTTTAGAGGAGAAAAATGAATTTTTTTTTAAGAATTGAAATGAGTCATTTGACGGAAGTAGTGTTTATTATATTACAACCGTTTTTCGTTGCACATCTTCTCCTTTCAATGCATTATTTTATCTTTTCGGTTTCGCTTTGATAGTTTCAAGGTCGTATAAGGGCTTTTATATCTATAATTCGTGGAGCAAATTCTTTTGAATTTTTCTTTATAACTTTGTTACTTTTTAATGTTTTTATTTCTTTTGATTCATTGAGTACAATTTTTTTTGGAATACACACAATGGTGTTTAAATAATCGACATAATTTTTCTTTCTCAATTGGGTAATTTTCCGTATGGTTACATCATTTTCTTGAAAATAATATAGTTTGAAGGTCGATATGTGCATGTGTTTATGAATTGAATTGATAACATTGTTTTGCGAGCCACAATTCAGGAATAACAGAATAATTCGGAAAACTATTTTTAAAAAAATCTTGTATTGGATATCAATAATCACATTTTAAAAATTCACGAATTTGCTATTAGCAAAGTTGTAAGGTATTATTTTCCAGAAACTAATTTTTGACTCTATATTTCTATAACCTAATAGTCAAGATAACGGATTTCATGGTCGCTATTGTTCAAGTCATTCTACTGATTCGAGTCCCAATTCCTTGAAGGACCCGTCGCCTTTTAATTTTATATAATAAATATCGGTTGAAAAAAAATTGATCCAAGCATTCGGAATTTTTTAAAAACTAAAAAAAGTATACTTTTTAATATAAATTTGCTTTTAATGAATGATATTAGATGCATATAGAAAAGTGAGAGATATAAAATTTTACATAAAAAGAATAATGCTACTATGCGCGTTATTGAATAAATTTCATTCTTTTGAATACTGAAAATAAAATTTTTATTGCTGTATAGAAAAATATATCCATGTATAATTTTCCTTAAAGTACATAGCTATATACAGTTAAAATGACGGGTAACTGGTTCTCTTGCAATAAATTAAAAACGAATTGCCGAGCAATGCGTATCAGCCGTCAAATTTTGGAAATGTGTTTTGAACAGTTGGCAGATTGCTCGGTGAATTAGTTATGAAGTTATTAAGAAGGCGTTGACTTGGTCCTGATACATGAATCAATTTACGCACAATTGACATTTGCCAGAACTGCTGTCAATCATACTCACAGAGCGAAGTCTTTATCATGAGATGGTATTTGATTTGATCTGCGAGGTTAACTAGAGATGTGAAGGTTATGAATTAGTAAGGCTCGATACTTTTGGAGACATAGGTCGTATTTATATAGTTGGGATACGAGTTCTCTCTACTGAATTCTATTGCTCTGTAATTGAAAAACATGGCTAAGAGTTTTAAACAAAAAAGGCTTATTGGTAATGAGTTTAAAATGTCGCTTAGTGTTATCGAAAGTGGCCACGTTATTTTGAAATTAAAAATTTTTTTTTAAAAACATCTGCATTATCCCTTAAATGCATGGGTTTTTTTGTTTTGAGTTTTAAAAAATCGTTTTTCATAGGAATGCCGTCATAGGTTACGTAAAAATTAAATAAAAAAATTCTAGGTAATAATGAGTATTTATTTTGAAAAAGGTGGAGTGTAGACTCTTGGCAGCATACAATATTTCTCAAAAATCTGGCATACATCCAATAAAATTTTCAAATGCAGCATCAAACATTGATAGTTTGTTTACCTGACGACAACACAAGTAATCTTTTTTTTATTAGATAAATTACTCCTTTATAAGAGAAACTCGAAAGTAGAAAATACCGCTTCAAGTAACACACTAAACTTTATCACTCACCACATTCATATATCAAAATAATAATAGTAATTTACACGCTGAAATTAATCTTTTTTTCCACACATGATTTATTGTCGGTAATTATCAACGTGCAAAACGCAAGCATTCAGGTTTTTGAATAAATTTAAGTGGAATTGGAAAGTAGACAATTGCCAACGATATGCATTTAAGGGTTAACCTCACCTTTATCTTTTTTGGTAACTACCATCCACATCACTGAATTGCTGAATGTAATAGCAAATAATCATCTGTCCAAGGTAATTGTGGGTGGCTATTGTCGCAACTCGTTGCCAACTTTGTTGCAGTCCAGTCATAGGCTCGAATTCTGTGGCCACTTAGGACCCTCGCAAAACGGGGCTAATTAATAGTCGCTAAATCTGTCGAGGTTCTATGTCTGTACGCATAGAGTAGCAGTTAGGGGAATGGGGTGTCAGTTCGCGCCGTATTATCCTTGTCAAATGACACCCGCCGTGGTGAGGGGGCGAGTTGCACGTTAAATATGTCGAGGCTCAAACGTCCGTTGGTGTGATGTGAATATTACGAGAGGGGGTGCCGGCTCAGGTGTCGTCAAAATTACAAGGTCCGTCGCCAAAAGCCCTTGAGTAGATGAACAGTTCAGAATATTCACTCACTCGCCCTCGTCTTTTGGCCGTGGCTCTAAATTAAGAAGTTTGTCGCCAATAGCTTTCATGTTACTTTTGAAAATGACTTTAGTAGTCATTAGTAAATAATCATTGAGTTTCAGCTTCTTTGCAGTGTTTAATCAGGTAAATTAGAATTTCCACGTAATCATGTAGTGTACTCAATTATATTGTGTTATGGAAGTATAAATGGTAATACAGGTTTGTATTTGAAGTGTATTATACTTGCAAATTTATTGCTTCTAATAAAGCTTAAAAAGAATCTATTTAAAAGAATCTGTTGATAAAAGTGTATGGAACTGTATTAACAACGCACAAACTACACATTAAAAAAAAAAGGTTGTTTTCTTTTTTGTAGAATATTTTTAATGATAAGGAAAATTGAAAACACGGAATTACGAGTCATCAACGATTTTACTTGAGCATCTTGTTTAAGGAGAGGGGTAAAAGTCAAGGAAAACAATGATGTCAATACTTAAAAAAACTTATTATTTTTATAAAAAGTGTACATCACATGTGTTTACCAAGTTTTGCGGGATTTTGGTTAAAGTTAAGAATGTGTATTTACCTTTTTCCTATCTTTAAACCGGTATCATTTTTGCTTGATTTGCTTACAACTTGACGCTAGTTTAAAATATTTATTCCATTATTTCTTTAGTACATTGTATGGAACCAGTAGTTTGGTAATTAGCTTCCGGATTTAAAGAACGCACGCACCGGATGTCCTTGTAATCGAATGAAGTTGTGCTTTTTGCAATGTGAAGGTTCTGAATAGCATTATATTTAGATTATAAAATTTGCTTCAAACTAGTTTTCAGATGTCACGTTTGATTCTTTAAATATTCGATCATAGTTAAATAGTAGTATATTGAATTACGCGAAATTAAGAAATTTCCGTCTTTTACGTTTCATTTTTCCATTAAAAAAATTACTGATTCATTTCAACCGTGAACATCTGTTTCTATTATGAATTTGTCCATAAGTATAAAAAACTACGTCGGTCGGTGAGGACATGTTGGAACCCATACATGTATAAAATTGTTTTAAGGACATTTTGACAAAAAACATTTATTTAAATATAATATTTTGGCAAAAAATTAACTTAGAGTAATCTCTTTTCCAAATTTTCTCCTTTTGTGAAAAATGGTTCAATTATAATAATATTTTGCCTCTATATAGCTCAGACCTCTCTACAGAGGCTCAACTAGAATTTTCAAAAATTCACATTATTTTCAGAGGTACCACCAATTGAAATAATTATTCGCGTTTTTTTTCTTAAAATTTTTCCCTTCTGTTGTCGTAAAACATGGATAAACCCACTTCTAAGTTATGAATTTCAAAAATTCTAGTTGAGCCTCTGTAGAGAAATCTGAGCTATATACAGGCAAAATATTATTATAATAGAAGCATTTTTCGCAAAAGGAGAATGTTTTGAAAAGTGGTCATTCTATGTTCATTTTTTGTCAAAATATTGTACTTAAATAATTTTTTACTGTAATACTATTCTTAAAACAATTTTATATACATTTTCTAATCTAAGTGACACTAAATATCATAAATATTACCATTTATACGCTTTAGCAAAATTACGGTTCCGAACGTAGTCGGATACCTTAAGTAATTGCAAGAATTTATTTAATTTACACTATTTATGTTTTAAAAATATTTTAGTTTTTCATATATTAAAGAAATGTTTCATTTCTCTTATGTTGTAAACATAGTAAAAATTTGGGATTTTTATAAGCATATAACATGCTACTTATTACTAAATTGAGGCAATTAAAATGTTCTAATTTTCGCTGAGGTCAGTTGATTCGGATAATTGTCTTTTTATAATACTTAATTATTATTATTATTTCTCTCTCTTTACTTTTTATCAAAATGAGAAATCTCCCACGGGAAAGATTAAATTACCTGTAATTTCTTGATAGGTTTGTTCGTAAAAATTTAAATTGCTTTTTAAATCAATATACGGAGGAATAATGCGTTCTCATGTGAAGGATTTGAAAATTCTCTATGTGGTTTCTTGAAAAATTTTACGCATTGAACGCAATTGTAGAAGATATTATTTGTCATTTTTTATTTTGCCCTAAGTTAAGCTTTGGTTCAGATGAATTAAAATGAGAAATTCTAATACACAAGTTTTTGTCCGTCCTTTGCATGAAGGAAATACGTGAGAAATGTGAAAATAAAATTTTTGTATTTACTCATGAAAGTAGCAATTTTTTTCTTTTGCTGTTTTTCCACTACAGTATGCCATAACATAAGAGCAGGTATAAATTTATAAAAAAACTTTGTAATTTTCAGCCATTTAGATTAGATTTTTGTTAAACAAAAACATAAGAGGTAGCATTTCAAGAAAAATAAATTGCTATATAAAATTAATACAAATTTTTACATCTCTAAAAACAATGTTAAAAGAGCTAATCCATTTCCTTTTAAATGACGTATAAAATTTAGTGAAATCTAACCATTTAAAATTTTAACTGCTGTATCAAATATGTATTAAGTTATAATTAAGGAATTGACTTTAATTTAAGCATATAATTTTGTATTTTCCCTGATTGTATTTGAATATAAAACTTAAAATTAACGAATCCTTATCAAATATACGATAGGAAAGTTAAATCTTAAAATAATCAATTAGGAGCATGATTTATAGTATAAAGTTAAGACGTGGCTGCATATAGTAGCAGAGCTTGACTCTGAATAGACGGTGTCGTGTGTAACGTTAGATACTTTTGTGTATTCTGACTGGACATTGTCTGCTCCTGGCAAGGTATTAAAGTTCATTAAGTAGATGGCAACTTAATAGTTAGTTTTGTGTGTTATATATATTAGAAGTTCAGAGTAATGTGACCACCGCTAAAAGCTTATTAAGCTGGTGTTATTACGACGAAAGTATAAATAAACCACTTTTTCTCTTGTTTTTCAGTCAGAACTGACCTCCATTTTATTCTACTTAAATGGATTTAGCAGGTGTTTTATTTTTTCATTTGATAAGGCCAGGGGTGGCGAACCTTTTTGATCAACGTGCCATTTTTTCTTTAAGAAATATGTAATGAGGTATAGACGTGCCGTGTGTCAAATAATTTTTACTTGTGATTATTGAGAAGATATAATGAAACTAATTACTAACAGCTTCAAACTTAAAAAAAAAAAAAAAAAAAACAACGAAAAAATACATTTGGCACTGTGTAGTAGGAAATATTTTATTTATACGTGTAATTCAAATTAAAGTAACATTAGTGAATTCTTTTGTGGCAGATTAGTTGACAAATAACTTGTATTAGGATTGTAAGATTTTCCTTTTGGTAGAATGCAAGCTGTGAATTGGAGTCATCTGCCAAATGGTTTGTTTCTAAGCGAGACTTTAATGTTATTCATCTCTGAAAATAATGACTTGCATGTATAAGGTATATGAGAGAAAATATGGTTAAAATAGCATGAGCCAGTTTCTTCAAACAGCTAAATGTATCTGGAATCAAATTCCATGTTTCTAAAATTTCAGTACTAGCATTTTTACTTATATTGCTTGTTTGTTTTCTGTTTTCATCAATTCCAATTTCTTTTTTCAACAGATTTTTGAATCCATATCGAACTAGACTGGTAATCAATCAGTTGCATTTCAAAATTTTCGATTTACAACTAATCGAATTGGGACAAATTCAGTTTATTAAATGAAGTCACATCAGGGTACACGAAAAACTTGAGCGTTTCTGATAATTCTTTGTACTGAGAAAATCTCGCTGAAAACTGACCGATCATTCGCGTTTGTTCGTAATTCTTCATACTGAACTTTGTTATTTTGAATTAAAATGCAAACTGTATTTTGATCAGTGATGCACCCAAAATATTGTCACGTGCCATTGGTTTGCCATCCCTGGACTAGGCTATTCAGAAAATATTTGTATGTTACTTTTTAATTTTATGCTTGTCGTTTAGTAATTTTATTTTTACTCTCACAATTTATTATATAGATGAGAAAAACAGTTGCGCGATAGATAGTGCGGTCACTAATAGTTTAATAAGGAAGCGAAAACTACAAGTTTATTATTTATTTCGCGGTGAATAACAGACGAATGTAAAGAGTGATTGTTTAAAATGTAGAAATGTTTTAGATTTCTTCATACTTCTTGAATCGTCACCATTTCGTTTAGCTAGAACTAGTGTGGTTAGATGCATCTAAAAACCTTTTGTTCTGTAGATAAAAGTAAAATAAACATCTTATTTTTCAAAATATATAATTACATGCATTGAGATTATTTTATTTTTTATCTTTTTAGGAAAGATTGAACAAAAATGAACGCCAAAGATTTCGAGAAGAAGCAGAGATGCTCAAAGGACTTCAAAATCCAAATATTGTACGATTTTACGATTACTGGGAAATGGATATGCCACCGAAGGGAAAGTACCTTGTACTAATAACGGAATTAATGACATCCGGCACATTGAAAACGTAAGGCAATTTCTTTTCATTAATTGTACACTTTTTTAAAATTATTTGTTTCCACTGAAAAAAACCCGGATTTTAATTTTCTTGTTGCTTCTTAGTCTTAGTACCTGAATGATAATTAAAAGGCGGAGGGGGGAGGGAATGTTAGTGAAAGTCGGTACTTTAATATACATGTTTCTTTTAACTATCATGTTTGTAATAAACAAAATTAAAAGACTGCTTTAACAATAGATCTTTTATGTGCAATAGTAAAAAAGGGAGTATATTGTGGTATAAGTATTTTATATGTAATGGTAAGTATTTTTTCCCCATGTAGTAAATTCAGTTACAAAAACTATACAACACATATCTGAATGAGAAGTTTCTAAATTATTTTCCAAAGTTTTAAATATTTAGAATGCTTACTTGGTAAATTAATGTAGAAATTAATTTACAAGTGTCTGATTGAAACATATTCCAATAAATTGTGACTATGAGATTTAAATATTTTTTAGGTATTTGAAGCGTTTCAAGAAAATCAACATTAAAGTAATCAAATCTTGGTGTCGACAGATTTTGAAAGGATTGCATTTTTTGCATTCTAGACAACCTCCTATCATTCATCGTGATTTAAAGTGCGATAATATTTTTATTACTGGAACCACAGGTGCTGTCAAAATTGGAGATTTAGGTTTAGCTACGCTGAAGAATCGATCCTTCGCCAAAAGTGTTATAGGTGAGTATTTGTGAATATGGATTGAATGTATTTAAAAATATATTGTACGACCACTTCTTCCTTACAAGAAATAGGGTATAATTTATTAATATATAAGAAAATGAAATTAAAAACAACAACATTTCTTTTTTACTTAAAAGTTTTAATTGATTTAAATGAATAAGAGCCATAAAATAAAGGAAATTTGATAATTCAAGTTTAAAGGCATTAAGAATTCCAATTTTAATGAATGCTTTGTGTTTAAATAAATTGTCTTTAAGTTTGGAAATTCTTAATATAGAATTGTTGTTCTCATCCTCTTTGATGTTTGTTTTCTAAATGAAAAAGTATTACATAACAAGATATCTTAATGAGGGTTTTTAGACAGGGGTGTAATTACTGCCGTATCAGCCGTTTTAGTGATACGAGGCTTCCAAGCCTCAGGGGCCTCAACTTGTGCGAGCAAAATGTCCTTAACTATCTAGTGGCTTCAAAAAAGGACACCCAAGAAATTCTGATACACTGGACTGGCTACGCCAGTGGTTTGAGAGTGGGGTGCCATCCTTGTCACTTAACCACGGTTCAAATATACGAGATCCTTTACCAATAGTGCCTGTGTTGCTTGTAAAAGAGATGTTGTGGCCGTGGTAGCCTAGTGGTCAAGGTTTCGGACTCGTGCCCGGCATATACTGAGTTCGAGCCTAGTACCGCTGAAGAGCCGCCGTGTAGAAGGGGTCGATGCATGTTAAATACGTCGAGCCTCAAGCGTCCTCCCATTGGTGTGGAAGTTAGGAGAAGGGGGTACCAGCTCAAGTGTCGTCCTGGTCACTTGATCATGGTTCAAAAATTACGGGGTCCGTCGCCAGTAGTCCTCGTGCAGCTTTATAGTGCGACGTAAATCTGTGTCTCTCTCTAAAAGAGATGTTTATGAACATTCAGTTAAGTTACACAAAAGACAACCTCACAAATTCTTATTTTCTTCAACTTTTTATAATATAATTGATTTCCTACTCTATTGCTCTTACCTTTTCGGCAGTTCGAGAGTTTTTGAAATTTAGAACTTCTACTAAGCTTTGTGCAGCAAGAGTCAATTTCATCATTTTATTGCTAAAAAACGTATCTCTTTGAACTTTACTTTTTGCTCGTGACTATTGTAGTTATTTTTAGAAGTAGAAGATGTCTGAATTAGAAAAAGGAAAAATTATTTTTTTAATTTATTGTTAAAAATATTTTTCTAATATTTTAACATTATGTGTATACTTATATGCAAGTTTGATAATTGAAAACTGAATTGTTTAAAAGTCAATAATGTGTGGATATGTTGAATTAGTTCGATTATAATATGCATTTGCATATGCTCTAAAACTTTCATTTAGATATTCATATTTGTTATAGAATGGTGAGTGTGTTGTCAAAAAAAGCTATTTAGAAAATGCCATCTAAGAAAATTGCTGAGATGTTGCTAATATGAATGATAAAAAAATGATTTGAAGCTTTGATTTTGATCTTTAGTGTGAGGTATTACTGTTGTGTTCTTCTAAATGAATCTAAGAGGTGTTGCAATTTTTTTAGCAGGTGATAATTGTCAGTTTTGGCAATTAACAACACTGGCGTAGCTAGTCTTGAGTGGGCCCTGTATGAAAAATCTTTAGAGGCTCTTTGTGGTTCCCCTTAGCATTTTACGATTTTTTACTTACACATGTTGAGGGTCAATGTAGCTTGGAGGTACCGCATCATTGATACGATGATAGCTACAACCCTGGTTATTAATCATTTCAATATCATCATTATGATTAATTGTAAGCAAACGTCCTTATGGAGGTATCTAAGTAAGCCAGTAACAGCCTCCGGACAGTAGTGATCACTTTTGTCTCGTGGTATGCTACGTGCTTACGAATCCATAGGTCGCGGGTTCTATCCCCGACATTGATGACCTTGGCTGAAAAGAAAAACGCAAAAAACCTTCTGATGTATCGTGGCACCATGTTCCCACAAAACGAGCAATCAAAAGTCGTCAGACTCACTTGACACAACAGTAACAACTCCCACCCTCGCCATAACAGCAAATATCTCGTTCGTTCGCCTATCCACCGACTCACTGGTGGGGGAGTAAGGACTGTGGTTGTATCTAAATAAGCCAGTAACAACCTCCGCACAGGGGTGATCACTTTTGTCTAGTGGTTAAGTTACTTGGCTTCGAATTCATAGATTGCGGGTTCTATCCTCCTGTCAGTCGTGTTTTGATATTATAATCAAAAATAAATAGTTTTCTATCTACCTTGCACAATGTTATGATAGACTGTGAAGAGGAAAAAGAATTTGAATTATTCAAAATTAATACTGAATTTTTTTTATCCATGCTCTTTTATCTCTTTATTATAAGTAATGCATATTTTAATGTTAAAATGAGTTTCTTGCATATATGTTTTATGAATCATGTTGCATATTTTGTAATATCTACTACTGATTCAAACAAATAGTATAATTTTATCAAAGGTTGTTTCTTAAAAGCTTAAAATAGTTTGTAATCTATTAATATACATATTCAATAATGAATATTTTTTTAAAATTTAAAGATTTAAACAGTTGGGAAAATGGAACATTTTAAATATTTCTATTACAGTTATGTAAAATATTTAAGTAATTTGCTTTGAAGAAATTTCATTAATTTTATTTTTGCTGATAAGTTTTAATGCATAAATTGCTTGTTGTCTTTTCATTTAAAATCAAAATGAGAAAAATTACCATTTGAAAATGTTATGTATGTAGAAAACATTAGTTATAGGATGCTCTAACATTTTAATTTAATTGCTACAGTTAATATTTTAATAATCATTTGTTACTTTTTTATCATATGCTTACATATTCAAATTTTGCACTAATGTGAACAATGTGAGTAGATCCTTATCATTGTTTTAAAATTTATTTTTATGGAAGTGTATTATGTCATAAAAATTGTTTCAATGTATAAAAATTGTTTCAATGTCATTGAGAGAAAGATAAGTAATTATCTAAAAATAATTATATTTTTATTTGATATTGTTCATTAAGATACTTTTAAGTTTATCATGTTTACCCCCTCCCTCCAAAAATAAAATTAAAAGATTTTTCCTTTTCAAAGAGTTGCAATTTTACTTAGTTTATATAAATGTGAACTATATAAATTCTTAATGAACTTAAAGAAAGCTAATTGAATGTATGTTTACATGTCTTTTTATTTATTGGCTTTAGCACGAAACAATTTTTGGCTTAAAATATTTCACAATGAATCAAATCAATTTTTTTAATAATTGAATCGCTTATTCTGTATTGATAATTTTGACAGGAAGACTTATGCATTCTTAAACATTTGATATTGGATAATACTAAAAAGATATATATTAATGCTGCTAAATTCTGTATCTAAAGTAATTGTAAAACATATTAAATGAAAAAAAAGTTTATTATTAAAATTCCAAAATATATTAAAAGTTTAATCTTGTTTAAAATATTCTGATCAAATTTTATTAATGATTATTTGTTTTGTTGCAATTTCTCTCGATAACTACCGTTTGTGTATTCAGTTTGAGAACAATTCAAAACTGAACTATAATAAATACTGTGTTTGAGTGGAGAATCGTATATTGTTTTTGATGCTGGTAATTGGTTGAATATATATGTATAAATATAATTGTTTTGTACCAGAAAAAAATGTTGACTAACCAGGTGGTAAACGGAGTTATGGATTTTAGTTTTATTTGAAAATGGGAGAAATATTTTCAAGGAGTACATAAAGAACATAAAAGTATTTACAAATTCTTTTTTTTTTTTTTTCTGCATGAAGCATTAATTTTGGGTGATTGACTTCTATTACTGATAAGCTTAACAAAATATTATGATTTTTTAAATCCCGTCTCATTACACCTATCCTCTTTTACAAGTGAAAACTTCTTTAATGAAGGAGTTAATTTTTGAAATTGAGATTACATAAGTTTCAAATGAAATTTACCTTTAAAGTCTGGAAAAAACTCTTCCCCCATAACAGTTGTAAAAGTTTTAAAATTTTAGAAAATAATTAAAATTCATTGTATAAATCAAATTTATATCCCTAAGTTAAATTCTGTTATATAAAAAGTTAACTAACAAATTTATTGATGTAAATAAATAAGTTTTCAGATAATAGTTACATAAAATATATAGAATTTTTAATCAAACAGAGTAGTAATGAATTAAAAATGTAAACACAATATGTAAGGAGGTAGAGTATTATTGAAATTTTATGGTACTGCTTTTGTATTATAAATATGCTATAAGAAAACAGACAGTACTTATTACATAATAATCATTATGCATTTCATTACTTGTGTTACTCGTTTAAAATTCAATTCTTAATTTGAAATGTTTCATTAATTTTATTTATTCATTTTCATTAATATTTTTTGAACTATCTTATTTGATCAAGATATAGCTAAAAAATCCAATGAAAAAAAATGTACCTATAAATTACTTAACATGTATAATCAAATATTTAGATTTATTAAATATAAACTAGGTTTACTATCAAAATTATTTTATGAAAGTTCTCTTTTTTTAAAACAAAAAAGAATTGCTCTTCTTTTCTTTGATTCAATGCATAGTAAATTAAAGTTAAAAACACATTGTCTAGTTTATTCAAGATTTTTTAAAAAAATATTTTTGATAAATCTCTTTTTCTATTTTTTCTCGAAGATGTCTTCATGATTTTAATTTGAATTTTTTTCTGTTAGGTATGGCAAAACCGTACAGAGGGGAAAAAATCTGTAGGCTGTTAAGTTATTTTGTTAAATTTTTTGGTTAATCTGTTAGTTATATCAAAACATCTTAAATTTTAATCCAAATATTTTCAACACATACAACACAGAATTAAGTTATTTTTTTAATAATATCAATTATTTTGTGGATTTTATAATTAATAGGAAAAAAAGTTTATTGAACTTTATTCTCTAGGCACGCCTGAATTTATGGCGCCTGAGATGTACGAAGAAAACTACAACGAGTCCGTTGATGTCTATGCTTTTGGAATGTGTATTTTAGAAATGGCTACATCTGAATATCCGTATTCTGAATGCACTGGTCCAGCTCAAATTTACAAGAAAGTTACTAACGTAAGAACGTAAATAATAAGATTATTTTTAAAATAAAATTTTCTGTTTTTTTCGCATTTATTTTGCAGCAAAATATTGATTTAGTTGCTGTTTTGGCATTTTTAGAGCTAAATCTTATTTTTCCCTCCTTTCTTTCCTTCAGAAATTTTGATCTCGCTTACAACTCAAATCGAATTCTTTATTGATAACAAAATATGCCGGCTGATGATGAAAACTACTCCAGTGAATAAAATAATAAAGAGCATTTAAAAATCTTATCTAATTTAAATTTATTACTCTTAATTTATTCATTAAAAATGCAATTTTTTACTACCCTAGAATCGTATAAATATATAATATTAAACTAATTAAATAAAAATCTATAAGAGCAAAACATCTAGCAAGGGAGAAGTAAAATTAAGAAAAAATAAGATAGTGACAATAACATAAATTCTTAGACCTTGGGCTAAAATTGCAGAATCAAACAATGTTTTTTAAAGTGCCAGATTTCCCTTTTATTTGCCTATATTACTGGACAGAAAATAAAATGTATTAAATGTAAAGTAGTTAACAAATGTAAAATGACCAAATTAATTTGTAACAAATCTTATTTATGTTCCAAAAATGTCAAATATACTGTATTTACCTTAGTAAATAAAATAAACAAACAAAAAGAAGCAACAGGACTGCATATTCAGATATAAGTGATTATAAAGTAGTCTTTAATCAGAGCAACATACACTCATGGGCCAAAAAAAAAAAAAAAAAAAAAAAATTAGCGCACCAAGAAGGAGTCGTCAAAATAAAACGAAATTTTAGATACGTAATGACTACTTCAATATAAGTAAATAATTAGAAAATCAAAGAAAAAGGCAAAATAACGGAGGATTTAATACCTTATTGAACCCCCTCTAGCGCGAATGCACGATGCGATACGATCGGGTATTGAGGCATACAAGTTCTGTATGATGTCTTGAGACATTTCGTTCCATATTTGCTGTAACTTTGCCCCTAGTTCATTCAAATTCGTGGGATGCCCAACTCGCCGTCCCAAATGATCCCAGATATGCTCGATTGGAGACAAATCTGGGGATCGGGCAGGTCAAAGAAGGGTAGTAACAGTGCGGAGACAGTCTTGTGACACCCTTGCCGTATGAGGCCAGCATTGTCTTGTTGAAAAATGGCTCCTGGGGGGGAGCCGTTGCATGAGTGGCAACACATGTGGTTGCAGGATGTCATGGACATACTGCTGGGCTGTCATGGTGCCACGGATCAATACTAGGGGTGACCGTGTATTGTAGGCAATGGCACCCCCTACCATCACACTAGCTGTGGGACCGCTGTGTCGCTGTAAAGCAAAGGCAGTATTGCGGCGTTCACCACGGGGTCTTCACACACGAACACGATTGTCATCACTGCTGAGATTGAATCTGGATTCGCGCGTCGCAAAAGACGACCCGGTTCCGTTCCGCTTCAGTCCAGTTTCCTCGTGAGTGGCACCACTCCAAAAAGGAGGCGTCGATGGGTGAGTGTCAAGGGCAGCACTCGTAATAGGCGCCGCGATTCCAAATGTCCTTCAGTCAGGCGCCTTCGTATGGTTCGAGAAGACACAGGGGCCCCTAATGAAGGTGCTACCTGTGTCTAGATGGCGGCCAATGAAGCAATTGGCTGTACGTGTGCATTTCTTACGATGTGGCGTTCTTCTCGACGACTTGTCTGTCGAGGGTGTCCTGAGCCTGGTCGTGTAAATTACATCTCTCGGATCCACTGGTCCCAACACCTCTCAATACAATCAGAGCGGCCTAATTGACGAGCTAATCGCCTAGCTGACCACCCAGCTTCCGTCATGCCCAGCGGTCGTCAAACTTTTTGACCTCTCGGACCAGTAAATTCATATTTTAAATCCCGCGGACTACTAATAGGATTTTTTAAGTGTTAAATATATTTATAAAAAAGATTGTGATCTAAGAACACATAAAATGTACCCAGGTAATAAAAGGAAATTATTAATTGTAACCAAATTACGAAAGCTTTCTTAATAAACCGTAATAAAATAAACTGTAAAAACAAAACAATTAAAACATGGTTTAAGCATATCAAACTTTTAGCATTATACATTCCTAGTGTGATGGATGTACCTGTTTACTTCAAATAAGGTTATGGATATTTTGATCCAATGTTGTTACTACATTTATATTTCAAGCTCAGATCAGTACCGTGTTTTGATGGCTGTGACAGATGAATAGGCCTTTTCACATAAATAAGTTGTGGAGATCTGAATCAGAATTTTCATCTCCTGTTCACTAAGAAAAGGGTATTATTTATGGGTATTTAAGGGTACTTTTTATGGAAAGCCAAAACTGAGATTTTGATAAGGATAAACGAAATTTAAATTTGAGAGTTTCGTCGGACGATAGGTTAGGCTTTCTTTTAGATGCATACTTAAATTATCTTGGATTTTCACTGCAAACGGATACATTATCCGTATTTTACCATGTCAGTACGACATATTTACCGTGACGTTATTCTAAGAAGTGACATTATACTACGAATTAACGTTTTTATAACTTTTCACGTATTATGAATTAAATTATGTTTTAATGCATCTTAAAACATATAACTTAACGTGATGAATAAGTGTATCCTACATTTTTCTGGGGACCAGCAAAACTTTCTCGCGGACCACGGACCGCCACTTTGGCGACCTCTGATCATGCAGATTGGGCTGCGGTAGCCCAGTGGTTAAGGTATCCAACCATGGCAGGCATGTCATGAGTTCGATCCCAGTACCAACAAAGACCCGCCGTGTAGGGCAGCGATTCACGCTAAATCTGTCGAGAGCTGAAACATCCTCCCGTTGGTGTGGTGTGGTAGTTAGGAGAGGGGGTGCCAGCTCAGGTGTCGTCCACGTCACTTGACCATGGTTCAAAATTACGTGGTCCGTCGCCAAAAGCCCTCGTGTAGCTGAACAGTGCGACGTTAATATTAACTCACTCACTCACTGACTGATCATGCAGATGATTCTCCCCCTCTCAAACTGCGACAGCTGCTCATGTTGTCTTCGAAAACGGCATAATGGCATGTATACCTCAGCTCTTCCTTTGTAAACGATTCAGCGCACTCAAACAAGCTTTGGTTACCTGTTTTATACTCCATGGAGAACAAAGTTAAATGCCCTCTACCGGCAATACGTAATGCGTAATCACGCTGCGTATCTCCCCGACATGTACCTTCAGCCAAGCCAAGTTTCGTTACGATCCCGCAATTATTTCTTAGTGCGCAAATTTTTGTGTCCATGAGTGTATATATGGAAAATATGAAAACAATATATAAAATTTAATATTTTATTTAAACCAAGGGAAAGTGAAAAAATAAGAACAGTAATGTAATTAAATAGTTATCCAAACCAGTGAACTGGTAGCGATATCTTTGATTTAGTAAATAAAGATATTAATAAGTAAATTAAATCAATGACATTTAACTCGTACATTTGTAATAAGTTCAGAAATTTAATTGTCTTATGTTGTAAATGTTCATATAAATTTTTTGAAATTATTAATTTTATCACAATTTTCATTAACTAAATAATTGCACTGCAAAAAATTAACTACTATTTATATTGTACTATTCCAGAATATAACTTTAAAAATAATAAAATTAAAAGCTTACCTTTTATCACACAAAAATATTACTATTTTATTTATTATCTATAGCAGGGGTGGCCAACCCAAATGACCTCGCGGGTCACTTCGGAAGAACTTTACAATCCCGCGGGCCGCATATAAAAATATATATCTTTATATTAGATTTGGATCCATTATAAAGATTTGTTGGAGTGAAAATTTAACACAAATTGATTCATTATTGTTTTCAGTGTTTTTCATGTATACAAACATAGATAGTATAATAATGCAATGATTAAATAATGTTTAATTTATTTAATTAGTGAGATATGTTTCTCAACTCTTTCACTTAGTTTTTGCATGTCGATCTTAATGCATGTGTATTTTCGTATCGTAATTGATGTTGTGGATTTTCGTGCATTAAGTTTGATGTTTGATAGATTTAAGTTTGATAAATTTCTATTTAGAAAAAAAAAAAGAAATTCGTAGTAACAGAAGCAACGTGATAAAATAACAGTTATGGAATTTATTTTTTACAACCCCCCCCTTTTTAAACAAAAAATATTGTACAAAATAAAATAGTCGAATTTTGCAAAGTTGTAAAGAATCTCGCTGACCGCAAAATTATTCAAGGTGGGCCACATTCGGCCCCCGTCCGCGGGTTGGACACTCCTGATCTATAGTATGCAAAGTTTCATCAAGGAAATTAGCAGCAAATAGGTTGCTAGTTTTAATTATTTCAATAATTAAGATTAATATGTTTTATCTCCTGTCTAAGTATGTTTTCATCATGAGGTTTATTCATTTTTAGTTATTTTAGTTGGTTAATACTGTTAGTAAGTTTTAAGTGAATTAAACAGTAGTAGTTTTATATAGTTAAAAATTAGGCAGTATTAATGTGACAAATGTAACCTATATGATTTCTTGGAAAAATGTTTAAAATTCCAAATATTGAAATTCATTTTTATTAAAATTGCATGAAATGACTATTGTTTAATGTTGAAAAACTCATTGGTCTTTTCAAAACCTTGAACTCCTTTTATGAAGTACATGTAGTACAAAAAAGGTTTGAATGTATATAAGTACAACACCCTTTTACAAAGTATTTAATATGTATACTACTGTAAGTTATTTTCTTTGAGTGTGATAATATTGAAAAATATTAAAAATTGTATAGAGCAACTAATTAATGAATAAATAAACAGATAGTTCTTTTAGTTTAAATTAATTAATCAAGTCCTAAATTCTCTGAAAAATGTTGATTTGATGATTGGAACTTTTTCAGGGTATTTTACCTCAGAATTTCAAAAAGTGGAGCAGCCTGAACTAAAAGAAATAATAAGTTTGTGTATATCATCTACAAAAGAAGATAGGTTTGTATTAATCTTCATGATATAAAAAAATGAAGTTGTTCTTTATACCTTTTAGATTTACGTTAATATAAATCCAAAATAAGTAGCAAAATATAGAATATTAATTTTTTAATGATTCATGTATTCAAAAATAATCAGCAGTAAATATACTTCTTAAATTCTGTGTATGAGTAGAATGATTTATTTTGCAATGCTTTGATGTGACTTCTAGAATTTTATTTTTGATTTATTATGAAAGCTAATTTCAAGTGTAACTTGAATAATGCTTTAAATTTCATTGTGTTTTTTTTGTTTTATTTGTATCCAAAACAATGTGATAAAAAATTCTGTGACTTTCTTTATGTATGTAATGAATTTCATTACACTAATCATATTGCTAGCAGTGATCATATGGAATGAGGGGGTAATTTGTATTTCTTAATCAGAATTTATGTTTAGTAAAGTCTGGTTCACATTTCGTATTTTGATTCGAATGGTGAAGGATAGGGCTTCAAGTCCTCAGACTGGTGTGGTATGCAAGTTTGGACAGCTTAAGAAAATCCCTTGTCACTAGATCGTAGTTTAGAATTGTGTTGTCAGACTTCGATAGCCCTCTTCATGAAAAATATATAAACTATCATTCAACATCAATTAAATGGTATAGGATAATTTTTGTCTTAAATTTGGTGGTCATTGTGATATAGTAGTTGTAGTTTTTACTTGTGAGTTTTTGCAAAGGCCACTGTGTGATATCAGATCAAGATTTGCATTAATTTCTACCATGTTCTTGTTGTCTTTATAAGTTCCTTGATGCAGTTTTTGGAGAGGGAAGTTCCAACTCAAATGTTTTTCTTATCACTTATTTGTGGTTCATAATTTCACTGCTTGTTACAGCCTATCCATATTTTAGAAGGTGAAACAAATGTGATTTCAATTAAAAAATACTAAACCAAGTCGGTCAATAAATTTGGTAACTAAGCAAAATGTTACTTTAATTTATTTATAAGCAATTGGTCAGCTATATTATTGATATCTACACTATTAAAATTCGTAGGTAAACAAACGTATGTCGTTTTGTATGTTCGTATGTAAAGGGTGTTTTTTTAGAGGTATAGAACTTTAAATTGCAATAAAACAACGATGTATTATTCGATTGACATGAATTTTTTTTTATTCGAAAGATAATCTTGTGGCATTACATTTTAAATATGATTTCTGGCATAGGACTGCCACGGCTGGCTCGGATGTAGTCCAATCTGGACGTCCAATTTTCGATGACTTTTTCCAACATTTGTGGCCGTATATCGGCAATAACACGGCGAATGTTGTCTTTCAAATGGTCAAGCGTTTGTGGCTTATCCGCATAGACCAATGACTTTACATAGCCCCACAGAAAATAGTCTAGCGGTGTTAAATCACAAGATCTTGGAAGCCAATTCACAGGTCCCAAACGTGAAATTAGGCGGTCACCAAACGTGTCTTTCAATAAATCGATTGTGGCACGAGCTGTGTGACATGTTGCGCCGTCTTGTTGGAACCACAGCTCCTGGACATCATGATTGTTCAATTCAGGAATGAAAAAGTAATCATGGCTCTATACCGATCACCATTGACTGTAACGTTGTGGCCTTCATCGTTTTTGAAGAAGGATTCCACCAGCCCATAAAGCGCACCAAACAGTCAGTTTTTCTGGATGTAACGGTGTTTCGACATACACTTGTGGATTAGCTTCACTCCAAATGCGGCAGTTTTGTTTGTTGACGTAGCCATTCAACCAGAAGTGCGCTTCATCGCTAAACAAAATTCGCTTATGAAAATCGGGAACAACGGCAATCTCGTTTTGGGCCCATTCGTTGAATCTACGAGTTGCTTGATCATATTTAAAATGTAATGCCACAAGATTATCTTTCGAATAAAAAAAAATTCATGTCAATCGAATAATATATCGTTGTTTTATTGCAATTTAAAGTTCTATACCTCTAAAAAAAACACCATTTACATCTATTTTCTCACGTAACCCGACGCAGAATTTCGCCGAAGGTACCAAAAGATGGGGAATGATCCGAGGAATTTTCGATTTTAACATTTGTATTCCGATATTGCAATTAGTTAAAAAGATATTAATGAAAAACGTGTTTTTTTACATCTGCGTGTTGTTTCTTCCGCCAAACAGAATGAAAAACCGGAAGGTGAAAATTTTTTTTTCTTATTCCCGACGTTTTTAAAAAACGATTTAATTTTTTCTATGAGACTCAGACAAAAAATAATTACAGAATCGGAAAGATCATTTTTTTTCGCCACGATACGGTATAATTTATTTTACAAAATAATGATATTTTCTATTTTTTGCGATTTTTTCTAAAATGAGTCAAAATCGATACGTTTTTATGAAAATTTCTAAATCGTTCCGTTTGCATTTCCTTTCGCGTTAATGAAATGATATTATACACTAAAAAGTTCATGCTGTTTTCTTCTAGAATCAAATTTAAAAAAATAAAATGTCAAACTTTTTTTTTTTTTTACGATTTTTTAAAAAAATATTCAAAATTTTAATTAAATACCTAATAACTCCGTAGTTTATAAAAATAATCTCACGAACCTTTTTTTCTGTGTGTTGAACAATATTATCCGTAATCTGTATAAAGATTGAAAAAATTGCTTAAAAATTACGGTTTTTAAAAGAAATTTTGTTTTTCGTTTTTTGCCCTCTATGCGAGAGTTTATCACACACATACACACACAATGTAGTATTTTTTTTCATTTTTTGTTTAAAAATTACCGTAGTTTGCAATCGACATATGAAGTTTGAAGGCATTAACTTAAAAATGAAGCCCTAAAAAAATTAAACCCTTAACAAATAATGCAATTTTATAATAGCCAAGGGTTTGGCGGCGAAAACTTATTTGGTGCCAAATGACTCTTTTCCCCTGCGCACGTCACATTTGATGAAAGGTTACACTAGATAAGAAAATGTCTATAAATAATAAAAATCACCAGATTTGGCGAAATTGAACATCTGTTCCTTTTATTTTAAAGGTCCTTTCACCCCTGTTTCTGAGAATTTCACGGCGCGTTCGGCAGAGCCCTTGATTACTACCGTTTGTACCTGGGTTCGAAACAACAACATCGCTTAATTTTTGTGATTTTTTAAAAAGAATACTCAACATTTTATTTACGCATTTAATAACTTCGCCAGCAATTTTGTAATTGGAAAGATAATTTATTTCTCCACGAGAGAGATACAGTATGTTTTTTGTTTTACAAAACAATGATACTTTACATATTTTATGATTTTTTCTAAAATGAATCAATATAGATGCGTTTATACGAAAATGATTTTTAAAAAACCCATACTTTGATCTTTTAGAGTTAGTGATTTAAAAAATAAAATGCCGAAAACTTTTTTACGAATTTTTAAAAAATACTCAAATTTTAAATATTTAATAACTACTTATCAAATTCAAATTTTTTATAACTTTTGTAAGAATAATTGAATGAAACTTCTTTCCCATGTATCGAACATTTAAAAAAATGCTCACAATTTTAATTCAACATTTAATATAGTTGTGAAATTTCATAATTATAAAAATTCTTACTTTTTAAAAATTTTTTTTCAACATGCAAATATTTTTAAAAAAAGGTACATTTTTGTTTCCGTGGGCTAAAAAATTGCAAAGTGAGTGAGTGAATATTAGAGTCGCACTGTTCACCTACTCGAGAGCTTTTGGCGACGGACTTCGAAATTTTGAACCATGGTCAAGTGATGAGGATGAGACTTGAGCCCGCATTCATCTCTCCTAAATACCATACTACACCAAGGCTAGGAGTTTAAGCTCTCGATAGATTCAACGTGCATCGCTCCTCTTAACAGTGAGTCTTTAGCGGTAGCCAAAATTTCAAAAGGGCAGTAAATAACCACAAGAATTTTGTAATGATGTTAATATGGAAATCACACACACCAGGAAGGGCTGATAGCAAGAGGGAAATTTCCATGACAATATGCTATGCATTCAAAAATGTTCATGCAGAAACCTGTCTGACAAAGAAAAGAAGCGAAAAAATTTCGAAATAGGTTATACACTCGGTAAAAGCCTGAGAAACGCTGGGTTACGTGGAGAGGGTAAAAAGAACTAAGTAATTTTGAAAAAGAATAATGGAAGTGGGCTGATTTTCTGAAGGGAATGGAAAATTTACAAATGTAGAGAAAGCCTGTTCAACGCCGGGCCATGCAGCTAGTTTTTCATTAAAAGCCGAAATATTTAGAGCTTTTGTTTAGTTATTCCGTTAATTTGTATGTTTTAGTGCAGTTTGGTCCCTGTATTTTTGAATATAATTAAATGTTAAATATGGTTTTTCCACCATAAATATCCAAAAGAAAGGATGCTTAAAATGCACAGTTAGTGCAGAATGTATATTTTAACCTTTTTTTTTTTCATTTTCTTTTCTGAATTGGCTTTTAAAATGGAAGAAGCAACTTTTTAAGTATAAAGATTAAAGTTTTTAAAAAAGAATTTAAAGAAACTTGCCTCATATTATAGTGCTTGCTAATATAAGTGAAAAGCAAATGAGAAGCAAAGTTATGACGTTCAGTATTAAATAAGTCTTGAAACTGAATGCTTTCTTTTGACATATCATTCTGTATTCAACATAAATTTTAGTTTTATTCAATGTAAAATTTAATTGGAATGTTGAATTGAACATATAATATCAAATGCCTTAGTAATTCTAAAATCTATTTGATTATTATAGTATTTTTGCTGATAATAATAATTCTATAGTAATAACTGATATTTTTAATATATTTTGGATAAAATATTTTTATATTGTTGTTCAGAAAGTAAATTTTGATAAAAATTGATTATTTTAAAGGATAATTTTATTTTTTCAGAGGTAATTGAAATAACTAGAAATTTCAAAATTTGTGTTAGGAGCATGGGTTTTATTTCTTGGTGAAAACTATTTATTTGAGCTTATGTAAAATTTGTAAAATTGTCTTGTAATTTTTTAAGGCCTACTGTTCGGGATCTTCTCATGCATGAATTCTTCCAAGAAGACTTGGGACTAAAAGTGGAATTTGTTAACAAAGAAGAAAGTATACAGAGTTCATCTAGTAAAGTTGAGCTGTGGCTACGCCTTTTGGATGCAAAAAAACGAAAAGAGAAACATAAAGAAAATGAAGCTATTCAGTTTGAATTTGATATTGAAAATGACAATTGTGATGAAGTTGCCCAGGCTATGGTATTACATTTTTTAATTCTACTGGACACCATTATTAAATAATTAAAAAAATTATTGTCGTAATTTTATTTACCAATAAATTGAATTGTTCTTTATTGACTTTTTAACTCAAATGTATCTTATACAGAGTGTATCAGTTGAACGGTTACAAAATTTCAGGAAAGATAGAACACACCTAGACAATTTTAAATCACTCAGGAATGCAGATTCAGAATCGCTTTCCCTTCGCATTAATGAAGGCACGAAGCACAAGAAAGACAGCACAAGAATGAAAGGAAAAAATATTTTTATTATTCTTTGTATAGTAAAAATGCTGGGAAAGCTTTGGTTTATATACACGATAGATGGTGCGAAGTAAACCGAAGCATCATATGAGGGTGCATGCATGAAGCATTTTTTGTTGCCACGCTCACTATGAAACTTCATTTTACCTGTTGACAAAGTGGTAGTAGGTTAAAACGTTAACCGAATGCCGAGCTCGCTGATATGTATCTGGCATATGGGACTTCTTATTGCAATGGACGAGCCACACATCAGTTGTACGTTTAACTTTTCCCCAGGAGGCAAACTTCCAGACATGCCTTTTCACGCTTGCGCTAGAGATTGTCTGACAGCAGGTCCTTCATTGTGGACGCACAGGAATGTGAGTGAAGAGTAAGGGCACCAAACAATGAGAGAGAGAGAGGAGACAGTGTTGGATCTAGTACAGAGCAATCCTGGTACCAGTATGCGGGCTATCGCTAGTTATGTTGGGATTTCCCTTATGAATGTCTGGCAGATCCTACATACTAACAATGTGTACCTTTATTACCCCGACATGCAGCTGTATCGTCCCTTTAATGTTCTTTTTTCTTAATTTTTTTCTGTTCTAAGGATAATATACATGTTTTCTCTTCTGATACGTGTTCTACCTTTCTTGTGTTTTGTGTCACCACTACCGCGTCAGGAAAGCGTTTCCGACCATACATTCCTGTGTTATTTCTTTTCCTCTATGTATTTTCAATCTGTCCTGAAAGTTTGTAACTGCTGAGCTGATATACCCTATATAGGAAAAAGTTTTAAGTAATTGATATTGTATATTTTTTATTTCTTTAGTTTATAATATATTGAAGAGTGATGTTTGTTTGTTTCAGGCGAAGAATAACATAATTCTTGATGAAGATATTAGAACTGTAGCAATGCTTGTTCGTAATCAGATATCATATTTAACTAGAGAGAGAACCCGTTATCAAAATAAATTGGCCCAGCAAGAGCAAACGTTAAACAGACCTCAACAATTAACATCACAAGTCCAGAGTAGTAATATACAAAATCAACAGCCTGTTCAGCAAGTTCAAATTCCTGTATCACATCAGTATCAAACTATATCAAATCAACCAGCAGAACAAATAAATGCACAGCAGAAAATTAACCAGGAGATGTATCATCAACAAATGTATCAGACTCAAATGCAACAAATGCAGTTGCATTTGAATCAGCAAATGAATACCGTGTCTCAGCAATCTCAATATCCAACTCAAGGCTTTGAAACACCAGATTACCAGATGCATCAGCTACATATGCAAGTATCTCAACTTCAAGAAGTATCTGCTCAGACTGGTCAAATGCAGCAGCATCAAAATCAGATGTTGCCACAACATGGACAAGTACAGAATCAACAACTATCTGTTCCATCTCATGCTCTTGCACCAAATATGTCTGTATTTACTTCTACAGCACAACTTCAAAATCAGCTATTACATTCACAACAGATGCAAGGAGGGAATCAAACAATTTGTCCTCAATATCAATCAACTAACCAACCATATTCACAATACCAGCATGTTACTTCTCAAAATTTGCCTACTCAAACATCTACTATAAGATTTACGAACCAAATCCAAGGAGTCAATGTTCAACAGACTCTTCCTGATGGCTGTGTTTTATCTCCTGAACAGTTTCAAAATCAAGGCCAAGCTCAAGTTTCTCAATTTGTTCAACCAGTTAATGGATCTATGCCCCCTATGTCAAGTCAATATCAAATGAAATGCCAACAGCTTCCTTTACAAAATCTTGTATCATCTTCTCTAGCTTCAAATCAGCAATCATCTCCAGTCATTTCATCCCAGCATACCTTTGGTCAACCTGTACCGAATGTTAATGCTTGTACTGCTCTACAAAATCAAATTCAACCACATATGCAGAGTCCTCAGAAAGTTATTTCTTCTCAGCCCCTTCAAACTTCTATTCCTAACATTACATCTACCCAAGTTTTGTCTAATAATCAGCCGACCATGTATAATCAACAGCCTCAGCCTCAAAGTCCACAGAAAACAGTGTCTCCTCAACAAAGTCATCCTTTGAATTTACCATTATCATATGTTCAAGGGAGTGCTGATCCGAGTCAAATGCAAAATGTAAACCTACCTTCTAATTGGCCCTTAATGTCTCAGCAAATACAAATGGCACAGTCTCCTATGGTAAATCAGCAATTCCAAGAATCTGTTCCACCTCATTCTGCTCCGCAGCATCCACCTTATCAAGATAACCAGTTGCAATCCAGCCAAACGTATCAAAATTTTTCAGAACCTCAACCAACTTATGTTCAGCATCATGTACCTACATCTTCAGCTGCAATGCTTCCTAAACAAAACAGTCAAATTGCTACTGATGAAACTTGTGTGGACCCAGAATCATTGGATAAAGGAACTTGTAATCAGTTAATCCAAGATGTATCTCGTCAAGCATCTTTGGAATCTGAGAGTTTTATTGGTACTCCTGATGAAAAAAATTTACCTCCGAGTATGACAACCAGTTTGACATCCGAGACTTTCTCTTCAGGTTTGAAAGAAATGATCTTTTTCGACTTACTCTTGAATCTTGGTTTTAGTATAATTTTGATAGTACATTAATTTTTTATTTTATTTTTTATTTACAGATGCTACCCCAGATATATCTCAACTACAGTCTGGAGGTCAACAAACAAGTGTTGGACAGGTTAGATAACATATCTTTTTCTACTATTAAAATTATGCAAAATAACTAATCAAGTATTAAAATATTTTAACATTTTCATATTTATTATATATTCTGCTGAAATTCTTTTAATTATTAAAATCCTGTTGATGAAATTTTCAAAAAATAACTCATAAAATCCTTTGGTGGACTTGAATTCTGCACATAACGGTTTGGAGCAAATGAAATGATCAACTCGGTCTCCAGACCAGAATCTGATAGAGCATATTTGTGACTAATTGTTTGACTCGTTGCTGTTTTAGGTCTTAGTCCTAGGTCGTTACATGAGTTGGAATAAAGGTTATTCTGTGTCTAGTCTTCAGTTACCCATTTCGATGTCTGATAACTTGATTGGTAGATTGGAAAATTAATGCTACCAAAGCATTTACAGTTTGGGGGGAAGGAGACATTCCATATTAAAACCCATTTTTGTAATGTTGTTACTACATTGTCCCTCATAAAACTGATACTTTCATTAAGAATTGAATTTTCCAAATTTTTTTCAAACTTGTTTCTCTGAATTTTTTTTATTTCTATGCTTATTCATTTTCAAATTAGACACAGAAACAGGCAATACCTTTTTTGGAGTCTCAATTGTATTAAATAAAACAAATACCTTGTCATTGAAAAATACAAACGTGCTTGTCATATCTTTTGAAATTAAAAATATATTTACTATTATGTAAAACTTTGTTCCTCAAACGTTTTTGGTTAATTGTGCACTAAAAATATTTGGCAACTCACCTGAATATAAAAAAAATGCAAAAGTTATTTTTACAAATAATTTATTTATAATTTTTTTCAATGACTTGAGCCATTTTTCTTGAACAAATTAAATCAAAACGAAGTTACAAAATTGTAAGACTTCACATTTCATCATCAACTTTTAAGCCTTTCTTGTTTTTTACTTGATTACCCTCATTGCTGAGAATCCAAATTCATGCAACCATAAAGATGCAAAAGGCACAATTTTAATAGCCTTAATGTAGATTGTGGGGTACAAATTTTTAATAGAAAGCCAAAAACTGGTCCAAATTTTTCCCCAAGAATGTTGAATGGTAAAACTTATGGCTTCTCTAATCAATTATATGCTCTTTTTCTGTTATTGTAAAATGGGTTTTCTTATAATCCTTCATATTCGTCAACGAAAAGCGAAGGAAAACAGCTTTTGAGTGGTGTTTGAAACAATTCGTATCTCCTTCAATTACGATTAAGAGAAAATGACTATCAAATAAAGACACAGAAAAACTAAATCTAAAAAGATTTTTTTACTAACTCTTGAGGTAATTATTTTTACTATTTCAAGGTTACAAAATCCATTCAATTTTAATTCGTCTTAAGCCATTATGGCATATTTGGCAATCACTTGTTGTTCACCAGTGTGCTACAGAACGTAGATTGAGAAACACTGATAGCGTTTAAACTATCTTAATTATTCATTATTCATAAATTTTCACTTTTTCTGAATTTCTTCAGATTGTTATACACAAGTTCATGTTATAAGTTTATTCATTGCTAGTAATAATATAAACACAATGAATCAACCAGTTATCTTAATTGATATGAATCTATCTTTTTTTATGATGGAATTACAAGAACTGTAAACAAATAAATATAATATTGATGTCTTGGAGAGCTGGACTATAGAGCTATTTTTTTTACATGTAAATATTTAAGGATATAAGCATATAAACTTTTTCAAAATAGCTCACTTCTATTTGATAAGTAAAGAGTTACATTATGCTTTCTTTTTATCGGAAAAGAATATGGAAAGCAATTTTGGTCGATTTTTAAAAAGCTTGTTTTTTTTAGTTACCATAATATTAGGATCTAGTTAATGTGTATTTTCTATATTATATATATTTGTAACTTTAAATTTCAGAAGATTTGCTACTTGTTATTTTTAAGTTTCTGTACTCACAGATATTAATGTTATCTTATATATGTTCTTTTTGCTGTGCAGTCAACCATGGATCAAACTGGTCAGAAGTACATCTTCATCCCGAATGTTCAATCAGCGGTTCCTCCTTCCATTGCTGAATGTCAAGTTGTTCCTCAGAGACAAGACCAAGGAAATATACAGATGCTGCATAGTCAGAGTGGAGCCCAGCCATATCAAGATCCTAACCTCTCAAATGCAAGAATATCTGGAAAACCTCTAGTAGGTTTTTCTGCTTCCTTTTCCCATGCCACTGCTGGACCAGACACGACTCAGTTTGTTCAACATGATCAGAATTACCCTCATTCTTTATCTTCTCAAAATTATTCCAATATGTGGAATGCTAGATCTACTTCTCCACTGCCTAAAGATTCGTCTATGTCTAAATGTTTCTTTCCCCCAAATTCTTCTAATTGCAGAGGATCTAGTTTTATTAGTCCACCAAATGATGGATCTAATTCCCCAGTATATGTTGTTGTTCAGCCAGGAAATTTAAATTCTCAGTATATGTATAATTGGAATACAGATGGTCATTTATGTAATCAACCAGATACTTCTGTAAATAATAATTTCAATCAACTTTCTGCTCAAAGTGATATTACTGTTTGTCCTGTTAGATCTGTATCTACATCTTCTCTGTGTCGCTCTCCATCTATGCATTCCCTTGGGAGTTCTTGGGTTTCTCCAACATCTCTCAATGTTCCTATGTCTGAACAGCACTCAGGAAAATATGCAAAGTATATTATACCTGTTGGTAGTAGATCTACCTCACCTGTTCCATATTACCCTATTAGAATTGAAAATGAATCTCCACTATCAACACCTCCTCCACAAATAATATCAACTCCACCATCTTTACCTGCTCATGTAATACACCCAGAATCAAGATTAGGTTTCCCTGTAATATTTTCACCCAAATCTTCTCCACCAGCAACACCAGTTCTTGTTAGATCTCGCTCTGCGACTCCAGTGGGCAATGTTGCAGATTTAACTTCACAAACATATTTATACGATACACAGAATGTGAACATTTCTAATCCTAATAATTTGAATCAATTTACTAATCCTACTCCTCCACCACTGTATCGTTCACGATCAAAAACATTTGGAGGGGTGGTGGGTCAACCGATTAGTGGTAGGAGCTTAGTATCACAGAGTGTGGATCCAAGACAACAGTTATCTCCCTCTGTATTGTCTCAATTAGCATTTTCTAAAAATAATGTTGGGGATCAATATCACAATAGTTTTACTATTGTACCTTTCGATAGATCTCGTAGTCATACTCCTATTCATTTATCTGACAGTGGACCTTTTGTGGCTGCTGCTTCTTCCTCTCGATTATTCTTGTCTTTGGCTGTGGAAAATAGTAGAAAATGTAATCCATCAACTGATACTTTTCAGGGCTCTTCATCTCAATCTAATAATAGTCCAGATGATTATTGTATTCATTATAATCCTACAGTGCAACATAATGTTGTACATAGGCAAAAGAAAACGTCTGAGACCTGTTTCTGCCAACCAGGGTTCAGCCATTCTACAACTCTTTTGTCTCCTGATTCAAGCAGCGATCAGCGCCTCAGTCCTGTAGGTTTGAGAACAGTTTCAACCTGCTATAATGCCTTGAACAACACCCACATCGATCAAGTCAAGGTACCAGAAGTGTATCACTAGTATAGAAGGTCGTTTCTCCATCAAGATGCATGTGCTTTGATAGCTTCTGTTTTGTCATTTTCGCTTACGCATTTTAAACCAGCAAAACTTCAGCACATAAATTTATATGTATGTAATATTCTATTTGTACACTCAGGAAAAATAGTTGTTACTTGGTTTCTGGTTGTATCTCAAATAGAGAATCTTTTTACACTACATGATTGCATAGTATCAAAATACTAGAGCTGTTAATAAAAAATATCTAAATATGTGTGCATTGTTAATGAAATAATTTTAATAAAAAAATTTTTTTTGATTGAAGTATTATACCTTTTGAGTGTAGTAGCTCTGTAACACTTTTTTATATAATCAGCATATTATAAGTTAAAATCTTTTAATCCTTATTCTTATAAAGTAAGAAATTAAGTGCATGTATTGAAAATTTGTTTACATCCTAGCTTTCAATTTAAGTTACAAGTTTGATTTGAGTGCTGATTCATGAAATGCTTTGTAATTGTGTTTTGAACTTTTTATTTGATTCAAGATTTTGAAATTTCAATTATGCACACATCAACATATATTCAAAACTTTGAAATAAAAGCTTAACAATCGTCATTTCTTTTTTTTTTTTATAAGAAAATATTTTATCAAATTTATTTTAAATATTAAACTAGTCTTTTATCATGCAGAATCTTTCTCCGAGTTATTTTGTATCATTCTGTTTTATTTTTCAAGTTGACATCTATCAGCAAATAACCCATTTAAGTATTCATGTATGCCGAAGAAATGGAACCTCAAAAAATTCATAAAATAAAATAGATTAAAGTACATTATATTTATTTAATTAAGTTGTCATTAAAAATTTTTTATTAGTGCTGTTGCAGTTTGCTGGTTTTTATGCTATCTTTCATGGCAATTCTAATGGGTTATGGGAATTTCTCTTTCTGTCTCTCTGCTGGGTGTCTTGGAAATCTTTTTGCAGTACTAGTAAATTTATGTGCTGTTCTGCTAATAGATTGATGATCGAAATAGATTGGAGTAGTTGTAGTTTTGTAGTTGTCCTTTTAAAGTTTAAATTTTAAAAAGTTTATTTGATGCTCACTCTGCTCCAATTTTGAAAGAATATTTTTAAATTGAATAATTTGTGATATTTTTTATTCTTTTTCTATTATAATTAATATTTGTATAATTAAGATGAAATTCAGTTTACCTTCATGAATTATTTGCCCATATGTTATAAATGGAGCATTATTACAAATTCTCTGACATTTTGGGTGATACATAAAATATTTATCTTATGTTTTAGTGTGATCCTCTTTTTCCCCCCTATTTGTAAGTTTTCTGTATCACTTCTTATATTTTCTATTCTTGATAAAATTTGTATATATATACATATATATATTCATTTTAATAGAAATTCTTCCTGAACAATTGTGGAGAAGTATTTCTTTTAATTTTTTTCATTGAGAATAAATATGAATACCATATTTGAAATGTAACACTTTTTCGTATTTACAGTGTTCCTTAATATAATGGCTAAAAATATACTTGTCCATGTGATTAATGGATCTTAAAAGTAAAATTTGTTATCACGGTTTTAGATTATAAAAATTATTTTTATTATTTTTTTTTTCTCCAAAAATATGATTTTCTGTTGAACATTTAAAGCTTAGAAAATATGTACATTTTAAATATTATTTTGAATCTGTAAAAATGAAATGAAAGCTAGTAGTTTTGAATTTTTTATTGACTTATGAACATGTTAAAATACTACCACATGTTGTGTGTGGTGATATTAATTTTTACAAACTGTACATACAGTAGAGCCTCAAAAGTTGACCACATCTTTGTGTTTACTAACTCCTAAAAATACTTTTCATTGTTCCAATATGAAATTAATGAAATCTTTAATTTATTATGCTAACCACACATTTGTAAGTTGCTTATGGTGGACCAGTTGAATGCAATTTACTCAAAATGTAGAAGGTATTATACTTTTCTTTAAACTTTTTACTACCAGATAATAAATTGAATCAGTATCCTTTTATTGATCTAAAGCTGGAGATTTCTTCTTGAGATGTTTGGCTGAAATAAAAGCATGTCTTTCTTGCAGATCGTCCCTAAGAATGTTCACTAATAATACATCTTGCATTAAAAAATTTGCTGAAGGTGGTGAATGATGTAGAAGAATTAAGAGTAGGAATGTTTTTATTTCCCATTCAAATAAGAATAAAAAACAAATATTGATTTTTTTCCTTTTTTTCTTTACAAAGGATTTCTTCTAAAAAAATATGTGATTTTATGTGTTGTGGTTATGTATGTCAAATATTTTGTAAGAATGCGCAAGTAATTTAAATTTTATATATGAATTAGTTTTTGTTCTGTATATTTACGAATTTCGTTTTATATGTTCCAGTCTTGGTGTTTCAACTTACGAAGGCTCTACTATATGTGTTAAAATATGCATGTATATTAACTTGTTGCTTTTTTTTACTTATTATTTATAATGATTGTTAATCTTTTTGAAAGGGTTTCTTTTCTGAAAATAATTGTATCTTAAAATAAATTGGATTTTTACAGCATAAAATAATTTTACTATAGAGAATTTTTACTAGCAAATGTCTAATTAAATAACCAATCTTTGCGTATTCATTCAAATTTGTTAAAAGTATTTTCGATTAGATTAAAATAATATTTAGTGGCTAAAGAGATTATAAAGAGAAATTTGAATTATCTATAAAATTTTAAAGTATTAATGACCCATTCTCTCTTGCACTTTTTAAATATCTTTCACAGGACATGTACATAAATTATATAAAATGTTTAATAAATAGGAATAATGATTTTTTTCTGTATACTATAGCATTATGTAAAAAGTTTCAGTTGTTCTTTGAGAACATTTAATTAATGTTTTAAATTTATTGAATTGTAGCATATATTATGTTGCACTAATTGATATTAATGAAAGTTTTAGCTATTTGTAATAATTTAGGACACTAACAGCATTTGTTCTACAGCTTTTTAGGTAGATGTTTCCTCACATGTATGTGCATCGTTATATTTTCTCTTTTAGCCAGCCAATACTTACTTGCATGGCTTTTTTGCATGATAATTGCATGTATTATTTGATGGAGTTATGAAGCTCTTAGTATGAAAAATTTAACTTTAATTAAAGCATGCATATTTATTATTTAATTATGTTAAATATGTAAAATATTTCTATAATGTGTTTATTAATTACTTATTGTAAATTCTACGTGTTACTTAACATGAAAAAATGTGGTAGATTTGTTGATTTCTTTATGCATTTTGGTTGTGTTTTGGAATTGATTTATAGTTTTGGGGCTGTGATGTAACTTTAATTTATTTAAAATGTTCTTTAAAGCTTTTAAATAGTTTTTACCATATGTTTTGCCAAAAGTTTAGTTTTGTTTGGTATTTGTTTTCGTAGTAAGAGCCTTTATAAGAAAATTTAATTATAGGTCAGATTGCATATAACACTGCATGGTTACTTTATGCTTAAAATAGTTTTTATAATTTTGTTTTTTCTAACACATAATTCTGTACTTTATTTTAAATTAACTATTTAGACATTTAATTAACTATCTGGAAATCGAATATTTTAAAAAAAGTTTTATTTTTTGGATAATATTCATTTGTTTTGTATCTATCTTACATTATTTTTGTATAGATTATATATAACAGTGATAACATGACATGTTTTCATGTGAAAATTAACATTTCAAACGAATGATATTACTTAAACTTTTTTCCTGCAATGCATGAAATTGATAATTAGAAATTTTTCAACAATAGTTTTTTGTTTCCTAGTTTAGTTCTTACTTTCAACTGAAAAAATTAAGTTGCCTAGAAATTGAAACATTTGAAATAATCGAGCTTATTTTATTTATTCATTAAGCTAGACTGATATGCTGCCTACAGCTAAGCAGGTGTTGTATTTTGAAGTAATATAAATATTGAAACGTGTTAATGAAAACAGTTGAAATGTATCTGAACATATTTGTAATCTTGCAATTATTTAGAGTTGATTTTGGGAAGAAATGTTTTTTGAATGGTAGTTGATAATTATTAGGTAAGTTTATTAAATGTGTAGTCCTGGTAGACAAGATTTAAAGATTGATGTTGTTTTTACTGATTACTGTTAGAAATAGGGACCCAAAAATGTGTGAAGTTTTCCATAAATATATAAAGTATTTTGAGGGACATGGTAAGAGGTTGTCCTTACAGTATGAAACCTCTTGAAAAAAAATTGGTATTTTATTATTTCAGCAAAAAAGAACAGATTTGAACCAAACAAAACTGACATATAAATTTTGTTTTGCTACAAGAACTCAAATATCTTAGAAAACAGTTATAAGGCATTTGCTATAAGATGAACTCGGTGCCTTAAGACCTATTAGGTGTTCCACACTAGAGATTAACTTAAGCTCTTTTGATGTAACGCTGTCATCATCACAATTAGACTAAAGATGACTGGTCGATCAAGCATTTTTTGGATGGAAGTACAGAGTGTTTTTTTTCTAGGTATAGAAGTTTAAGTTGGCATTACTTTCCAAGATGGCGACCGATTTAACAGCTGTCAAGTGATTTATTCTCAGTTTGGTTTGGTAATTCATCATGAATAGACTCACGCCTGAACAACGCTTTCAAATTGTGCAATTTTATTTCGAAAATAATGGTCGCGCGCGCGATTTTCATAAGCGAATTTTGTTTAGCGATGAAGCGCACTTCTGGTTGAATGGCTACGTCAACAAACAAAACTGCCGCATTTGGAGTGAAGCTAATCCACAAGTGTATGTCGAAACACCGTTACATCCAGAAAAACTGACTGTTTGGTGCGCTTTATGGGCTGGTGGAATCCTTCTTCAAAAACGATGAAGGCCACAACGTTACAGTCAATGGTGATCGGTATAGAGCCATGATTACTAACTTTTTCATTCCTGAATTGAACAATCATGATGTTTAGGAGCTGTGGTTCCAACAAGACGGCGCAACATGTCACACAGCTCGTGCCACAATCGATTTATTGAAAGACACGTTTGGTGACCGCCTAATTTCACGTTTTGGACCTGTGAATTGGCCTCCAAGATCTTGTGATTTAACACCGCTAGACTATTTTCTGTGGGGCTATGTAAAGTCATTGGTCTATGCGGATAAGCCACAAACGCTTGACCATTTGGAAGACAACATTCGCCGCGTTATTGCCGATATACGGGCACAAATGTTGGAAAAAGTCATCGAAAATTGGACGTCCAGATTGGACTACATCCGAGCCAGCCGTGGCAGTCCTATGCCTGAAATCATATTTAAAATGTAATGCCACAAGATTATCTTTCGAATAAAAAAAAATTCATGTCAAAATCGAATAATACATCGTTGTTTTATTGCAATGTAAAGTTCTATACCTCTCAAAAAACACCCTTTAGAATAAGTATTGTTTTTTTTTTATGAAAACTGATATGGCTTGAAATTGGAGTGCTTATTGTGGTGATGTTCTGGAAATAATTGATAAGCGATTTTCAATATTTTTTGTTGCTGGTAGGAATCATGGTCAGTGGCCGTACGGTTCTTTGTGTGCTTCATAAACAGTTCATGACGTGACTGACAGCTTATTGATTAAGCTGTGCTTGCACATTTTCAACTTTTCAGAAGTGTTTTGGCGAAAAGCTTCATTTTATGGAGTTCTTTATGGATGTGACTCACACAAGCTGTACAAATTTGTTTTGATGCCTTAGATATTTATCACATTGCCTGGCTGACATATTCCCTCGATCTGAATCCCATTGAAAATGTATGGGATGTATTTGAAAGACATATTGCTACTTGACAAGTTCCTCCTATAATTGACGAAGGGTAAAGTGAGAGAATAGCAGGACAACTTACCTGAACTGCTCATGGGTTATGTGAGTTTGAGTATACTGTGTCTTGTAAAAAATTGCTTCATATTACTGGGGACCACATCTCTTAATAACAACTCTACTGGTTGTTGATTGTTTGTGTTGTTTCTTTGTATGGCCATGTATCTGGATAGTATGTACTTCATTCAAATTAAACCTCTCGTAACACTTTGTATACATCTTTTTAACATAATTTTACTTTAAATTATGTTTTATTTTTTAAAATTCTTGCAAATCATTCTTTATTCAAAAAACGGATTCATTTTTTTCCTTTACAAATATTTTAAATGAAATGAAATAGTTTGAACTGTATTTGGATGTTTAAAATTGCTTAGCTGTTTGCAGTGTATTTTAATAGAAAGTTCTAATTTAAATGCAATATTGTATTGTTAGAAAAGCTTTAAAATTTTGGCTACTATTGTTTCTATTCAATTTTCAATTAAGAATTTTTCAAAACAGAATATCTCCATAAATGAGAAGCTGCTTTATATATATGTAAAGTATATATTTAATTAAGTACACTTTATTAACATTACTGTATTAAATTTTGTGTAACAAATTTTTTTCTCTCTTCTCTCTCTCATTATTTCTTTCTCCCCATCTTAAAAAAATTTCTTTTATAAAAAAAATATCTTTCTTAATTAGGGATACTGTAAGCATGTCTTTTTTGAAGTTATTTTTCTTCTGTTTTTATGTCTCTGAAAGCAAAATTTTTTTTGTATGTAAACTGTTGCAGTGTAATGCAGTATTTTTTAGTTATCCTTTTATTAAATATTTTAATTGCAATTTTAGAGGAAAAATATTTGTGTTTTTTGAATTTTTCTGCTTTTAATGTACATAATTATAATGTTAGGCTGTTTGAAAGTGTATTCCAGTTTTGAAAATCTGAAAACTTTGTTTTGAGTATTGGTAACATTTGTAATTTTTTTAGGAAAGTACTCCACATGCTCTGCCTATTGAATCCACCCCAATTTCAGATGAATTGAAAAGTTCAAGGTATTTCCTTATTTATAAATTCTGGCTTAATTGTTTGTGCTTTATTTCATAAAAGTTCTATATTAAGTATTTTATGTAAAGTAAAGGTAGCCAAAGTCTTGTATTATTATTTTACTTTCAAAGGAGTTTGAGGTTTGTTTGAAATTCATAATTGTTAGTCAAATGGGTTTGAATTGTACATTAGAATGAAGTAAATAAATAACTTTTAACATATTTTATACATTGTAATTAATTCTTAAATGAAAAGAAACGTTTATATTTCAATTTTAAAATATTTTTCAAAAACTGCAGTAAACATCAGAGATGTGTACTTATTAACAAATGTAAAATTTTAAAATAATATTAATTAAATGGTATGAAAGAGAAAGCAAATTAAATTATTTAGTATATAGAATTTATACATTTTTAATAAGTTATAGGCAGTTTTGTGTAGTATTTGTAATTTAGGCTGGTGATATAAGACTTTATTGTATCCATTTTTTTTTAAATTATGTAGACTGTCCATCTATAAATTATAAAATGTACAAAATCCGAACTTTCCTGAATTATATATTTTAATGCATAAACTGACTAAAAAAAATTTGTTTTTTTAAACTTCCTAAGTCTAGTAAATGACTTAAGTGTGAATCTTTTTTACTTTTCTGTGAAATTAATATTATGTGTATAATATTGATTTATACAAAATACATGAATTTTTAGATTTAATTTACAGTTCTAATATCTTATGTATTTTTTAAGATTTCCGTTTACTTATTTATATTTCATATTAGTGATCTGAACCTCCTCATTTTAATTTTGGTGAACATAAGTAATTCGGAATTTTAAAATCATTTGATTTAAATTACTACTTTTTATTTCAGTATTCCAGGTACTGAAAACGTAGCAGATGTTGAACATCTTCCAGAGAGTGCTAAGCATCAAAAAGTTGAAAAGAAGAAAGCCAAGCGTCGCCGAACTCAGGATCGAACTCCTAAATTAACTGTGATAAGTGTTGAAGATACAATGGTTGAATGTCAGTTAGAGTCAACTAAAGGGAAAACTGTTACATTCAAATTTGACTACACTGATACTAGTCCAGAAGAAATAGCCAACAAACTGGTCAGTGTGTAACATTGTAAAAATTTTCCACAAATTATTTTTAATGTTTTAAAATAATCTGCTGTGGGAACACAGAATCAATTCTGATATATTTGATTAAAATTTTCTGGATTATGTTTAAAAGTGCACTTACAAAGTTGTGAAAGGAAAGAAAAGCTCTGTTTTTATCGTTTTTGTATTTCTTTCTCTTCAAAAAAGCATTTTAAAGTAACTTTGCAGATAAGGAAATGTATTGAATTAAACTCATTGAATCTGTGAATTTATTATATTGTACTTCAATATAAAATTACTACCATTTTTAAAATTCTTTATTAGTACCTATAATTTTAAAATCTCAAATTCTTGTTTAAGTAAAACTTTTTTAATGAAGCAGTTATGTGTAATTTGAATGCACCAGGTTTAAAAAAAAAAAGGACTCCATAGCCAGTTTGTCAGTTCCCATACTTCATTGTATTAATAAAGCATTGTATTGATTATTGTTTGCTTTCCAAATGTCTGGAAATCAATTACACTAATAGGATATGTTAGTAAAATTTAATTTTCTAAAAACTGAGTACGGTTTTCTAAATATGGAGATATATTTATTACTTTTTTCATTTTCCTATTTAAATCTTTTTAAAATGTTTAAAAATTAACTATTATGATTTGTTTTGTATTCTGAATAATTTATCTGATTCTGAGACATGTCTGTGCATATTCTAAATTAAAATGTATTTATAAGTAATTTGCAATTTGGAAATATTGTATAAAATTCATTTATTCGATGTATGTGTTCTAAAAATTTTTGTTTTAAATCTCATTTTCATATAGAAGTTATTTTTTATGAGCATATATCTTATCTGATTTTAAGTTGAGATTAAGTTAAATAATATTAATGAAAAATTCCATATCAGTCCTTAAGAAATCAAAATGAAATAAAAAAATGACTAAACAAAACTATTTTTTATTTTGCTTACAATTAAGACTGTTAATAAATTTTTTCTCGGAACAATATCTTTTATTTATAAAGTAATTATTGAAATTTATAAATATTATTATTAACTGATATTAATCCAATATGGAGGATTTCTCATACTACTTACAGGGAAAGTAATCTTTTTCTGTTATTATTATTGCTTTGACTTATTTATGACATTTTAATTGGGTTCTTTTCTTTTTTTGTTCTGTTACTATCTAAAGGAATTTGGGGCAAGAATAGGACTCTGTTCAGAGTATATAATTCGTTTTTTCTCATGCTTAACTTTCATTCTTCACTTCTCAGCCACTAAAGGAAGGTTTATATGTAGTTCATGTATTTTGATATTAAGATATTGAGCACTTTTCTGCTGTTTGAAAAATATTTTTTTTTAGTGAAAGTGTTAGTGTATCAAAAACTCTCTCATAGGTGATTACGAACTTACTTGCTGAAAACCATGCAGAGATATTTACCGATTTCATCCAGGAAGTTATTCGACAGTTGAAAGAAAATCCAGACAAAATACCTGTAATATCGTGTATTGAATCTGTATCAGGGAATTATAGTCCACCAACATTAAGGAGGCAAACACTTAGAGATCACTTAGATCTTGAAAAGGTAAGTTAATGCTTTTTAAATTTATACAAAATTGAGATTTAATGGAATTCTGCAGTTTTTAAAATTTTAATAGGTGCACAAAATTTTATAAAAGAAAATTGTTAATCTCTGTTATCTTTTTTTCAAACAGATTTTAGGAAAAGTAGGTTTTTATTTTATGCATTTTTTAGGGGAGGAATAAAAATTGTGATTAATTTTTTAAAATTTTGGTTGTTTAGTGCATGTTATACGTATTTTTCTTTAATGAAATTAAAGCCTTTTTTAGTTTAAATGCATTTGCAATGTTCTAATATCCATCACATAAATCTGTTCCACCCATACATTCATTATATGAGTGACAATTCCTTTTGACCACCTAAAGGAGCTAGAACTTTCAACACATGAAGGCAATAAAAGGACAATTTATTATCCTTCCATTTTAAAATGCAAATATTTTTGCCCTCCTGGACAAGCTCATCCTGTTCACCTCTCTGAATCATCCTATCTCATTTTAACTTTTCATTAGCTGTCCCTATTTTATTTCTTTTTACAGTTACTTTTGGAATAACTATTATTTTGAAGGGTGTATTCTGCACAATATTTCCATGAAATATGAAATACATGATTTGAATTAGGAATACTTTCAATGAGGCCCTTTTCTCAACAGTACCACCTAAACCTCATGTTTAAATCCTCTAGGAACATACCTTTTTAATTCATAAATGGTAAAAATCTATTATGGAACCATCCCTCACTGACAAGACAAAATTTTTCAGTTCAAAAAGTTAGGCTTTCCTGGATTGTGCTGTTTGAATAACAATAACTTTTGAATGGAATCATTTGTTTGTCCAATGAAATATGCCTTGGATGAGGTAAATTTAGACTTTTTGTCACTACTTGACTTCAAGATTCGTATTAATACTAAATTATGAGAATGCTGTGAAATCTATTAGTTCTATTAAAAAGGCTAATTTATAACTGATCATAGAAAAAGGGTCCAATGAGGGTAATATAATTATCTCTAAAATAAATTTAAGTGATGGGAAATAATTTGTAATAAATAGTAGTAAATTATGATATATTTAGTACTACTAAGTAGGTTGAATTATTTCCATAATCACTAAAAATAAAATGATGAAGGAACTAAGTGGAAGTTTATTATGAGTAAACTATAGATGTATCCTATTTTTCTTGTTAAATATTAAAAAGTAATATGTTTGAATTATCAAGAACGGTTTGACCGAATTACTTCAAATTCATAGGGTAGACTCAGTACATATAAATGCACCAAATGAACTATGATCATTCCAAAATTCAAAATTTCTAGTTTTTATAACAAAAACATAACAACCCCCTCCCTATAAAATTCGAAACTTTTTCTTCAGAAGTCTACCAAAAGTCCAATTTTTGATATTTTCAATTGAGTGTAGTTCATTTGGTGCACTTAAGCTTATAGATTAAAACACCGTTAATTCTTTTTTTTATTTCTGATAAGCCAATCAGCCAGAATTGTGGAGGAAGTGAATGTTCATTTTTTCGAGGCGGGTGTGTTCAGAGCGCTATAATTCACGTTCTATTGGATATTTAGGGTTAAACCATTAAAAAAAATACTCTTAAAACACATAAATAAATGATAAAAAATTTATAAGTTCTATCTTTTCACTGTTCGTCAAAAAAAAAAAAAAAATCTAAGAATGCTTAAAAAAACAGACCATCACATAGGTGAACCCCCTTAAACATAAGGGTATTAAGAAAAAGTTACATTAAATAATTTAAATACAATAAGACAAAATATAATTAGGAAGACTTACCTTGCAGCTTCAATTAATTCATGGATGGAATTGAATATTGTTAAATTACTACCAAACTTCCCAAAACTGGATCGGCTCTTCTGAATAAGTTACCTATAATTTTATATGAACATTTTAAAGTAGATTTTTTTTTCAAAAGACGAATACAAGCCTTAAGTTGATTTTTTAAAATCAAAATTCAATTTAATTGTGTCAAATGATCCAAATAAAAGCACGATGAAGTATGGACCAACGATTGACGGAGTTTTTTTTAGATATTTAAATTTTGAATCTAAAGTATTTATAACCTATTTTATCTACCATAAACCTATTGTTTCCTTCTTTGAATACAATTAATTCACATGTATGATTGTATATTTCACACAAAAATATTACTTTAGGAGTACAGACATATGAATAAATAATTTTATAGGACCATACTAATATCCCCTTGTTTTTTATTCACCTAACTAAACCCTGAAGTAACATTACAAAATTTGAAGTTATCACTTCTATCATGCGGTTATAAGCACACACACTTTTTTTAAAATTTAGAACCAAGGTATGCTAATGTGGATCTGTTTTCAAGTTATTATACTATTCTTAAATGTCACAATGTAAAATTTAATGGCTTTAAATATGCTAATGAATTACAATAATGCAAATTTTACTGCTGTAAAGTGTTTGATTATTATTAATAATTACAAAAAATATATATAATGACTTTTACAACAATGCTGTCTTAAAGCCATTTTACAAAATATGATAAAACAACTCATTTCAGAAATAAATGTAGTGTAGTGCTTCTATTTGTTGACGTTTTTAAGTGTAATGATTCAGGGGGCTTACTAAAAATGTAATCAAAATTTTAAAAGAGTGGGGATTCAGATTTTGTGAGGCAGAGAAGCGAGTTCAACTTATCTGGACCACAGTATTGAAGAGTATATATATATATATATATATATATATATATATATATATATATATATATATATTTAAGAAATCCCTGTTAAAAAAAGCATTAACCTTAAATATTTTAATAATGGAAAATATTTGAATAATTTATTAATTAGTAGATTACAAAAATATGATTCATGTAGAATTAAAACAACTTTTATAGAAATATTAATTTCAGAATATTTAACTTTTAGGTAAGTGCATTATGTTATGTTGCATATTTATTCTTTAAAACTTTGTTCTTTTTGTAATAAAATAAAAACAGGTAGGAAGTTTTTACAAATGCAAATGATCCTTTTTGCGATTAGCTGGTGTTGATTTAGCTGGACACGCAATGAATTGCAACTAAGTGTCCAGATGTGGATTAAACAGAAAACATTTCAAAGCTAAGGCATAAATTCCATGCAATCATGGCTCCATTCACCCATGTGATATACTGCTGTCTCATCGACGAATTTGCAAACTGTATTGTTGCTGTTCTTTTCATGGACTCCTAGGCTAATGTTCAGCCCTTTGTGTTTTAGTGTTCCACAGCATAGAATACCTGTATTCACTAGCTTCTCAAACCATTGAGTTTCATGATAAATGGAGAGTGATACATTTATAATTTACTTTGAACTATCCTTTTTAATCATAGATGGCAATAAAATACAGTCCGATTCATTTGTTGCAATTACTTTTATAAATTCTTGGATTTGCTACACATTTGGAATATAATTTTTTGATACTTAAAAAATAGCCTGACAAAAAATTTCTGTTATTTTGTTGGCTGTACTCTAAACATTTATTGTATAAAATTTTAAATATTTTATACAAAAAGCACATGCACAATCATCGAATAAAGTTGGGTGCTCTATCAGCTGGAACATTAAGCAGCAAGCGCTTTTCATTTTAGGGAATTGAACATGATAACGCAGAGTACATCTGGGCCTACATTTTTCTAGTCTTTTTTTTGCAAGGAATGGAATGTGGCTATGGAATGTTTAATGACTTGAAAACGAAAGTCTATACATAAATGCCTATGTTAGTCTGAATTATATTCATGATGTTTAATGCATTTGGAAAAAACAACATTTAAGTATAATTAATTTCTTGATGAAAAAAGAGTTAATAAGTTTCAGCGATATTCTACATACTTAATATATGTTTGAAAGTCTGGTTGTTTAAACTTACCTGATAAATTTTTGTTATTTCAAATAGTTTTTATACTTTCATTATATATGAGAGTTATTTGTTCAAAAAACTTTAATTGTGACTTTTAGGTTTTGTTTCACGTTATACTGTGAAAATTGACGAACTTAAATCATACAAGTAGAATTTATTGAAATATTTCATTAAGATTTCTTTTTTATTTTAGAACTTAAGCATGGATAGTCAAGACAGCAGTTTACCATCAACTCCACAAGATCAAGAAAAAGACTGGTCACCCAAAAAGCAAGGTTCACCTTCTAAGTTAGCAAAACCTTCTGCACCAAGTGATACTAATCAAATTTCTGCAACAGTTGTACCTCCAGCTGCTCCTGAAAAACAGGTATAAGTGATTTTTTCTCATACTTAAATGTCTGTAAACATATTCTACACAGAATTCTTTTTAAACTCCTCTATTAAACAATATCAGGTCATTAAATCATGATTGTGGCATGCAAGTTTACTTCGAGATTAATCTTAGCTTATTACAATTAATTTTTTTCATTCATCTTTATTGCCTTATACTTAAAATTTAACATTTATTCAATAATGTGGAAATTCCACACACACACACACAGAATTTTTTTAAAAGATAACAATTTGAATTTTTTTTACTTGAGTTCTAATTTATATTATTTTTGTCTATTAAATATAAGAATACACATTTTTAATCTGATAACTTTTTGGAAACATTTTTTTTATTACAAAATGTTTTCATTTTAAACTATTTTTGTGTAATATTATATTTCCTGTTTAAATTTATTTGAATAATAATTTTACCGTAGTTTTTGAAATATCGTCCATTCCAAAGGATTATATTTAATTTAATGTTATAAAACAGAGTCTTTGTTTAATTCAAAGTACTCATTCATAGTTTGGTTCAAATATTTTATTACATCAAAAATAATTAATCTTCTGGGACCATTTTTTAAATTAGATTTAAATTTAAAAGATCTAGAAAATTGTGCTTATTGAAAGTCATCACTGAAAAAAAATTTTTTTTAGCATATGTACATGTTTTCTACGTTTTTAACAATAATTTTGTTAGTTCTAAAAATACGGTGTTGACATGATAATTATATTTGTGGAATTAATTTCTCTTTGTAATGAAAAATTGAAAAATTAATATCAGTATTTTTAAATAATGTTTGCATTGTTACTAGAACTGCTGCATAAATTTCTATATAAAAAATGAAATATCACATGTACATCAAAATAAGTTTGTCAAATAAATTAGTATGGGAATTATAATGATGCTTATAAAACATTTTGTAAAACTAGATGATTCTTTTTCATAGGTCGTATTTTTTCATAAACATTAATGATCATAATCCCAGATGGCTAGTATGCAATTACTTGAATTTAGATATTAAATTCAATTATTCATGATTTATATTCAAAAGTGTTCATATTTACCATGTTAACTGAAATGCGTGAAAAATTCAGGAATACAATGTCAATTACCACTACAAGTTTTCAGTAATTTTAAATGGTTGGATGGTATATATCTTTAAAGTTATTCTTGTCAATGAAAAGCAAGTGAAGAGACATAATAATAATAGTATTTTACATGTTATTGACCATATAACAAGAATAACACATTAGAAGAGAGTTCCTTTCAAAAGTATAAAGTGATGCATGTTAGAATCAAAATCTAATCTCTAACAGTTACCTCCACATTTTTTTTTAACCTGTGTTCCTAAAATGATAGTTATGACTTGTTCTCCATACAATATTATGTACACTGAGTGTCACGAAACTCAACATCAAGCTAGCTCTAAATTAAAGGGCTAGTCATATCAATTTTATTTAAAATATAAAAAAAAAATTCCCTACCACTTGGTTAAAATATTACTAGCATATTTTTGAAAATGAGAAAAATTGACACACTTCTTCACTTCATTAGGTACTGTGTCCACAAATTTCCCAATTGTTCAGTAATTTTTTCGCTAATGTCGTCTTACATAGTCAGGCTATTAATCACAGTCACTAAGAAAGCAAAAGATTTTGCTGGTTTAGTTAAAATCAATTTAATTTGTTTGAGTCAGGGTTTAAGAAAGTGTCACCAAATTTTGACTCTCCTTAAACTCCTTGTTCTTTGCTATCCATGACAATCGTAGAAAATTTCTTTATTTGCAAAACGACTGCATTTTAAAAACACCTTCATCGCATCATTACGTATTCTAGCCACAATTTCTCCCAACTTTACAGTGATTTTACTTAGCTGTGCTATTAATCATTCACATATTGAACAAAACACTTTGCTGGTTCCGTTTAAACTGATGTAGTTTTAGTCGATTTGACTCTGTTAAAAGAAAAATATTTCATTTTGCCCTCTGCAAATTATTTCAAAAGATGCCCCTATTTAGTTTTAATTCCAAAATGGTGCAACACTAGCTACTTTTTTTATGCATAACGATTATTGCCATTTTTTTTTAACAAAATGACTTCATCACAAAAAAATTTAATGTTCTGTTTATAAATCAAATTAAGCAAATAATAATAAGAAAATAAAACGGAAAACATAATTTTTGTAATATTTTTATGTATTAAATGTTCGAAGTGTTTGCCTTCTACATTAATGTAGGTTCTACATCTTTTTAAAAGTGATCGCTTGATGAGTTTTAAGTAACTAGCAAAATTTATTTATTTCACTGCTTCAGCAATTCCTTAGGCGCAGTTCAGTTATATTGATTGGTTTTTTAGAAGTTAAAAGGTAAACACTCCAAACATATAATTCACTAAAGAATTACAAAAATGTTTTCCATTTTAATTTTAAATGTTTTGCTTAATTTGAATTACACAATTGAGTTTTTTTTAAATGAGGTCATTTTGTTGTAAAAAAAATGGCAATAATCGTTATGCATAGAAAAGTAGCTAGAGTTGCACAATTTTAGAATTGAAGCTAAATGGGGCTATCTTTTGAAATAATTTGCATAGGATCGTATGAAATATTTTTCTTTTAACAGATTTAATGGTAAGTGATATTTTCTCAAACCGATTCAAATTACATTAATTTGAACGAAATCAGCAAAGTGTTGCTCAATATGTGACTATAAAAGTAGTATGGCTGTAAAAGATCACATTAGTGAAAAAATCACAGCGAAATAGTGGACACAATATATAATGCTGTGGTGGAAGTTATCAACAGAGGTGATTTTAAACTGAAGATGTTCTGCAAATAAAATATTCTCTGATTGCTGTGCACAGTAAAGAACAAGTGTTGTACCATTTTGAAATTTTAACTAAGTAGGTCTTCTTTCGTCTTACTTGCCAAGGGTAATGTGTGTAATATTTTCCTTTTTATGGATAGTCAAGATTAGGTGCCATTTTTTTAAACCCCGACTAAAACAAACTACATTGATTTTAATTAAACCAGCAACTCTTAGTGACTGTAATTAATAGTCTAACTATGTTAGTGGAAAAAGTTCCTATAAAAATGGGAAATTTGTGGATACTGTAAGTAATGATGTTATAGAGAGTGTCAATTTTCCACATTTTCAAAAATATGCTTGTAATCTTTTAACCAAGAGAGAGAGAGAGAGGCAGGGAATTTTTTTAAATATTTTCTCCACAAACTGATATAACTCTCCCTTTCATTCTGTGCTAGCTTGAAGTTGAGTTTTGGAGACACCCTGTATATTCTGAGTATGTATGTAATGAAAAATTAAATTATTTATTTTAAACAATATGCACATATTTAATTACCTATTCATTTTGAATTGGAATTTACTGGGGCAATGTATAATATTTTGTTCTTGAACATTTACTGAGATATTTCTTTCCCAAAGGCGTAGTTTCTCATTTTTCTGGGCATGCATTTTTAAACCCAATGCATTTCTGCTGAATCACTTTGTGTGCCCCAATTCGGAGACCACTGCCTTTAAAAAAATAGTAACGAAAAGTCTAAAAACCTTTTTAAAAAATCTAAGATATTATTAGTTATACTATACCATTTTATAATACTAGTAATACTATTTTTACTAATAATACGTTATTTGGAAGATAATTTAATAAAGAATATTGTGACAAATTTTAATTTCTCCATCTTCTCCCCCATTATAAATGCAATTACAAAGAAAAAATAGCTAACAGACACTTGTAAAAAAGTTGAAACATGCAAAATATGCATAACTATCGGTGATTACCTTGTAGGGTAATTTTTAGCTGTAAGTATGGTTTACATCGCCTTTCCATGAAGCGATTCAATATTTCAGTTATATACGATAAATTCGACTGAAACATTGAATTCTATAATTAGAATAATCCTTATAGAAGTTAATTATTTTTATACTTCATCAGTGTCAATATTTAGTTCCCTTTCAGCCAATCATGCTAATATATATTTTATCCAGTTGCAATGTATATGTCAAAAGTTTAATGGTAATCTTTCTTTGTTTAACAGCTGTATATGAAATCAGCTAAAGTCAGTTCACAGTTCACACACACAGGGCTTGAATAATATTTAAAATCCAGAATGCGTTTTGTTTAGAAGTCAATCCACATAACCAATACTATTCCAAAAAGTACTGTGATCTGGGGAATCAGCTTTTTGTACTTGGTACAGAGGAGACTTCTACTGGTTGATTCATAAACAGTGTGACCAATTTCAGAGGATCATAAATTTTTATTGAATCAAGTTATTTACATGAAATTTTCAATGTGGTACCCCCTAGCACAATACACTTTACGTAAACCTTTCGGTCTAGCTAAATGAATTTTTTCGACCATTTTGGGGGTGTTTTTCCAACTTCCGTTTTTATTGCTTTTTGAAGCCCTTGAAGTGCTCTTACTTTACGTCTATTTAATTGTTTTTTAAGTATCCCTACAAAAAAATAATCGCAAGGAACACAGACAGAGGATAGTGATAGTCATTTATCAGAAAGAAGAAAATTTATTTTTTTATATTTCAGCCATTTTATAGTTGATTTTGCAGTATTATTTGGTGCACAGTGATGGTGAAAAACGAAGTTACCTTTAGAGTAAAGACGTTTACTTTCTCTGATAAAGTGTTTTAAAACTTATCATGATATATATATATATATATATATATAATATTTTTAGACTTCGGTTTTACAAAAAAATAGTTTTCTTAAGTTTTGAGAGGACATTCCCATTCATAACATAACGCCTGACCGTCAACTTGCCTTTTGTAAAACAGCTGCGTCTTGCCGACGCTTCTTGCGATAAATACATTGTATCTTCGCGTTGCCAGTTGTGAATGACGGATGAAACTGCTTCATCTGAAGTTAGCCATGTTTTGTATTTACCTTTGCTTAACACTAAATACAGAGGCGAAGCATGTTTTCTTCGTTTTTCCACTGTCTTAACAGACATTTGATGACAGACAGAGAGAATAATTTACTTTTTTATAACCAATTTTCTTTATTTGTCGATAAATTTTCGATTGCTATACCTGTAGTTTCTGTGACATAGTTCTTTCAGGAAAAGATTTTCTACAGTGATAATTCTTTTCGACTTCTTTTTTTCCTCTTTCATTAAGGATTTCCTTTCGTTCACATTTTTTTCCTGAAGCTTTTGATTGCGAACCGAATTTTATTTATTTTTGAAGTTTAGATTGTAGTACAATAGAAAAATGTCTTTTTTGATTTTTAAATGCTTCATTTATAACAGATTTCTAACATCCATCCTTCAAAAGCTGTAAAATTTCGTTTCAGGTTTGTGGATTTAATTCTATAATTTATTCTCGCTAATAAAAAATATTTTGATAAGTAATTTAAATGTTTCATTTTAAAAATAAAACCAGTAGTAAAACTATAGAAATTCACCATAAATAGTTATATGCTTTTAAATTTGGTCACACTTATTTTGAATCAACCGGTACACGATTTTATGGAAACTAAAGTCTTTTTTTAAAAAAAATTGCGCTAATAATATAATTGTTTTGAAACTGAGGAATGGTTTAAAGTCATTAACATTTGCTTCACTTATTATCTTTATTTGTTTTACATTTTAATATTTTGCATTACTGAAATTTTTAGAATTTTTTTATTTTAACAAAATATATGATATAATTTGTATTAAATATTTGAATGTTATAATGAATTCACATGTAAGTACATATGTGTATGCATATATTTTAATTACTTAAAAATATAGCAAACACTTAATTGCACTTAATGAAAGTTGTTGCTTTTTGGATGGTTCAGTTTCAACAACTAATATGGATTTCTTCTTTCATGTATGCATTTTTGAATTCTTTTCATTTCCTCCCTTGTACATATCTCTTGTTAAAACACCAAAAACGTGAAATCGTTTTTAATTTTAGTTTTGAAATGTATATTTCTTATAAAATTAACATTTGTTTCCCTTAGTTTATTTAAATATTTTTTAGGAACTGCAAAAAAAATTGATTATAATGAGGATTCATTCATTGCCAATCAGGGGTAAAGATTAATTATTACAATACTAAGGTTTTATATTTGTGTGAAGCACAAATAGCAAGTTTTTATATTAAGTTATAAAAGAAGTAGAAATATGTAAAACACTCTTAGTCATAAATTGATTTGTAAAAACGTATAGTTCGATCAGAAAAATGTTTTTTACATGAATTTAGTTTTTGTTAAAAACGAGGATACTACAAACATATTTTGTTTTAGTTCTGACAGATCTGATGTTTATCAGAAATTTATAAAACGCTTTTCCTGTCATCAATAGTTAAGTTTAATTAAGAGTCGTAAATCTTTTTAATGACTGCTCATATGCTTTTATATAGCTTTTTCTACTGAATGCATTACCAAAATGCTTTATGTGTTGTAAACAATAAAGAATGTTGTTAATTTTCTTTGAATAATATATGTGTGGCATGTGATCTGCTCTGATTGTCTATTTATAATATTAATATATCTTTAATAGTAATAGAAAAAAATATGATTCTCTTAGCTGTTTCAAAGGTTCAAATGTAGCATGTACTGTTTGAAATGCTGTGAACTGTAGACTAGCATAATCTTACAATATGCACGAATGTGAAATTGTTCTATATGGAATGTAAGGTATATCAAAATGGTTGAAATAATTTTAGATTAGTAAGAGCTTTTAAAATGAACCCTTCTATTATATGGTCCGTATCTGTCATGAAACAGCAAATATTCAAATTTATGTGCATTTTTACATCCTCTTTTGTATTGGGTTTAAAATTTCATAGCTGTAATTTTCAGAACATTGGTGGCAGCTGAAAACACAAGAGAAATATTTCGTTTTCTTCTGAAAAATGAAAAAAGTAAAGATATATACTTAAGTAGTTTGAGAGTTTATATATGCCTTTGAATGGTTTAGAAATAATCTGGGTAAAAAGAGGAAGTTTTGAGAGAGAATAGAAAGAATGTTCTATCATCTTTGACTCTGATATTTTGTTAATGCTTTCATTTGATGTTTTGTGACCCTCCTTGTAGAGGGACTGATGCATATTAAATTTGAAGTTCTAAGTCCTCCCATTGGCATGGTGTGGAAATTAGGAGAGGGATCACTTGATCGTAGTTCAAAATTGCGATAGCCATTCGCAATAGCATTCATATTGCTTTGCAGTTCAATGTAAATTAAAATCACAATGGATTAAATTTACTTTGTCTTGATTATAAAGGTATTGATTGAAGTCAGTAAAACATGTAGTGTTCATTTTTGTATATTTCAGAGTGGTGATTCTACTTTGCTTAAATAAAAATGTCACTCAGTCCTGAGCATATTTGTTTATAGATATCAAATGTGTATTTCCCTGTTTATGATCAATTTAAACAAGAGTCTAATTCACAATCTGAGTGCTGGTTGTGGTGCTCTTTCTGATTTTCATGAAAGAGTTTTTATGTGAGACATTTTGAAAGTAGCATGGAGACTTCAGCCATTAAGTTTTTTATTTATTCATGATCACATCAGAGAGCTGAAAATTGCACGACTACTCAATAAATTTACTCCAACTGTACTTATTTGAGATTAGGTTGTATAGTTTTTGAATTCCTGTGAATTGAACGTTTTTAATCATTAGGTTTTGAATGGAGGTAACATGTGCAATAGTTAGCGCTACATATATGTGACCGTAAAAGGAAATTAAATTGGATTAGAATTTTGAGAAATTCTGACTTCTAAACTTTGCAGAGAAAATATTAGCTTTTACACTTCATATACAAATAAATAATGCAAGAAAGCAAAGATTAAATGATAGTTAGAATTTTAGTTAAATTGTAACTTAATTAGCCTTACATTTGCCCCGCCCTCAATTTCAAGAGGGATTATTTGGCGAAAGTTTGTAATCTTACAAAAATATTCATTAATTAATCTTCATTGTGTTAAAAATCAACACGTATACAAAACCCTCACCATGTCATGATACAAGATTCAAACAATAACAATAAGTGAATTGAGCTATTTTTGCATTGGAACAATTATCTGTGTGTATATAAAACTGTGTTCATTGTTTCTGCTTTGATTCCAGATAGAAGACAAATAACTCATAAGCCTTATTTTTCAGTTTTTTTGTGTATAAATTGTATAAGAAATAAACCCTATGACTAAGAAAACATTTATTACTATGTATGCTGAATATATTTTTTTGAAATTCCTTTTAAAATTTCTAACAATATTGTGTAGGATTATTTAAAAAATTAATTTTTGTTCAAGTTTTTATTTTTTATTATACTTATACAAAAGTTAAAAGATTCGTGAGTGACACAAATTTTATAAAAGCCTGAAAAAGTACACTTAATTTGAATTTATTGAGGATATATTTTTCAGATTAACTTAAATCGTATAAGAGGACCCCTCTTATACGATTTGCTGAAATTGTAGGGGGAATTTTTTAGTTAAATGAAATTTCCGAAAACAATATGAGAGCAATTTTCTAAACTTTCATAACATAATTTTCTGTTCTTTTAACCGTGTTTTTGGTATTTGAATAAATAGCATGTCTGTTGTAATGTATTCAAATTTTTTTTTTTTGTTTTCATTCATTTTCCTATGCATCTAATACAGATTTTATCACTTACTCACAAAAGTAAATTCTTTTGTAGTTCAATTTTAAAATTATTTGATGTTATAGTCGTACTTTCATTTTATAGTGATGTACAGGAAAATACAAGATGTCTGAAATGTATATTCTCACTTTTGTAATAATTAAAAATAAATAATGGCATGAATTAATTTTTTTTTCTTTTGTGTTTCATAAAGAAAATGGTTTTTTTTTCAATATTCTATCTTGCAATTTCATTGTGTCATTATTTGGCTACAATACTTGAAGTCTGTATGAGTCTTTTATTCATGTTTTGTGAAGCATTGCAAAATTCACAATTTGGATGACTGCTTTAATTCCGATTTTTCATTTTATCGGTGTCATGTACTGGAAAATGTTGAACATTGATTTTTTATTTTTCTTCCTATAAAAAAGAAGACAAAAAATGTTATGTCTGGAGATCTTAGGCCAGGTTTTGGTTACATTGCCTTCATAAATTTTTGTTATTCATAAACTATGAGTCTTGAATGTCGGCTTTCATAAATCATGCCACAACTTGTGCTTATTCTTTCAGTAAAGCTGCTTTGAAACAAGAATTTTGTAAAAAAATGTTATTTATTTAACGTATAAATCCATATCATTGTTTTTTTTCATTTAATAAAAGTGTAAGAAATATTTCAAACATCCTGTATAAATACCTCAATTTAATATGAAGTTTACTATGTTCTTAAAAGCATGTGTTTACTTTTATGTTTTTGGAATAATAAAGCACATTCTTATCGATTTCGATTTATGGTTGAATGGATTACCTGTAATTATAGCGTTTTTATGTGTACATGTTAGATCATGGAAGCTTTATATTCAAAATATTTTATTTTTTGATATGTAGTGCCTTTGACATTGTGAGTATTATAACTAAAATATCATATTTACAAATGTTTTATTTATCATCTCATGTTATCAAAAGCTATTTTTAATTTAAAAGATAAACCATGAATTATTCAGATTAAAGTAAATCATTACCAACATATTTTATAATTTCCAATTCAACTTCCAATTAAAAAAAAATTTTTTTTGAAGGAAAAAGCTTAGAAGTAAGTCTGATTTTTTTAAAAATTGAATAGTTGTATAGCATCATTTACTTAACACTCAAATTAAAATCAATGTCTTTATTGAGAACCATAAATATTTTTTGATCTTGAAAATAGATTTTGAAGGAGCAAGGAAAAAATTTATTTGCATTGAATTGCTTAATTTGTTTCCTGAAAATATTTTTCTACTTTTCAAACACTTGTCAATTTTTTTAAACATCATTTAGTTTGTATTAATATTGTAATATTGATGCTCAGATGTCTGAATATTAATAGAATTAAGTTAATGGAAAAAGAATGAAGTGTTTATAAATAGACAATTTTTAAAACTACTTTTCTTAAAAAAATTTACAATTGATTTCTGAATAGTGATTGTGTTGCTCTTACTGTTTATGATGGGGGAATCTTTCTAAATGTGTAAACTATATAATAAAGCTCTACAATGTTTAGTATAAATCATGCAAATTATCACATCTCTGTTTGAATTTAATTTTCAAAATATTAAGAGAACTAAGGGCAAACGACTTTCTGTCAAACACACTGGTCGTTGGAAAAGGTTGATAACCATGACTCATCATGTTTGTTGTTGTGAAATCCCTCACATGCTGCTTCCTGGATTTATCTGGCAGGTTAGTGTTGCTGCTCAGCTCTGCTTCTTCTGTAACGCTGCCTGTATTAGCTTGCTTTGATAGCTGCAAGTGCATGATTACAGGTCGCTGAATAATTTGCTGAAATTTTTAAAATCGTAATGGTAGTCACTTTCTTTATCTGGAAAAGATGAAAAAAGTAACCTTCTTTACACACACTTTTTTAACATTATATTCTCCCCAAAATAATTCACCTGATCAGTACAATAAGCATTTTTTAAAAAAATATTAGTAACAATTACATTTTACATATTGAATATAATTTCTTTGTTTGGATATTTCAGTGAATTCTATTAAAAAAAATTTTCATGTGCAAAAATTGGTACAACTGGACCATTTCTAGTATTTATCTGAGTAGCATTTCTGTTCACAGAATGTACTATTGTTGTTGGTTAAATTAACAGAACATATAAAGCATTTGATTCACAAATTTTTGTTTGAAGACAATTTATTTTAAATATTTATATGAAGTTTATAAAGGAACTTGATCCCTTATAATATTGCTGATTCTCATTTGTAATGGGGTATAATATTTTCATTGTATGTAATCAGTGTATAAATCTAAATGTAACACAGTTAGACTTATAACTATAAAACTAAAAAAAATTGCCATAAAGAAATCCCTTATGTATCAGAAAGCATATTTTATGTTAATTTATATGTTTTGATCTGAATGTTATTAAAAGGCTAAATAGGCTGCATTTTCCCCCAGTCCTTTTAAATTATAATTGTAAACAAATTTACACAACTGTAACACCTTTTGACTCATTCTACATTTCAAAGTAAAATTAAAACTTTATTCTTTTTCCAAATGTATATAAATATTACTGAACCTGATATTTAAATTTAATTTAATTTAATATTTTATTCAAAATGTTTGTTATTTTAGAAACATCTTTTTGATTTTTAAAAAGTTGTTAAACAGTAAAATTTATATCCATACAAGACATGCCTCTTTTAAAAAAAATATGGAGGAATAAATTAGCTTTATTAGATGCACTTGCTTCTGGAAAATGCTAACACTTTTTTTTTCTTTAGATAATATTTTGAATTACGGGAAATATTTATTACTATTTTGTAGTCTATTGTGCATCTCCCAAATGGTGTTTTTTGCAAAAATTTGAATTTATACTTCTTTAATAAATTTAGGCTGTGCAGTCTGCCTCAGAAACTAAAATGAGTGATGCTCAACAAAAAGTTGATTCCTCTGTACCCCTAAGCAAACAACCTGCTAGATCTCAGGTATTTTATTTTCTTAAAATATTCCCGTTATTTCGATCAATTTGTGGCTCTGTGAATAAAATACTTGTATATACGTAACTAAAAATAAGATATGTGTGAATTACTTCATAAGAGCTTGGTATAAGTTTTGCTTTCAATAAGCCTACTTTTTTCCAACACACTGTATCCCCTCTAATTTTATAAAATCTTCATATCTAGTAAAAAAAGTACTTAAAGTAATTAAATATAATTTGATGTATATAAATCAAATATCCGAAAAATTTATAATAATTATTTGCTTAAAAAATATGTATAACACTAAGGAGTAAGAAAGTGAAAATAATTATAAAATGAATTTTATTTTGTTTCTTGAAATTAAATTACTGATAAGATGTTTTTATTAATATTGTTTTGTTCAACTGTATTTCTGATCTACTAGATTGGTGTTATGTGTCATAATACTTTTGCATTTTTTGGATATAATTGGCATTGTATGCTATTTATATTATAAATTATTTTTTACTTCATTAATTTCAGAAACTTTTAAAAATAAGTGACATTTAATCCCTTTTCTTGTATGGTTTGATTTTGCATGCAGAGCAGTGTAATTAGCCCTGACACCATTCCTATGAATTCCTGAATCTGATCACCCGCATTTTTCCCCATCATACACCATTTTCCCAGAATACCGCCCTATTTTTATCATGATTCTGTAATTTTATGACAAAGAATTAGATTTAGAAGGGGGACCATTAAGTGTCTTTTGAGAGGCTACAAAGGTAAAAAGTTTTAAAACATTAACATTTGTAAGAAGTGTTGGGATTTGTCCCATTTAAATTTATAAAAGAATTTATTAAAACAACAGATTTTTCTGGGTTTTCAGAATTTTTTTTTACTTCATATTCCAATTTCCAGCCCTCCATTTTCTTCATCCAAACACCCTTCGCACCCCAAATAATAAAAATACACAGCAATAAGTTTGGCTAAAGCATGTGAGGTGGTATAGTTCCCTAAGCTCCATCTTTTTAAAAGTGAATTATAGCACGTGAGTGTAAGTTATTAATATTGACCATTGAATTGTTGTTTTACTATGCCACACAAGTGTAAATGATCCTGGTAGCTTTTCTGCTATGTTTGTGACGAATTCTCTTCAAAACTCGATGAAATTCCTTTTCTTAACTCCTTCATATTGCTTATGATTATTACTTTGTTACTAAGCTGGCAATCATGGCAAAGATTGAGCTCCAAATTTGTGCTGCATTTACTTGTTACAGAAATTTGACCTTGTGGCACAAAGTTACCAACAAATCAATACTTTATTCTAGTCATCTCACAGATTATTACTTTTGTATGGCCCATTATCAGGTCCTCTAGCAAAAATAAACTTACAATTCATTTACCTAATATGCCTTCAGATTTAAGACCATTTCCTCATAATTAATGTTTGCCAATCTCAGTGGCCACAAAAACCTGGACTTTGCAACCAGAAACGAAAATTTTGAAAATTGACCATCAGCGTACACTTATGATAATGAATATCCAACTGATTTTATTAATCAAGATCCTCACTTTGTAACTCATCCAGAATTGAATGATCTTTCGGGATTTGGAGTTATGCCTGAGAGTAAATCTCAAATTCAGCAATGGAATCTCTTAGAAAAGGGCGTAAAAATCTCTTAAAAGCACACAGATAACTCTAGGATTACTTTTTTTCGAAGATGATGGCTTAAGTGTCCTGCACTGTCTTAATTCAAATTAATTGATGATAGAATTGAATACATACCATGTGACCTACACTAATGGAAACTGTTTATAGATTCATTAAAGACAAGCTTTAAAAGTTTCCTTGTTGGCCAATGGGAATGATTTACCACCAACCTTGATTGCATATTCTGGATATGAAGGAAATGCTCAGTAAATTTGCTGGTTCCTCAATAAAAAATCTGCTTTCTTGATTGTAATCAAAAACTTAGTGCTGACTGAAGAGTCATTGTGCTTTACTCATATATAGATCTGAAGAAAAGAGGAGGAAAGCTGCAAGCGCTGAAATATTTAGAAAATAGGTGAAAAATTGGGGTCGAGGGCCAGAAAATCTGGTTATTTTTATTGATTTTTTTTCAAATTTAAAAAGAAAGATGACTCCTGCTTGTGTGCTAGAAATGTTCTTGTTGGAGCTTTTTACCTTTGTAGCCCCTTGAAGGACATTTAATTTTTAAAATAATCCTTTTCCAATTCTAATTCAGGGCTGTAAAATTACCGAAGAATGATAAAAATGGGAGGGGGAAATTTCTTGAAAATGGTGGGTAATGAGGTAAAAGGGGAGGAGGGGGAGTGAATATTCAGATGCTGGGGATAATTTTTCATAAGAATTTGAAGAAATGGTTTAATGAATTTTTTTGAGTATTTAAAATTTGTAAGAAATCATTTATATTTTGTTGCAATATGTATTTTTAATCATAAAAATGAGGGAAAATGACTCTAAAACTTTATTTAGTCAAAAATAAAAACGTTTCATTAGTTTATGAGTATATATAACTAGACCCCCCCATAAATTCAAAATTTTAATGAGAATTTGAGTGCCACACACACATATTTTTTGACTTTCTCTCTCTCTCTCTATATATATGCTTAACCATTATATTTTTCTTTATCAGAAAAATATCTCTTTCTCACATTTAAGAATTCTTAACTAAATATTTCTAATGCTATGATTACATTTTTATAGAACCATTCTTTAATAGAATTTAAGTTGAATGCTTATTGTGGTTTTGCAGTTTAAAATAAAGTGCCGAAGCTAATAAGCACAGATTTTTAAGACTTGATTTAATATTAATAGCTTCTAAAAATTTTATCTTTTTTTTTCATCTCAATGTATTTCTATAAAATAATTAATGTTAGTGTACCATTTGTTGTGTACATTTAAATTTATATACACTCTGAAATATGGGTGCTCATATAAAAGTAAATCATTAATATGTTTTAAAAGTTTGAAATAAGTTTGTGTACATTTTTTCTAATAATTGTTGGTGCTATTACAAATATTAAGAAACAGTTTCTGGATCAGATGTGTAATGTTTTTTTATAAACTGATGTATTTTTTTAAGTAAGGATGATTTAAATATGTGTATAATGTTCATATTTATGTGTTACATTTTAATTAAACCTCTTTGTTGAAGGCATTTGTTTATTGTATAATGATAAAACATTTAAAAATTTATGTCCCCTATATATTTCATAGTTATGTACAATTTTCTCAATATCACAAAAAGTGTTTTAAATGTTTTTGATTATCCATATTGTTAAATGTTTTTCAAGATTAATATATAATTCGGTAATTTTTGTCTTTTAAGTGTGTATATAATTTAAGTAAGAATATCAGTTTTTGAGAGAAACCAAGAAAAAATGTTACAATTCTGAAACATTCATTCATTTATAATTTAAAGCATTTTATCAAAATCATTTAGTGAAATGAGAAGCAATGTAAATTAAATAAAATTATAAAATTTCTTGGATCTTCTATTTTTCTCTCCCTTATATGAACTTGTAAATGCTTATATTATAAAAACTTAGTGGTTCAACAGCCCATGAGGGCCAAGGCCTACTGTGTCCAACTTAGTATACATGACCTTGGGCCCTGAGGTGCATGAGCAGATGTTCTGGTCAGGTGGTTAGTCTGACTCGAAACCTCCAGTGTTAAGTTCCCAAGCAAGCTTGGTACTCATTTATTGACCCACTGAAGGGATGAAAGGCTGAGTCAACCTTGTCCAGCCCAGGGTTTGACTTCGGACCTGTGGTGTGGAAGCATGATGCTATAACCACTGAGCCACTGGGCTTCAATGCTTAGATTGTAATATATGTGAATGAGTATTTGGAGGCTCATATTTATACAGGAAAAAAGGATAATAATTTTATGTCTTTAACCTTAATATTTGACCTACTTTAGCCATACAAATTCAAGAAAGTATTTTGGGAATATAGAACACTTTAGTCCTTACTTTTTTTTAAAAAAAAATTTAGCAATTAGGTTCTATATTACTCTGTGCAAAATTTTAATATTGTAAAATGTCTTTGTGTATAATAATGGTAGGTTTTTCTGTTGCAGTTTTCTTTACATTTAAAATGACAGACACAAATTGTTTTATCTTCTGACTTCTTACTTGTAAAATTCTTTCAAAATTTGTATAAAAAATAAAATATTCCCACAAAATATTTGTAACATAAAAGTTAAATCCAAGTTTAAATGTGTAAATTTTTTTTTACAAATTGATCCTTTTTATTAGACATAGAATGTAAATTGTTCCATTCAACTCCGATTTATGTTTTATTTCTACATATTTAAAAGATCAATATAATTTTAAAATGGGAGGTGTGTGTTTGCCTGATCTCTTCATGTATTTTCTTATATGACACACCAGTATAATTTTTTGTTTGAACTTTTCTGTTGGTAATTAATGGTTGTATTTCATAAATAAAAACTTGGAGGAAACCTTTTTTTTTTGACCGAATATAAATAATTTAAAGTAAGAAATGAAAAAAGTGAAAGATGTTTGTGGGTGTTGCATAAATGTTGTTTGTGGGTGTGTAATGTAAAATTTCGATTTGAAACTGTCAATAGAATAAATAAGATGGAGTACATAAGGAACTATACGTCATGCTGTTTATCAGTTTTTCAAGGAATTTAGCTGCCAATAACTGTGTGATACATAATTATCATAATTAAAAAGAAATTTAAACCTGATTTAGCTGTTAATTAGTTTTCCTTGGATATTTTTATAGGCTGCCTAAGTGTAATGTTTTAATATTATGTGTAACTAACAGTTTGATTTCATGTGATAATTTCTAACTTTACTTGTCTTTCAATACTGAGCACCTTAAAAATAGAAAATAAGAGTTTTCAAACAATTTGTCACTATTTTTTTACTCTTCGAAAAATTCTTTGTTTTTTGTCATAATAAGACCACTGTAGAAAACTTGTGTTAGCAAAATGTCAATCAATATTGATTTGTTTAGATTATAAATAACAGAATCACAAAAGTTTTAAAAGGTAACTTTTGAAATCTTTTTAATGGAAGAAATTTTCAATGGCAATGAAATATTGAAAAAAAAATAGTTTTTTAAGATGTGAATAATGTGTATATTTGTGATTTCAAATATCTTAAAATTAAGAGAAAATGTTTTCATGGATTATTTATTGAAGAATAAAGGATGTTAAAGAAGAAATAGAGTTGGCATTATTAATGAGAACATTCTTTTTGGGAAATGTAACTTTTGAAAAATGGCAGTTTGATGAGTTGGTAAAAAATAGAATAATTTACTTTATACTTGAATCTGAAATCTCTGCAATATTTTCTTTTCAAATGAAATGCATAAACTGTTTTATAGATAAGCAATGCAACTGGTTCGCCTGAACCATCTGGAGCATTACCTGATGCTGTTTCATCTCAAAACAAAAGTGATTTGCAACAGACTGAAAATCAAAGTGCTCTTTCTAGTGGTCAAAATGTTTCTGATCCTACTAAAAGAATTCAGGACTTTAGGTGTGTGATTTTAATGTATTGATTTGTTTAATTTGCTCATTTTTAACATTAAAGTTGATGGAGTAGATTTTCTCGCATATCTCTATAAACAACACTACTTGACAATTGTTGACAAGGAGCATGAATACTTTATATAATACTTTATAATAGGTATTGACTGAAAAAAATGGAACTTGGTGCAAGTTTAGTAGAGTTTACTGTTCATTTTTTCATATGCAAAACGTCAATTTTTATCGGATTGGTCCACAAAGGAAAAAATTTATTTGGAAAAAACTGCAAACAGTCTCGAAAGATACTCATTAAAATAAAAACTTACACGAGTCCATCAGTATTTAATCTTGGACAATGATGCACATTTATTTATCATTATACATGCTTTTTTTCAAACTGTAAACACAGAATTTTTCCCATTCATTTCTCTGAGTGATACAGTTCTTTGTTAGTTTAATTTCCTTAAATAACATGTCTGACTTAATTCTATGCATTATCTTCTGGACTTAAGTCCTGGAAATATACAGACTGCCATGTGGCCAATATCTTGTCCTTCTACTAATTCAGGAACTTTGTGTCCATGGTGGTCGAGTGGTCATGGTCATGAACTTCTGAGTTTGAATCCTGGTACCACTGAAGAACCTGTAGAACAGTTGATACATGTTAAATCTGTTGTGGCTCTGAGTCCTCACTTTGACAGGTTGTGGAAATGTGGAGAATGGGGTGCCAGCTTGAATTCTATTGCTTGTATAAGGTTATTGCTTTAGAGTAGAACCATAATAATAAATAAAATAAATAAATTCAGATACATCAGCCACATTGTGTTTATGTTTTTTTGCCATCCATGTACTTGAAAGTATGGATATACTGTACCACTGAAGAAACTATATGACCTTGAAGAATGTCTTTGTAATACCTTTGTGATATGTCACTGTACAGTGGTGTAATGGAGAACATTTGGGCCCTCCTGCAAAGTCAGGGTTTAGGCCCCCCAAGTTGGATTTTACAAAGGGTAGGTACTCGGCAGGCTTTAATCTTGGCTTTGGGTCCCCCTAGAACCCTGACCCCTCCGTATGTGGGGTTTTGGGAGCCTAGATTATGCCACTGTCACTGTACCTACATCACAAATGTGAAGTAATGTCCAATTGTGCATAAGTATTAATCATACTATTTCTACTTGGCCATAACAGTCAATTTAATAGTTATCCTGATTATAATGAGTATTCATTCTTTGCACTGTTTGATGTCTGTAGTTTATCTTAATGGTGAATTTGGATTTGTTTGAGAGTATACCTGTGTGTGTGTGTGTGTGTGTGTATCTCTATAAATCATGGTTGCTGGATCTGAACAGATTCATTCAGAACACCTCCTTTCCTAATGCTGACATTCACATAATGAAATGCATGCAATGTGCTTTTGTGTAATGCAATCCAACTTAACTTAATGGAAGAGAAGCGTCTGGCATGTAACATGAGTGCCAATAGTGTCTGTTAGGTTTGTTATTAGTTAATCTAGGAATCTTAGGCCTAGGAATATAAGATTGATATTCCTTTTTGTTACAGAGGATCTTATTCTGTTTAATTTTTGTGTACATGTCTTCTAGAAATGTTTTTTTTTCATGATCTTGAGCATATTTTAGCAGATGATTTTCATCTCTAGCAGAAGTCTTTTTAGTTAAACAATATCCTTTTAAATGCCTATTGCTGTGGCATCATGACGAATACTTTGTCCTCCTTGAGACGCTTAAGTGCATAACTTCAATCCTATGCATTGAAAATGTCTTTCGAAGATTTGACTCTATTTATGAAAAATCAGCACACTATTTTTAGAAACTCGTGATGAAAATTACTCCTTTAAAATAAATAATAAAAACTTTGAATCTTTTGATGCATTTGCTCTGAATGCCCATTTACTTACATTTTCATCGATTGCGCAGCTGTCATAAACACATTGTTATATAATTGGATTGTTTCTTAGTGGTTGTTAAGAAATGTACATAATTTAACTGTTCTCTTTTGTAATCTACTATCAAATTTAAATTATAGAATATAAAAAGAGTATAATGTTTCAAATGCAAAGAATCAAATTTTTTTGTGTGTTTAAGGAAAAAGTTGAAATGTTTGGAAGTAATAGCATATTTGAAGAATGTGAGGTGAATGGGTTTTCTCAGTTTGATGTCGTTTTTGTCATTCTATATAAATATTCTTACAAATGGGAATCTGAATCTTTGTCTTCTTTGCAAATTTTAAATACGCAATATATCAATAACTATTGAATATTATCAGAAAGGGAAAATGATAAATACATGTTTAGACTTCAATTTATTTTATGTGTTAAAAATATGTTATTTATTTGATTTTTTTCACTTTTTTGCACTCTAGCAGTAGCAGCAGTAGTGGTGGAAGTACACAACATTCTTTGCAGCAAAAAGCTATAGTTCCTGATTTAAGTAGTTTACAATTGAAATTAGCCCAGCTAACCTTTACTGGAAGCAGCAGTATAGCTAATGATCCGAATTTAAGTGCTTGCAATGTTCAGGGATCTTTGCAAAGTACTTCACAGTCAATTGTGGTATGTTTCAAAGATTAGTGTGATTTAAGTATTTAGTTAAATTTCCTGTAGTTTTTTTAGATATGTTTTTTTTATTAATGATTCTCTTATTCAAAAGAGAATTTTCTTCAAGTTTTTTTTAAATGTGTAGATAATATGTATGTGATTTAAAACACTTTCTCAAGTGTAATTTTTAAATTTCAAAGTCAATTTCTTAATATTACAATATAATTTTTATTATTTTAACGTAAAAAACAAGCGTATTCAATGATTTTAATCAGATTCTTTGTTTTTAACCAAATGTTCTTTATGTTTTTCCTTGGTCGTGTTAGCTGAGTGGTCATGTTCCCAAAATCGTGGGTGGCATTTTCAAGTTTTGAGTTCTGCGTCTTAGTGCCTGAAGACCTGTGTAGGAGGGGGGGGGGTTGAATGCATGTCAAATATTTCAAGGCTAAGAAAACTGAGATTAGTGTGATACCAAAGTTCAAAGTATGAGTGCCTTCTTTGGTTTCATGCTTGTCACTTGAGGTTCAAAATTACGAGATCTGTTGCCAATAGCTTTCATGTTGCTTCTGAGTGAGATGTTAATAAAACAGTCAATCTTATTTTCAATAAATTTCTTACTGCATCTCCATACTGATATTTCAGAATAATCCAGCATTAAATAAAGACACTAATTTTTTTTCTCTTAATAAATTATATTTAGATAACGACATGTGCAGCACACTGTTGCACAAAATTGACAAAAGCACAATATGTATTTCATTGCAGGATTTTGTTGATTAATTTAATAGATAATTGTTATTCATGTGCATGATTATTTATATTGTCTTAAATTTTATTTTATATACTTTTAAGACCTTTATCATTTTTTGTAGTTGGTTCAAAGTGGCGAGAGGAAATGAACCCCATAACTCAAATTTTTTAATATATTTTATATGTAGCAGATTTTTGTAATTAAATTTTTAATTCTCAATCTGTACTTTTAGTAATGTTAATATATCATGGAGCAAGGACATCGTTGATTAATGTTTCTAATATATGTTAGTCAACTATATTTAAAATGTGAATATATGTAAACTATGCTATATTACATTACTTATTTTTACAATATTGGCCATTAAAATTGCAACACTATGAAGGAGGGATGAATATGAATATATATAAAGTTACCATGAAAGAAAGAAGATGCTACATTTGGAAATGATTAGCATTTCAATGTAGTTGAATGACACAGAAGCGACATCTCAAACTTTTTATAAAAGTATAATTATGCAGGGGGTTTTTCAATTGGAAATTTTATTTGAATGCTGGTTAATTGTTAAAAGACTGTTATGTATTGTATAAAAAGGAGAAATGGCTACCAGCACACATTGGATCTTGTTAGCCTTAGGATTGTGGCCTATCTAGAGTATGGTCTGTTTCGCAATATTGCTACTCGTATTGGTCTGAATCCAACTGTTATCATGCAAATATGAAATTGGTGAGTTCAAGAGGGTGACACTGAACGCCCTGTAAGATCTCAACTCCCTTTTACTACTAATGTCCAAGAGGACAGATGTGGTCTGGCCGACTCTGAAGATTGAGTAGATACATCATGATCCTTTAGTCAGGAAGTGGGCTTGTTTGCAGCATGATTATCCACATGGGTAGCGAGGCATCATCTAGAGTAGCATGGACTGTTTGCACAGTGACCATTGTTGAAGCTTTCCTTTATATCATAGAAATGGGTGGTGCCAGTGTTACACCCAACGACAAAACTGGATACGGGAATGGTCCACATCGTTTTTTCAAAGGAGTCCCAGTTTCATGTGCGACATCATGATGTATGTGTCTGTCTGGAGGTACCTAGAATTCTAGTGACCAGCTTGCATTCGATATCATTTGGGCCTTGCACCTGCTTTTGATGTTGTGAGTAGCCATTGAATACTCGACAGAAACCTCTTGTTTATGTCATTGGTAGTCTGACAGTCAGTGCTTCATTTCTCGAATATAAAGGTCAATAGCAATACCCTGTCTTTCAGGATTTGGGCAACATCTTTTAAAAAGGTAATGTATGATTGTATGCTATCTATCCTGACCTGAGGTGCATCAATACAGAGATAATCGACCATTGCTTTGACCAGCATGTTTTCTAGTTCTCTCACACTGTAAAAACATATAGTTGTGTGTTGCTGAGTGACTGGGCAGTCACCACTCTCCAACCGCTATGACTGATGAAGTGCTGCATGGAATGACCAGCCTGTATTATCCAAGCACAGCTTCACTCGATGCCTAAACTTATTAGTGATTTTAGATGTTATAGAAGCGGCACATATGCTTAGAAATTTTAAGCCCTGTATACTCGCAATTATCCATAAATTTACTAATTCTACAATGCTATATATACTCAATAAGTAAAGTTTAAATTGCTCTTTCCTTCCTGATATTGCAGTTTCGAAGGCCAGATGGGAATTTTTTTTATACTCAAAGAACTGTTCATAAATAAAAATTTACTTTTATACTTTTATAGAGTTTAGTTTAAAAACATCCCAGATACATGCTATTGACCTAATAATTTATGTTCCTCATATTAAATGCAAATAACAGCATTTTATTTTTATCCACATCAGCATTCACCATGAAGAAAAATGAGAGATACTATTTACTTCACTTGCTATGCCATCTTATTCCTTCCTTATATTATTTTTTTATATATATAGAATTTTAAAAAACTTATACAAAATAATATGCAAAACGTTTACTCTAAAGTACTTTATTGGCCCTATTTCGTTAGTATTGTGGAATCGGCTCTAGTATAACTGATAATGAATATCTGAAAATTGGTGACATTATGCACTAGAGTGCAAATCATGAGCAACTTTTCTGATTGGGCTGTAATTCTGAAAAGTTCAATATGGAAACATAAAATTCACACACTACAGAGGCAATATAGCACTGAAAGGCAAAAATATAGACAAAAACCTAATTGTACTCATACATATGGAAAAAGGCAGAAAGACTTTATTGACTGAATCCCATTCATAAAAAACATCATCTGTCCATGAGGTAGAACAAAAAATCAAAGTCCCTTAGTAATGGATATGACCTCCTCTAACTGCATTGTTTGCAGCACATCATCTGTTCATATTCAGTACCAAATTATCATTCCGTTCTTGAGGTAAGAGTGGCCACACTCATCAAAGAGCATTTGTTTTAGCTTTCTCGTGTTCTCCAGAGAAAGCGATCTTGCTGCCAGGTGTCTCCTTGGAGCATTCCGCATATGTTTGATGAGATTTATTTCAAGGCAGCATGCTGACCAATCCATTCTGAAGATATTCTCACTTTCTAGGAGCTCCTCTACTGCAGAGGACCTGCGAAGACACGCATTGTTGTCCAAATAAATAAATAAATAAAATCTGGACCTATATCCAATTAGATCGATGTACATGTGGGTGGAAAACTTCATCGTTGTAGATCTCTGGTAAGTGACCAACTCTCGAAAATGGGGAGCTCCGTTCATTCATTCAATATAGTACATTTTGACACAAGAACTCCAGAACCACGTCCAAACGGTATCTTTTCTTGATGTTAGGTGGATGAAACCGTGTGTGTCCCTCCCTCCATATTATCTGATGTTGAGAATTGTTGTTCAGACTGAAATGACTCTCATCAGTAAACAGAACGTGACTCCACTGATGCGATGCAATTTCCTGTCTTTGTGTTCTAGACACTACTGTAAAAGACGTCGCAGTTGCGCTGCTGTTAATGGTATGAAACGTTCAAAACGACGGGAATAGACGACTTTTATGCAGACATCTGCCACAGTAAACGGCCATACTGTCGTCTGGTAACTGTACGCAGCTGCTGAGTATTATTGTTCAGTGTTCACTGCTGTACAACTCACCGTTGTTTTCCTTTGCCGACCACCACTAATTTTCTCTAAGCTGTGCATGTTATTTTAGAAGTTTCGAAGTTATTGAAACTACACTTTTGTCAAATTCCTAACTCTTGTCAAACCATGCCCCGTTTTAGCTTGCTGATTATTTTATCATGTGTCATGGCATTCTGATGTAGTCATTATGAACATACGATTTCACTTTCACTTGCAGGAAATGTCTGCAAATTCGTTTTTCTCCTTTTAAGTTACTTTAGTGCTAAGCACACGCATCTCATACGTTTGATATCTATGAAGGCCTCTCTGATGTTATATATTTCTGATATTTGCTTATGCATAAATTATTTACTAACCTGCCTTTTCACTGTACTGTGGTCACAAAGTTTTTCCTCTAATTTCATGTTTGTATGCTGTAAAATGCAATTGTTTCTTAAGTTTTACTCACTAGTGTATATTAATACTCGTTAATATGACCGAATTTTTCCATTTAATAATTAAGATAGTATTTTTACCAAACTTTGTACTTCAAAAGGACATGAATACACACTTTAATATGTCTAATAGCAAGTGGGATAATTAAATACACTTAGTATTTAAATTAGGTTTTTAATAGTCACAAATTATTCTGCTGTATTGTGAGATTCTCTTATTACGGAACTGATAAATAGCAGTTACAAACTGTTAAAATGAGAAAATATTCGTTATTGTATGGTTGAAATTTAAATATGTAAAACATTTTTTTGTTGGATTTTAGTTTAATACATCAAATGTATGATTAAAAGGAAATTGTTCTTTATTAATGAAATCTTTAAATTTAAATTGAATGAGGAGGTTTGGAATATAAGCCAGAGCAATCCCCTTTTTTATTTGAACATTTTGTTTTTTCTTTGTTACTTTGTAAGCATTGTTTAGTTGATGAACTTAGTTTTAAAAATGAAATATTTTTTTTCAGCCTTCTTCTGTTCCTTCTGTAACAACAAAATGTAAAATTGATATGGATCAAAATAATGCAGAATTATCTGTGGCCACAACTAGTATGCCTATGCAAATGACATGTACTCATACTTCCTCGATTGTGACGCCAGTTGCACTGCCTCTTGTAACCGCACATTCTCAGGGAATGAAAGCACCACTAGTACCACCAGAAAATATATCGGCTAGACGGCACACTGTAGCTACTAATATTGAAGGATTGAAATTAGAACTTCAGAAAATTCATACACCTTCTGTACCATCTGTTAATCTGAAGAGTAATATTGAACAAGGTCTTCAAGCAATTTTTTCAATAAGCAGTACTGCACAAACTGTGACAACTCCTGCACACTCTAGTGCATATAATCATACACATCAGCTTTCTACATCAACGCCTATGCTTAATACGCCTACAGAGATGTGTGGATCTGTAGTTAAATCTCCAATGATTATGCCACCTTCACTTCCAAATGCATGCATTCTGCAAGTTGATCCAAGTATGTTAATTTTGCATTGTTTCATTAAAATGCTGGTAGCCGATCATCGATATATTTTGAGGAGATAATTAGGGCTCTTTTTTTTAAAAGTTACTCTTTGTATGGTATATAAAAATTACATAGATTCTTTTTATTGATATTTCTTGGACTTGTTGAGCACTCTGAAATATGGTTGTAAATATGAAAATATTTTGCGCTGTACAACTGTATGGAATTTTTTTGCTTTTAATTTTTCTTGAGATTTTATTTAAAAAGCTGGTCTTCAGAAAATTATTTGATACTTTCCGTGTCTGAAAAATGCTGTATTTATTATGAAAGTGCAGTATGCAGTAGACACAAATATCATTGCCTGATTGCATTAGTATTCCACTTTTTCATAGGTATTATATATGCGCAGCCACAAAATCCCCAATTTGTTTTCACCCAATTTGTCAGTTTAGGTTCTTTTGTGGTAATGGGCATAACCATAGCATTATTCTTTACTTTTGACAACCCTAGAAAGAGGTTCTATATTTTTTTCTTGAAATTTTGAAGGAAAGAGTTTTAGTTTAATTATTTTAATTACTTTAATTAATCTTATTCATTAACATAATTGAATTTATTAATATTTAACTTTGATTAAAAAAGTCGTACTTCAAATTAAGAATACATTATTTTATTACATATCCCTTTTTTTCCTTTTTTCTCATACTTCAGAAATTATATTTCATTAAATTTTAAATTTTCTTTAATTCATATAGTCTGATTTAAAGTTAAAAAGAAAGTTAAAAGAAAGTTTTTCTTTTATACACTTTTAATCAAGCTTATTATGTTTGTGGAGGATTTATTATTAATATTCATCGTGTTTGTAATAATATTCTGAACCTCCTGAATTTTTTTAAAAAAAATTAAGTCTTTTAGAGTTCTAAAAATTCTGATAAAATTATGTATACATTCTTTTTTTAATTTTCTATATGCTCATATTTGTCTGGAAAGAGGCATTAGCTTTTGGTTTAATTTTTCATTCCGTTTTTATTTCTTTGGCTGAAATATTCATATAAACATTATGTGTTATCAATTAGTCTTGGCCTGGCTATCACTAAATGTGAAATTTGGCAAAAAAGATTGATAAAAAAAAAGCAGGAATGGTCAGGCACTTACAGTATGTGTTTCAGTATAAAGTTTGAGAAAAATATTTTCCTCTTTCTGAAATATATTTCATATCACTTAATCTTCTCTTCCCTTAATAGTGTAAATATTGTAAATCGTAAATGATGAGCACGTGTGTGTATGTCTATGTATACTCTTTTTGTTTTAGATTTTGTCTGTTTATCAGTGTTATTTAGAGGTATATAGTTTTTACTTATGATGTATATTATTTAAAAAGTTTTTGTAATATTATGTATAAAATATTATGGATCATGGTAATATTTTATTTTTAGAATTTCTCTTTTTTGAAGTCACAGTGGGTGAGAAAATAAAAATAGTTCTGCCTTTTTTCTGACTTCAGAACTAGCCAAATTAACATTCATTACTGCTTTTATCTGCTACTTATACTATGAGGAGATTTATTGTGATATATGAAATAAATATATTTTTTTAAAAAATGTTTGTATATTTTACAAGTATTAATTTTAGAGTTAATATATAAATACTTTTGGCTGAATATTTATTTTCAATAGTTATAAGTAATTTTTTTCATTTATTTGTAGCTTCAGAAAGAAATGATATTGCAGCATTAGATGTACCACTTTCAACTCAAGTGTCTCGGTTTAAAGTCACTCCTGTAGTTGAAAATAAACCTATTCAATCGCCTGTAATTTCAGAAATTGTAAATAATGTACCTATTACTACTCCCGCAGAGCTTAATGTTAAAAAACAAGGAAGATTTCATATAACAGTTGTAACTGATGAAGTTGTATCAAATGTTTTATCTTCCTTAAATGAAGATTTCACCAGAAAGGTTAGTGTCTGCAAAAGTAACACTAGTTCAGAACATATTCATTTACCTATTGGAAAACTACAGTGTTTCGACCAACAATCTGTTACCGGATACGCCTCCCAGAATATTTCTCTTCAACATTCTTCTAGTAATCCAACATTGATGTCTTCAGTTCATCAGTTAAATGTGCCTCAGTCTCAAGCAGGTTCAAGCAATTTTACTCGAAGTATTTCTGATATTGCTGTTGCTGAAGAAAATGTTACAAAATTAAATGCCCCAGATTCCATTATTTCTCAGAATGTTGTTCATTCTGCTGTTATTGAACCAATCCATGATGAAACTAATATTCAAGCTTTTGTTTCGGATATTAAAAGTACTGATTTGGATTCTAAATTATCTGGAGCTAATGGCCATCACATATCTAGTACAGTACAACCTGATAAAATAAAACAAGTTTCAAATGTAGAATATGGATCAAACTTACACAATACAGAAATAAGCATTGAGAAGCACAGTGCTGAAAAAGTTATAAATTCTATACCTTCTACTACATGTATAGAGTTTGAAAATAAGGAAGTGTCTGTGAAGGATAATTTATCTTATGGTAATCAGCCACTCATAGAGTCCAGTCATGGTGCGATTCCTTCCTCTCAATTTATTGGGTTGCCACAAGCAGCTTTAAGTTCTAGTCTTTCAAGTGCAAGTAGTGATAACAAATTACCTTTAAATGGTTTTCAAGGTCCTGTAAATCCATTAGATGCTCAAAAGATGCATCAATGTTTACCTGTTTCGGGAAAAACAGGAAATATATCCTATCCAGGGTTATCCTCGTCTCCAGTTATGAATCATGTTGTTCTCTCTGGTTCTGAAACATCAAATAAGGTTCCTGATATGCCTCAATTTTCTGCTTCTTCGCATCAGATGATTCAGGTGCAACCAGCCTTTTTAAAAGATGCAAATGCTAATCCTTTATACTGTACTTACAACTCGGAAGATGGGAAACATCTCCATGTAAGATAATAGTTCTTTCCAATTTGTGTCTTTATATTTGGTTATAATTAACAAAATTATTCCAAGATAATCTCAATTTGCTTTGTTGTAAATTATTATGAAAATATTTTTTAAGAAATCAGTACATGCCACACACACAAATGAAAGGTTTTATAAAGATATTTTTAACAAATTATATATATATATTTAGAAGTATATGAACTATTATTCAACTTATTTATGTTTAATTTGCATTAAAATATTTTTTATGTGTTAATTTTTTTCTTTTAAAGTGATGAATATTGTGTAATTGTGATACAAATTGAAGTTATTTTATTGATTTTTTTTTACTTCGGCTACTTATAATAATGTAATAGCTCTTTTGATAAAAAAAGTCTATATTTGTTATTACTTTGTAATCTTTTTAAATTGGGATTTAAATGTAATAGTCTAGTACTTTTATATATTTTTAAAAGAGCTGCATTCATTAACTGACAAAAAGATTTCTTTTTAATTTTTCTGTAATAAACCACAGTAACATATTGAAAACTACTATCTTGGTTAATCAAGAAAAATTTATAATATAAAATGCCTTAAAATTTTGAAAAAATATTTTTGATTGTTTTTAAGAATTTACTGAATTTTTTTAACTTTTAAAAATATTTTTTTCACAGCCTGAAGAAGAAAATAAAAATTTTGAAATGCTTGAATGTAATGATGAGTATCTGAAAGTAATTTTGGAAAGGTAATTATGTATTTAAAAATTGTGTCACTTAACAGAAATGTTGATTGTATTATTTCATATCACGGATATGGTTGTAAAATTTTTAAGGGTTTATTTAAAGAATCATTATTAATTTATTAATCATTTGATTATGCTGACACAGATTTTTCTTTTATGAAATATTATTTTAAAAATTTTAATGTTGTTCTCTGTATATCTTTCTAATATGTATTTATGAATATGTTGTACAAATTATTAATCAATATTTTTAAGAAGCATGAATTTTTTTTTATCATTTAGAATACTAAAAATTATTAGAAAATACAACACAAAAACATTTATATTTTCTGTTAAAGGGGCGGGGGGTCGAATATGTTTTATATTAATGTTACACACTTTTGTTCTGTTAAGTAAAGTACTATAAAGAATATTAATAGTTCATCTGTACTATTAAGATATTCCTCATATATACCCTTTGGATTAATTATATGTATATAAATTTTTAAATCTACCATTTCTTATGATTTTTTTTCTTTACATTTGTGGAAAGTCTATTCTTTTATATAATCACTAGCCGTTACCCACCCGCTTCACTGGGTATTTAATGATTTTGTATAAATGTATACTGTTTATATATATATGAATTATTGATATCTAGCATTAAGAATTCGATTGTATTGAAAAATAAATTTATAGCTGTAACTCTCGCCTCTTGATATAAAAGGGACATAAATTAAAATATCTAATTTCTATTTATATCTAAAATAGAAGTAGGAAGATTTTTTGCACTCACTTAACCTAATAATCAAGTGGATTTCCACCAAAGCAACTTTCAGTGGATCTCTACTCCATAAAATAAACATGTGTGCTGAATTTCAAGTCTAAATCTAACAGCAAAAATGGAATTTTTATCATCAATACCTCGTTGAGAGCACTCTTACGGATTCCAATTCAACAAAAGAAGCATGCAAACCAAATTTTATTATTATAGTCTTAGCAGTTCGAAAACGGGAATTTTTTCTATCAATACACCCCAATAACTCTCCCCGCTCCCTCCTGGAGTTGATTTCAGTAAAATCCATTCTTATTGGAACTTTTCAACTAAAGAAACGTGCTCAACAAATTTCAAGTAAATGGGTTTAATTCAAAAAACAGTAATTTTTCTATAACACGCCTTAATTCCTCGCAAACCCACTCCTTTGGAGGTCCGTTTTCGCAAAACTCTTAGGGTCGATTTTCACAAAACCCATTTTGTAGCGGATCCGTACTCTATGAGAGGAATCCACTTATTAAATTTCAAGACTGTACATCTAATAGTTTAAAAATGGAAATAATTATCTATATTGCCACTTAGGAAACGTTTTCACAAAAACCCATCTTATAGCGGATGTGTACTCAATGAATGGAATCTACTTACTCAATTTCACGATTTTACGTCTAATAGTTTAAAAAAGGAGTCAATTGCCTATAACGCCCCTTAATTCTCTACAATTCCACTTGGGAGTCGATTTTGACAAAACCCATTTTGTAGCGGATCTCTACTCTATGAAAGGAATCCCGCAAACCAAATTTCAAAATTGTACTTCTAATAGTTTAAAAATGGAGATAATTATGCATAATGCCCCTTGGACGTCGATTTTCGTAAAAATCATTATGTAGGAAATCTCTACTTTATGAAAGAAATCTGTGTACCAAGTTTCGAGACTGTACATCTAATACTTTAATAATGGAAATAATTACCTGTAATGCCCCTTGGGGTTCGATCTTTGCAAAATCCGTTCTTAGCTGATGTCTACTTCATGAAGGGAACCTACCTACCAAATTTCAAATCTGTAAGTTTAATAGCTCCGGAGATATCGTGATTAGTCAGTCAGTGAGTGAGTCGCTTTTCTCCTTTATATATATAGATGAAATTTGATTGTTTCATTTACTTTCATCTATTTATTTAGTTAAGGTATGATAATGTAATGAATCTGGATAAAAATTATTGTAAATCATATCAAAATATGGTATTTCTTAATTCTTTTTAAATATATAGAGGAATAGACCCATATTACTATTTGATTATTCATCAAGATCACTTAGGGATTTAATAACCTTACATTATCAATCATGTGTTTGGCCTGATGTTGCTACAAAGTGCTCTGTTGATTAACATTCATTCATTTACTTCCACCATATAACTTTCAATAGCTAAACTTTTAAAATTAGGAAAAGAATTTAATTATTATTACATATAAAATCATAAATATTGCAAAGGTACACTAGCATATAAATTTAAAGCAACAAATGCATTTTTCAATATACAACTATGAAATTGGAGAAATAAGTTTATGCTACCACATAACAGTGAAAGGCAGCTCAGTAGAAAGTTGTATGTGCAAATATATGAGCAGTTAAGTGATAACCAGTATAGCTTTCCCTAGGCAAAAAAGAAACGGAAACCGGACATTGAGCATCATTGCTTAGCAGCTGCATACCTCAATCAGAAGACAGGTATTACAGTTTACTGAGGCAGACGTCTGCATAAAGGTTGCCTATACCCATCATTCTTAATGCAGCATGCGGTTAACAGCAACCCATCTGCTACACCTTTTACTGTGCTGTCAAAAACACAAAGACTGGACATCGCGTTTGTGGAGTCACGTTTTGTTTACTGATAAGTCATTTAGGTGTGAACAACAATTCTCTTAACACCATTTGATGTGGAGGAAGAGACACGGTTGAATCCAACTAACTTCAAGGAAAAGGAAATTGGGGTGGTTCTGGAGTTGTGTGGAAAGGTACTATGTTGAATGAATGAATGGAGCCCCATATTTTCGAGAGTTGGTTACTTACCATGTATCATTACAATGATGAAAATTTTCTTCCACATGTACATTGATCCCTAAAGAATATACGTGCAGATTTTATTTTTTGGACAACTGTGCATGTCTACACAGGTCCTCTGCAGTAGAGGAGCTCCTAGAAAGTGAGAATATCTTCAGAATGGATTGGTCAGCATGCTGCCTTGAATTAATTCTCACCGAATTTACGCGGAAGCTTTAGAGAGACACCTTGCAGCAAGATCGCTTTCTCTTTAGAACATGAGAAAGCTGAAACAAATGCTTCTTGATGAGTGGCCACTCTTACCTTAGGAACAGAATGATAATTTGGTATTGAATATGAACAGACGGTGTGCTGCAAACAATGCATTTAGGGGAGGTCATATTTCTTACTAAGGGACTTTAATTTTTTGTTCTACCTCACAGGCTCATGATGTTTTTTATGAATGGCTTTCAGTCAATAAAGCCTTTTTCTGCTTTGTTGCTTAAAATGTGCGTATAATTCATTGTTTGGCTACTAATGCTTTTAAGTGATACACTGTTCCTCTGTAGTGTGAATTTCATGTCCATCCAAATTAAATTTTTTCGGAATTACAGCAGAATCTGAAAAGTTGCTTAAGTTTTTCTGACTGTTGCCCAAAAGAACCAGTACATTACTTAATATTGGCGTTATAAGTTATCCTGCCAAAGATATCATCACTAAAGTATAAATTAAAAACAAATTTACTAAATTCGTCTGTTATTGAATGTATCACTTAAATTAAATCTAATGCATATAATTGTACTGTTAAATCTGTAGATACATTCCTCCTTTTTGTTTTTAACGTTTTTTTGTTACTGTTTGTTTTGCTTAAAAAAGAATGTCTTATATATATATATATATATATATATATATATATATATAAAATATAAAAGCTATATGAATCAAATTCTTCTGTCAATTAATGTTTCTTTTTAAATCAGCATCTTAAAGAAAATTCATAAATGTATAAGATCTCTTTTGAATAGTTATATTAAAAATTGAGAATATATTTTTAAATTTGTAATTAATCTTTTTTTTAATTAATTACTTTATTTCATAGGCAAGAACAAGAAAGACAAGAATTATCTAGGAGACATCAACAAGAGCTTCAGTCTTATAAAATGCATCATTTAAGGACACATTATGGAAGAAAATGTTGTTATCATAGCAGGAGCACACAAAGTGCTGTTGCTAGTAGTCAAACTGGAAATGAAATATTCTCCGGTTATGGCAGTTCTTTACATCATTCCAAAGACCAAATTGCTCCAGAATGTGCTTTAAGTCTGACTATCAATGAAAATATGCATATTAATAATACTGGGATGGCTAATAATGATGTGGAACGAAAGGCTAATATGTGGTCAGGTGACATGCAACAGCAAATTAAAAAATCATCACCTATAGAAGAAATGCATCAAGCAGCTAGTACTGTAAATAAGCAAAGTGATTTTGGTGTTCAAGCTAATGTTGGTCAGCTTGATATTAAAGAAAATATTACTCATCTTCACTCAAGAGATGCAAATCAGCAGCTGATGAAGAGTGATATTTTAGAAATGTGTTCTGTACCAGTTGAACAACATAGCAGCGATTGCTCTGGTGCTGGTATCTCTGATCCGTCACTGACTAAATTTACTATGCCTCAGTTACATGTTCATGATGTGCATACTAATGAAAACATGGCAGCCTTAACTAAAAAGTCTGTGGGTCAGAGATCACTTGAAGTAGCTCCACATTCTTCTCCTCAAACTGTCCGCCGCATAATAAATGCTACATCTGCTATTAGTGGTAATCCTGCATTTCATCATGTATCTCCTCTTATTTCCACATCTACATCAGTTTCGCAGCTTATACCTGAGAATGAAACATATAATGGGCATTCGCATGTAATAAATGTTTCTTTACCTTGCTCACAAAGCTCAGATGTCACTGTCAGTTCACCTTCCAAGCCCTTTTTCCCTCAGCCTGACAGTTAGATGTATATCATGTTTCATTTGTTAAGAAAAAAATCCCTTTTATTGTGATAACTTAATGTATTTCCTTAAAAGATTCTGATTTAAATCAGGTAGTTCACATTTTTTTTTGTATATTTTATGTCCAGAAAACAATATATAGGTTTTGTCTTATAATTTTATTTTTAGTTAATGGGTTTTCTCTCTCTATATATATGCATAGAGATTGCGTTATTACTGTACATTTTCATGATTTAATGGAGAAATTTCTGTGTTGAATAGTTTTAAATTTATAAGCAATTTATTTGTTCCGTATATTGACATGACGCATTATTTAATTTGCTAAAATAAAGGATTATAGTGAGATAAAATTAAAAATTTTTATTGGTTTTTGTTAATTTAATTAAATGTTGACTGGTTAACTTTAATATCTTTACTGAAAGCTTTTAATCTGTATCTATATATTTATGTATGTATTTATATATATATTCATATTTTATGCAAACTGATGTTTTTTATATTTGAAAAAATTAGTTGAAAGCCGTATTTAAAGAAATGACTCTTGGTTGAAATTCTTTCAATTTTATTGCAGTAGGAATTTTTTTAAATGTACTGTTTGCATCTTGTTAATGAAAGTCAGTTATATGTAAGAAAAAATTGGTATCTTAAAGATAAAATATAATTTTTTTAATAGTTATTTATTTCTCTTTACTTTTTCAGTTGTAAAATTTAAAATAACATTTTCTCTTTAACTATTCTATATTATAAGTTTTTTCATGTAGATACGAACTAAGACTCCAAAAACATTGTTGCTCAATTATTAAACATATGAAAACTATGTAAAATATAAACAAATTATTAAATTTAAAATTTAAAGATATGTTATTCATGTACTTTGAATATTCCCTTCTCAAAGGCATGGTCATTTGAATTTCTAACAGCCTGTGTAAGAATGAACTTATGGAAAGTATTAAGGCTATGATTATATATAACTCGAATAATTTTTATTGAATGAAAAGGTTGAAAATTTTTACAAAGATATTTTTTTGAAAGCAATGCTCTATATTCCTTTTATGAAAAAGGGCTCCTAGAAATTCTTTCTCCATTTTTTATAAGCTATATATGTGCGTGTAAATTTGGTAGTATTTGTTTCTTTTATTTTTTTCAGTAAAGTCTGAAAAGTTATTCTAAAAAAATGATAAAGAAATACTTTGAAAAATAAAATAGGAAAATGTACTGTATGGTAAGCAATAATAAATCTTATTTATGAGCAATAATTCTTAATAGTTTATCTTACTACATAATATAAGCAATAATCTTATTTATAATGAACAATATTTCGTAAATAATAATTTATCTTACTGTCTAATAGGATATAATCAAGTCCTATTTTAGTCATATGCATTAAGAAACACTACAAATTTAATATATAATTTCTTAAAATTGGGTAATGTATTAATACTGAATGTACAGTTCTCTATTTTATGTTTTTAAAAAAGGTTTTTTAGTGAAATATAAAACTATTGTCTTTTGTGAGACACTTGCCTAAGAATATTTTTGCTAGAAGAGAAGTGATTTGAAATTATAGCTACTTAATTATTAATATATATATATATATATATATATATATATATATACATATATATATATATATATACGTATATATATATATATATATATATATATATATATATATACGTATATATATATACGTACATATATACGTATATACGTATATATATACGTATATATATATACGTATATATATATACGTATATATATATACGTATATATATATACGTATATATATATACGTATATATATATACGTATATATATATATATATATATATGTATATATGTATATGTATATATATATGTATATATATATATATGTATATGTATATATATATATATATGTATATATATATATATATGTATATATATATATATATGTATATATATATGTATATATATATATATATATATGTATATATATATGTATATATATATATATATGTATATATATATGTATGTATATATACGTATATATATATATATATATATATATATATATATATATATGAAAATTCTTGGTTACAGAAAGAACATTTTCCCTAACTCCCTCATTTTGTTGTCTTTAAACACTTAACTTTTTTCTTGTGGTTTTGTGTCTAAATTTTTAAAAAAGACTTAGACACACTTTTATATTAATTCCATGAATAGTTTTCACGAAAATTTTTTTCCCCTGTATACTTTTATGTAGCTAAGCATTAGTGAATTTAAAAACTGGTGTATTTTAAAAATAAATATTTCTATGAAAAGATGGGTGTTTTTTTTATTATGTTATACAAAAAAGTGAATTTAAAATGTAATTCTTGGAAAGGTAGTCCATTTTTAAAAGAAAAATAAGCCCCCTTTACATTTCGTCTTTCTATTTTGTTACTCAATGGCATTGAAAAATTTTGGTTTTATTTCATAATTTTCTGAATTTTAATATATTAAGACTCAACATTTTGTGTTTTACAGACCATTTTCATACAATTTTGTATTGAAATTTAAATATTTATTATTAAGGTCTGTATCATAAAGAGTAAGATTTATTTTACAATTTGATTCACCATTTTTTTGATTTATTTATTTATACATCTTTTGTGAATAAGAATTTCAAACGATAGCTTTTACAGCCCAATTTTCTATATATTATCTACAAAATGTATATTAATTTTTTTTCACTTATTTCTATATTAAAGTGACTTAATTCTTAAAACTTTAAGACAAAACCGAATTATGATTATTTTGTGTCTGTATAGCTGTATTGTTTGAGACTCTTTATTGTATTTACTATGAATGCTTTTTGAGCTTTATTTTAGCAAGATTTGTGAGCTTTTTTCTTCAAATATTAGTGTACAATATCTACACAACATATTTTGTGTATTTGTTTGTAGCACATGTTTTTGCTTTGATGTTATATATGTTGATGAGTTATGGTGTCATATGGTGGCACATCTTATTAAAACTGCCTAACTAGTCTGTAAATGTAGTTTTATTTATGACTTCTTTGAAAATTTAATGTAAAAATTATTCTTTTAAAAAAGGATGACTTCATAACGGCAAGTATTTTACTAGACTTATATAAAAGGATTGAAATGTTAAATTTAATCACTTGTCTTCCTATATTTTATTAAATGCTTGATAACTTGCTACATCTCTTATCTTCAATTACTGTTTTTTATGACCGTGATAATATGTATTACATAAATTTATTGCATATATATATATATATAAATAAATTATAAGTTGTTTGAAATGCTTTTATCCTATTTATATTTATTTGTTTTTAGATCTTTTTTGTATATTGACGGATTATGAAACATGTCTCAAAAGTTTGAATAGTTAATATTGTATTTTGATTTTTTGTTGTTGTTGCTGTATTAGAATATTGTAGTCCTTTTAGTAATTCAGCTAAATATTGCCCCAAATTTAGGCTTTTTTTCATATCTAGGATTTTTTTAAAGGAATTTTCATTATCAAGCTTAAAACTGAGAATTATATAGAAAAATAATGTTTGCATTTTCTGAAAATTGCTGAAGTATTTTTAAACTAAATTACATATCTTAATTTTTAGAAAAACATCATCTTTATTTTTTTAAAAAATCTTAATGAAAATTTAAAACTGTTGTGTGTACTTGCACCTTCAGAAGCATATTCATACATAAACCTAATATTTTTTTATTTAAATGGAATATTACTTGTCAAGGTAAATGTTACTTCTTTAAAAAGAAAAAAACATATTTTCAATATTCAGAAAATTAATTTTACTACATCATTTTTCTTGTAAATATAATGAACTGAGGTTTTTGAAACATACTTTTGCATTTTAATTCCAAAATTTATCAACATTATATATTGTTTGACCTCATAAATACTTTCCTTCTTTTGAATAGAATATTATTTTTTTTTACTCTTTCGCACAACATCAGTTATATTAGCACTTGATAAACAATGAGCTTTGTGCAGTTTCTTGTTATAGAGTGTGTTTTTTCACTCCCCTTCCTCCCTGTTTTATAAACTAATAGCTATTCTTAAAGTTTGTTAAATATATTTTTTAAAAAATATAAATGTTGATAAAACTAGCAAGAAATGATCCCCGAGGAAAATAGTTGTAAATTTTCTAAATTTCTAAATGAGTTGACTATAAAGGCATTTAGGAATTATATTTTTTTATTTAAATTAATTTTTATCTAATTGTTATAAGCATGACAACATGAACAAAATAGTCGTAAATAGATTAGTCTTGTGGATTTTAAAATTGTCTGATTTTTGCACCATTAAATTTATCTGTATGGAGAAAGAAAAAAATAATAGTTTTATTCTGGAAAGATTTAACGAGCATCTCTCTGTTTTAAGAATAAATTTTGTTTTTTTGTTGATTATTTAGTATTTTATTGGACATTATCTAATTGTTTCAGTTTCGACTTTATATATGAAAAATGACTAAATTAGAGCTGTAAAAATTTATATTACATAATCACTTCTTTGCTACTCTTTATGTATTTCTCTATTTATTATTTTTAATTAATATATGTTCAAATTTTGCAGTTTTTATTAGTATTTACTGTATTTTGTCTTAAGACAAACTATTAACCTTACTCATCAACACTGTTCAAAAATTTTGATTTTTACTTCTAGTTTATTTATCTGGTTGCATATGAAGATTTATGTTAAAATTCCTTTTATTTGTGTGTGTGTGTGATATTTTCTGTTTTTACGTTAGAATACTTGGTTTTTGAAGAATTTTTCTAAAATTCTCTTTGAATCTACCATTAAACTTTCATTCCTTATGTTAAACTTTGAAAATCTTCAGACAAATTAAAAACATTGATCTCGAAAACCATATGCTGTTTGTTGCTGTTAGTTTTCCTTACAACTGACATTTTATTCAAATATATTTATCCAGTTTTTTTATAATCTCAAGCCAATATCTTGGTTTTATAGGGGAAAAAAGACATTTAAAATGACTGAAAATTGCATTTATATTTTTTCATGAAATTTATAAATGGAATGTTTTATATTTATTTTGTTAGGATCAATGTTATTATAATAATTTGTGAGCATGTAGTTATTTAAACCCATGCAAAAAAAGATTGGAATTTCCAGAATAATTCTTCATCCTTTACAAAGAAATTAGAATTGAATAATTTTATTGAAAGTTAAACATAATGCATTTCTAACATTCAATGAAATTTTCAATTAATTTTTTTCTCATCCTAAAATTGAAACCAGTGATAAAACCAATGATTTGTTTAAAACAAAACAATTAAGCCTTGAGACTTACAGTTTGTATAAGTAGTAAAATTTTTTAGAATAAAGAAACAAATTGTTAGAATTGTTCAATATATGAACAAATTGAATAGTTAGAATAACCTAAACTAAACTCTATTTTTGTGTTATAAGAAATTAGAGAAGGATTGTATTAATATTTTTATAATCAAAGTCTTCTTCCTGTTTTCCAGAACATAATTTAAACTTGTTTATATGATATGTAGAAAATTGCAGTTAAAATGTGATGATTTATAAAATCTGAGTTAAACACACACAAATATGAACTAAAAAAGATATGGTGTAGTAAATGAAACACAAAAAGTTCCAAAATTTAAATTAAGAGAATCTTTTTTCCTAGCAAATTTTTTTCTGTTATTTAGATATTCAAATATTATTCTACTTCACATATAAGTACTAATTAGATATGAGTATCAAGTCATTAAATGATTTAGCTCTCTTTAGAAGTGCTTCAGTTTGAATAGAAATTACCGAGACTTGCACTTCATGACTAATTTTGTTCAAATCCCAGTTTTGAAAAACGGAAAGGATTCCTTCTGCCTTCATTTTTACTTTATCGCTGTTTTACTAATTGTGATAAGAACTTAGTTTTTTTTTTTAAATTTTGAGGAGCTACGTTCTAGACCATAGGATCCCAACCTTTTTTGAAGTGGCACCCCCTCTTGTGAATATTTCGATACTGCTCCCCTCCCACTTTATAGAAATAAGAGCGCACATAATACATGGTGAAAACAAGAATTAAATTTTAAAAAATATTCTATAACTAATAGAATATATTTTTTTAATTTAGTCTTTTTTTTCAAAGGACCACAATTTTTTTACTTGCAAATCTGAAATAGCTATTGCCAAAAATATATTTAAATGTGTAATATTATATATTTTAGTTGTAGATAGGATATTGTTGGAATTAAAACGTTACTGAATTTCTTCTTTATGTAAAAGAGAGGAATAAAAGTTTTAGCCTAGATGTTATAAGGACCGACAGGGGTTTTGATGATACGAAGTAATCTAATAAACTATTGATTTCTAAATAAATTGACAGTTTCAGCCTTTAAAGAATCATACAATAATCACTGGTGAACATTTTTAATTATATTTCTTGGATAATATATGAAATGAAATGCAAACAAAATATTTCTCCTTCTGCTCCCAGACTGCTTGAAAAGTATTTTTTTAACATTTAAAGACATCAAATTTTTAACTTAACTAATGAGAAGGTTAAATTTGATGCATTTTAAGGAGTTTGTTAATATCAAGCTCGAATTTACTTAAAAACAATTGTAAGTAACAATCACATAACTGATTTCTCTTTTTGGTTACCAATGTTGCTACAGTACTAAATCCACATTCTGCTAAATATGAAGATGGAAATGCTATCAGAAATGTTGAGCAATCAACCGTAATCCTGGGTACAGTTGTGAAATCAACTTCTGTAACCATCCTTGAATTTAATTTTTAATTCCTCATTTGTCGTAAGTTCTATTAGTTCTTCTAACTGGGATGAACCTACCTTATGTTAATTGTATGTATTTAAATTTTAGATACATAAATCACAACATAAGGTAACCAGTATTAAAGTTTACTTTTATTAGTACATAATCAGCATGTTTTTTAGTCTTTTTTAGATTATATTTAGTCTATCTGCCCATACCCCTCCATACCATCTCAACACCCCCTAATTTACTCTGGGTCTTTTGAGGCCGCGGTAGCCTAGTGGTCAAGGTATCGGATCGTGGCTGGCTTGTCACGAGTTCGAGCCCAGTACCACTAAAGACCCACCGTGTAGGGGAGCGATGCACATTAAATTTGTCGAGAGCTCAAACATCTTCCCATTGGTGTGGTAGTTAAGAGAGGGGGGAGGAGTGGTGTCAGCTTAGGTGTTGTCATCGTCACTTGACCATGGTTCAAAATTACGAAATCTGTCGCCAAAAGCCTCGTGTAGCTGAACAGTGTGATGTTAATATTCACTCACTCACTGGGTCTTTTACTTGCCCCCCCGAAAGCCTCCAATGCCCACAAGGGCTTTATCACCCACGTTGCGAACCTATGTTCTAGACCAGAGGTTCCCAAACTTTTTTGTTTCATAGACCCCTTGGAATGTTTTTCGGTTTTGTGTTGACCCCCACTTACCTAATAGTAAATTTTTGAAAATTTATCAACATAGCTGGTATAGTACTACTTACTTTAAAAATTTTATGTTTCTAACTGTAGCTAAGTAGAGTGTTTAATACTTAAGAAATACATGTGAATTAGTTAAATTAAAACTAAATAAATAAAATAATTGTAATATAAAATAACTGAACAAATGTTTTTAATGGGTGGGATGAATCTGTGGCTTCAATAACAAATTTTCAATATTTGGCTTTAATCTTTTCAGGTTTAACCCTCAACCTCCTCGGTTAGTAGTATCCAATCTTTCTTTTATTTTCTTTCTGTTTTTATTTTGGAGAGTGGCAACAATGCTGAAACTCCTCCTCTCTAGGAAAAGCAATTAAAAACTTTCTTAAGATGTTCCATAATTCGGCATAAATAACAGGTATATCTTTTTAAAGCCCCAATTTCTGTTACATTCGTTTCCAAACTTTAAGATCTTGTTGTTGTTGCTCATCTCCATGTCTAGTCAAGCTAGACCAAGTCCCTGATCTTATTTACTCTCAAAAAGTCCAAACCATTAGAGGGTCTTCATAAAGATCTTGTTTTGAAAGCCCAATGCAGTCAAGAATGTGTTTTGGAGATGCCTGGCTGGCAGAACTTCTAACACAAGTCGGAAAAACCTGAATTTCAGAGAGTGAAGAAGTCATAGATGGAGAAAAAAGTGCAGCTTCTGTGATCAACAAAGATCGGAGCACCAAGAGACTTTAAGATCTTTGTTAGGGCTATTTAAAATGTTCCTTTTGTAATCAAACATTTGTTGCTCCCCTCCCCCCTTTTTTCTTAATGTAACAACATGAATTCATTACCAACTGGGATATTACCATAGTCAAAGCATTCTCAAACCTAATTTCAAAACCTAAATTAAGGGCATTTAAATGTTGAACACAGGTTAAAACGTCATTTTTCTGGGATATTGTGACAAATTGAATTTACGACGTCCAGTTTTATGCTCCTCAAGCTTGATTCTGGCACAAGAAACACTGAAATGATGGTCCTTTTTTAATAAAATGTATGCTGTCGCCTTATAATTGCAAATTAACCCCAGTAAATTAAGTAAATAAAAGCTGTTAAATAGGTAAAACTGGTTTACATTTGATTAAATTTTCTTTTAAAATTAAAGTCACAATCTGGTTAAGGCTATCATAGACCCCCAAATTATTTTTCGCTGACGTGGACCCCTTGCAGGTTGTCATAGAGCCCTGGGGGGGCATATAGATCACTTTGGGAATCACTTTTCTAGACTATAACATACAATTGTTTATCGTTAATAAAAAACTTATTCTACATAATTTACTTTCATAAAATAAAAATATTTTATAAACAGGTAAATCATAATTCATAGAAATTATTCATAGCTGTTGTTCTTTTACAGCATTTCTTCCTATATTTGTTTCATGTTTTTAAAATTATTCAATTTTATTATGTCATTGTTTTTATGTTTGAGAATTTTAAAATTATGTCTGGTTTGAGGAAATGGAAGTATGGTCTTTGGAGATAAATATGAATCAATAATTAAATAATTAAGTATTTGCTCTATATACCCTTATTTAAAATTTTAGAATAATATAAAGATTTTTAATTAAATTGAAACTGTTTATCATTTAGAGGAATTTTTAAATTCATTAATAATATCTGTATATCGATTATTTATGGCTAAAATGATCTATATATTACATTTTCAAAACTAAAAATGTGTAATGAGACATTTCCATTAGTAAATGAATTTTTTCAATGAATAGATATACTGAAGCTTTTTAAAATGATTTTTATATTTAAAAAATTAAATATGTACGTCTATTGTACTAAAAAACAGTTTAAAAATATGCCCAAGAAAAAGGAGGATTTACTAGTTATATTCAAGTGTTAACTGCAATAATTGTAAATGTATACATTTTTTGAAACATTTTAATGGAATATAAAAAAATTTCAGTTTTTAAAATTTCTCCTGTCTGCATGATTTGTATATATTTTGTGTGTGATATGTTTATTATTTAATATTTATGACATTACAATATTGTAGTATGGATATATATTGAATATTACAGAACACTAATTCTTTAAAGTATTACACATGCTTTTAAAAAATTGCCTTAGAGTGCCTATTCATAGTTGTTAAAAAAAAGTTGTATTATATTATGGAAAAGTAAAACTTATTTATACTTCTCTGGTATAATTGTATTATTTATGTAATTTTAAAAAATTTGATTACTTTGTCAAGTTTTTGTTTTGATTGGACTTTATGGGATTAATTCATTAAGTATCAAATTATGTAAGTGCTCCATGTTATATAATATAGATGATAAATATTTTTTTGAACTTGGATGTACATATAAACAACTGACAAAATCCCACTGAATTTGTGCATTGTGAATTATTTTTGTTTTTCAAGATATCACTTCATGAATATGTGTGTGAATAGTATTTATTTAAACTTTTATTCCTATTAAATAATATATATATATATATATATATATATATATATATATATATATATATATTACTGCAATATCTGATTGTTTTCAAAATTTATTTTTTCCAAAACTGCTTTCAAGTCTTTAGTCAATTGCTGAAGAACTTATGTAGTCTTTTCTGGGAGCCTGTTTTAACAGTTTATTTAAAATGCATTTATAAATGTCACGGACGCAGTGTATATTATGTCAATCCTTTCAAAATTAAAACGCAAAATATACCTTCCTTTTTTTAAAAATACAAATGTATGCATTTTTGTGAAGGAAATAAGTTATGCTTTATGTATAGTGTATTCACAGTCATCAATTAAAAAAAATCGCATATAATTAGCTTTCCGTAAATAGTTTTATTACACTATCATACGTTTGCAAAATGCTATGTAAAGCTACAGAACGGAAACCAACTGGTACTGTGATAGTTTATTTGTGCTAACTTGTAAAGGTTCTCTTACAAGTTGTTGTGAAAATGCTGGCAAACATGAAAGTTTTTGACTTTGTGTATATATTTGCACATTGTATATTGTGTGTGTGTGTGTATGTGTGTGTGAAAATTTTGAAGTGAATGTGAAAATATTTTCTTTCAATGTTGGGTTTTGCTCAATAAAATTTGATTTGCTGTACTTGTTTTTAGATTTTTTTAAAAGGAAACTTGCAATTTCATTAAAGGACCATTGAATCAGCATTTCTCAAACTGTTGCGTGCCTCCCTTGGGGGGTCGTGATAACTCTACGAGGGGGGCGTGATCATATTGAAAAATCTAAAACAAAACATTATTTAAAAATACTAATTTACTGAAAATAGACAAATTACATTCTGACATAATAAAAAATAAAATACACATTTACACTGATATTATATAAATGTATCAATATTACACAATGTATTTGATAATTAATTTAACAATACTAAGTTAAGGACAAGTTTAATAATTCCCAGTGACCCCCCCCCATGGCCTTGTCATGCATAAAATTATATACATAAATTAACAATTATCTTAATAATTTGTTTGGTTTATAATTAGCCCCTTAACTGCCGATTAAAAGTTACGCAATTCGCTCCCAATGCCACAGGACACACTGTCAACGCTCTTTTGTTCCATTCCATTGCCTTCGGAATAATTTTCTGGATAGCAGAGTGCACAGAAAAGATCATAGCTTGGAAAGACGTATATATACGTCCGGGGAAAATAACGCTTTGGCTGAGTGAGACGTTTATATGCCGGTGGCAATTAAGAGGTTTAAGTCGCCTTTTAGCTTTAGCATCAAAGTGTAGTATAATGGGATTCAATACATTATTATTGTATGGAGGGGGGCGATGAAAATTATGATTGAATATTGGGTCGCAAATATTGAAAGTTTGAGAAGCACTGCTTTAACTAAAAAAAAAAACAGCAGTAACGTAAAGGGCTTTGGATATTGAAAAGTTTATAACTTGTAGAATTTTTTTAATATTGAAAGTTAAGTTTTATTAAATTAACTTATAAAAAGTGTTAAAAATTTTCCTTAAGCAAAATATATAGAAACTTACGTAACTTGCAGTTTAAGAATTAAAGAAAAAATGAATGTAATTAGATAAACTGCAAATTGATTTTTTTAAAACTGACTATTCAAAGCCACTTACACATCTCGATATAACAACCTCAATGACACCAAAATTGGCAGGAAGACTAATGATGAAATGGGAAAGTAAGATTCCTTGAGAGAAAAACTTAAGTTACAGAAATAGCTGATACAGGTATTTATGGCGCTGTTGCAGCTTACCAAATCAAGAATCAGCATAAAATACGGGTAGGAGAGCTAAATCCAAATTTACGCTTTCCAATGCGACAACCGTCCCAGTAATTTGAGCTGTAAGATCATGTAGATCAGGAGTGTTAAATTCGCGGGTGGCATGCGGCCCACAGCGAACATTTTATCAACCCGGCCAATACATATCCCCACACAATAATATATAATACTATTTTAAAAAATTCTCCCGAAATTGGAAAGATAATGGCAGAAATGAGATGTTCAAGTGTCAGGATATAAACATTAAATGTTTTTATTGTTCTTTTACGTATGTTAATTATAATGTATTATTCGAAATAAACCTACATTTCTATAAATATTGATCTTTTTGGCGGCCCGTCTAGAGTTAAATCTTGTTTGTGTGGCCCGATTTAGCTTTTGAGTTCGACACCCCTGATGTGTAGACGGTTTTAAAGAATTATCTCAGTTTAAGTGAGCCAGCTTACTTGAATATGCAACGCACATAATCAGATCGCGCTTTATTTGAAAAGCTGTATTATTTTAATAACCCACTGCTCTTGGTAAGCTTAAAACCCTACAAAAGGTACAGGGTCACGACAATGCCGTTGAGGCAGGGGACGTAAGCCTATGTCAGAAGAGGTGATAACAGATGTTGCAAATGGATATCGTCAACGAATCACAGGGAACTATTGTTCATGCATTACACATATCACGGACAGTGAAATATTCTCTCCTAGTGTGACATGTTGCGTATGTCCATAGCAGGGCCGGTTCTAGCAGTTTTGCCGCCCCGGATAAAAATGGAAAATGTCACCCCTGTTCTCAAAGCACACACACAAGAATTACAGGGAACTATTGTTCATGCACTGCACATATCACGGACAGTGAAATATTCTCTCCTGTGTGACATGTTGCGTAGGTCCATAGCAAAGCCGGTTCTAGCAGTTTCCGCCCCGGACGAAAATGGAAAATGCCACCCCTGTTCCCAAAGCAAAAAATTAACACACACACACACACAATCCTAATGTCTCCTAAGAAATACAAAATAATTCGAAATCAGGTACATAATTACTCGTTATGATTCACTGGCGTAGCTAATACTGAGTGAGAACCCTGTATCCAAATTCCTTGAGGAATTTTTTTTGAGGGCGGGATCTTTATATATTACGGTGTTTTGCTTACACATTTCGGGGCCTTGTATCATTGATACGGCGATAGCTACGCTTTTGTTATGATTTCAAACGAGTAAAACATAAGAAATAGCTCGTTTCTGCAAGTCAGTTTCTTCGGAAAAGAGTCTACTAATGATGAGGATCACAAACCCTTTTATTTTAACTTATAGTAACTACACTCGAGACTAAAATAAAACATCTCCTGTAGCTCTCTATCTCCTAATAGCTCTTATGTCCGTTGTGATGTCCGTCCGTGTAAAGGAATGTCTGTTCTCCTGGATGGGGGGAAAGTTACTAGTGAAAGTTGTGTAAACATATCAACTTTTATAATTTAACATATACTCCCGCCACGAACCCTTCAAGTTTCAATGTAAAAGAAAATTGACATTAAACATATAGAGTACAAAATAAAAAAATAAGATACGTCAAATGTAATACCAAATTCACATCCAATAATTCAGAAAATACATCACATTTTTTGTAACAAAAAATATTTACCAAATTTGATCCAAATGCCGCCATTAAAATCTGCCGCCCCGGACAGGGATCCGGTTTGTCCGGCCCTAGAGCCACCCCTGTCCGTAGAAAATATTGCACAAAGATCGTGTGCATGATACTGTCTCTCTGAAAACTTGGATCATGTTGAATGTGGTCAAATTCCTAGCCGGAGATATGAATGTAGAGAATAAAGCTTTATTGCACTCTTTGTTGGCGCATGCACGCCAACGTCATGCGCACAAATGCAAATATGCTTCCTTGCCACGCTGTGCTGGCAGATGAGAATTTTCTGTGGAACGAGATTGACGAGAAATTTTCTCTTTAATACTCAGACGTGAGCCTTTATATAGAATCTAATACTCGAAGCTCACAATAAAAAAATTAATTAAAATTTGCTGCGCTTGTAAATAGCTTATATATGTTGTGTGGTTGAATAAAAAAAAAGTAAAAAAGTAATAAGCGTGATTGGTCCGTCGATGAAACAAAAACAAACTAAAAATAAACATTCTGGTTCCGCGCGTGCCAGGAGTGATCAGTGGACTGTGGGTATGCAAAACAGATTAAAAAGTACATTGGAAGGTAAAATTAGCAGAATTGAAACGTTCATTAAAAGTGCCAACGAAGAAACCGATTCGGTTGAAATAAAAGTAAAGCTAAGAACTCTGATTCAACTGCAAAAAAATGTGGAGGAACTCCGCAAAAAGTATTACGCCATTCCGAATGTGAAAGATGCAGAATTTACTGCCATCGACGAAGATCTCCATCTTCTTGAAGTCTACCTTGAGTCATTAGAGGTAAGAATTGAAACTATTCTTAATTCCTCTAAGAAATCAAGTTCTGGGGCAGTAATGAAAACAAATAATTTCGAAATAAAAACTAAAATACCTCCTTTAGTTTTACCCGAGTTCTCGGGAAAATACGAAGAATTTAGTTCATTTAAAATCGAATTTGACGATCTGATCACAAATAACGTACTACTGAGTGAATCTCAGAAGCTATACGACCTCAGATCTTGTCTAACTCATGAAGTTATTGTTTATGCAGTAATTTTGATAATTTTAATTCCTTATATGAATTTTTAGAAAATAGATACAAAAATGAACGATTAATAATCAATATTCATATTCAAAATATTCTGAAGCTTGAAAAAATGCAAAATGAAAATTCCACAGACATTAGAAATATGATTGATTGCGTTCAAAAATATTTACGAGCATTAAAAGTACTTAAATATGAGCAAAATAAATTATCCGATATTTTACTTATTAATATTCTAGTTGAGAAACTTGATAGAGAATCGAGAAGAAATTTTGAATCATCACATAAATCCAAAACCGTCCCTACATTTCAAGAATTTATTGAATTCTTAGAACAACGGGAATCCGTTTTATTGTCAGTGTCTGTTGATAGAAATGCTAAAGTGAACCCAAATAAAATGTATGCCAACAATTCTAAGCCAAAAGCTTTCATAGTAAACGAAAATAGAAACAAAAATTGTATAGTGTGTATAAGACACAACATCCAATATATAAATGGCCTACTTTTTTAAAATTCAGTATTGACGAAAGACTAAAATTCATTCGCAAACACAAACTTTGTAATTTGTGCTTAAAATCCAACCATATATTCAAATTAATTGCCTTTCCAAATATCGATGCAAATGCGGTGATTCACACAGTTATTTGATTTGTACTCGAAATTCTAATAAATTGAAAATAAAAACCCTTTAGATAACGGAAATGAAAAAGAATATTGCGAAACAGTTAACAAGAATTGTAATCCGAATAATCCGGCATCAGTGTTGAGTAATAACACATGGCCCGATCAAATAAATAAAAAAATGTTCTGTTTTCAACAACAGAAATATATGTTCGCAGAGCAAATAATGAAAAAATAAAATTAAGAGCTATACTCGATTCCGCGAGCAATATTTGTGTACTCACAGAAAGGATGAGTAATTGCTTAGGAATAAAAAAGGAAAAATAAAGACACCAGTATCCGGTTTAAATGGATTATCAGAGAACATAAAATGGAAATTAAAAACAATTATTTCAAACGAAGATAGCAGTTTTTCTGAACTAGTAGATTTCTTGATTGTAGACAAAATAACTAAATTTACACCCTCCTCAAGTTTAGATATTTCCAATGTGAAAACTCCAAAGTTTTTAACGTTAGCTGACAAATCGTTTTATAAAGCAAACGAAGTTCACGCTTTGATTAGCGCTGATATATTTTTTAAAGTTTTAAAACAATACGTATACAGTAAATGAAGAGTTGTTTTTCAAAGAAAGTGAATTTGGGTGGATTGCGTGTGGTAAACTTGAAGAAAGACAAATTAATAAACAAGGACAGTATATTTTAGTAAACAATGACTCTGTTCAAGATACTTTAAAATTATTTTTGATTTAGAAGGTTTGGGGATGCGCGAGATGATCCAATTCTTCATGAAAGGGATCAAGCTATAGAAATTTTTAAAGAAACTGTTGAATTCGAAAAAGGTCGTTATATCGTACGACTTCCCTTTAGAAAATCCTATAATGAATTGTCCGATAACTATCCCCTATCTAAACAGCGTTTCCAAAATTTATGGAGAAGATTTGGTCAGGATTCGGAATTATATCAGCAATACCGTAAAATCATTCGCGATTACACAGAACAGGGTATTATAGAAGAAGTTAAAACCGAAATTACAGATAACGAGTTAAAAAGACCTGTATATTATTTACCCCATCAGGCCGTAAGAAAAGACGGTCGCTTAACATCAAAAACAAGAATTGTATTTGACGCTGGATGTCATCAAAATAATGAACTCTCATTAAATGATTGTTTATGACCAGGAATTAATTTAAATCCCAATCTCTTAGACATATTAATTAATTTTAGATTGAATGCAATAGCCTTTTGTTCTGATATTAAACAGGCTTTCTTACAAATTTGTCTTACTGACGAACACAAAGATGCCGTGCAATTTCTCTGGAGTGATGACGAACCGTGTGTTCATAAAAAGCCTAAACTACAGGTATACCGTTTTAATCGAGTAAAATTTGGTGTTAGTTCAAGTCCATTTTTCTTCTGGCAGCCACGATTAGGCATCATATTGAGAAATATAAACATGAATTCCCTGACACTGTAGAACTTTTAGATAGAAGTTTCTCCGTTGGCGATCTTATTTCCGGTGGTAACGAATTTGAAGAAGCTCTTCAAACTTCACGAAGAGCAAAATATATTATGGAAGCTGCTGGAATGGATATCAGAAAATGGATTAATAATGATGCTAATTTAATGGAGCAATGGAAGAAAGAAAATTTTAATGTACATCCTGTACGTGAAACTGTAAGTTTAGGAGCAAATGGAACAAAGATCCTAGGACTATCATGAAACACTAATGAAGATTACTTGACTACAGATACTAAAAGTCTATTGGAATTTGTTTCCTTAGATAAAAATACTAAACGCTTCATACTACAAGCGGTTGGAAAGATCTTTGACCCATTAGGGTTAATTTCTCTTTTCCCCGTTAGAATGAAATCCCTCCTTCAAGATCTCTGGAAAGAAGAAATTCAATGGGACGACCCTTTGCCAACACATATTGAAAAGGAGTGGAAAAAATGGTGTGAGGAGCTAACCCGCTTACGAAATCTAAAAATACCTCGACTAGTTTTAGATTCTACTTTGCTGGAAGATGATGTTGAATTGCATAGCTTTTGCGGCGACAGCAAAAAAGCATATGGCGCAACCATATATTGGAGAACTTAGTCAAGGAATAGAATTTCTGTTAAACTCGTGTCTTTTTTCAAAAAGCCGTGTAGCACCATTAAACTGTGTAACCCTGCCCACAGACTAGAATTGCTTGGAGCTCTAGTCGCTGCTCGTCTGGCATCTAAGGTGAAAAAGATCGTGAATCTTAAAAGATCCTGTTTACAATATCACTGGACTGATTCCAAAATAGTTTTGTTTTGTTTAAAGGGTAACAAAACACCCGATGGAAACAATTCGTTACTAACCGAGTCAACGAAATATAACCAGCCTAACAGATCCCCACTCCTGGTACCATTGTGCTGGTAAGGAAAACCCAGCAGACTTCCTCTCTCGTGGACTGAGCGCTGACTGTCTGGTGTCAAATTCCAGGTGGTGGACAGGTGCAGAATTTTTGTCCGATTCTGAATTTCCTAAAAACTTTCAGCAAGTAGTTCCTGAGTTAGACTACCTCACAGAACATGAGAAAGAGACTGTAGTTCAAGAAAGGAAAAAATTGCCCGAAGCTGACAGAAGTGAAGAGACTGTCTTGCTGAATAGCGATTCCTCTAGCATCCTTGACGAACTTTTAGAACTTTCTAATAATTATTTCAAAGTTATTAATATTTTGTCTTATATTTTCAGATTCAACTACAACTGTAGGAATAAGTCCGAGAAGGTTGGACTTCTCTCTCTCTCTCTCTCTCTAACTGTAGCCGAATTCAAGGAGTCAGAAATTAAATTGATTAAGCATGCTCAAAGATCCTTGTTTGATAAAAAAGAAATTCTAAGTAGTATTTTTCTAATTTATTTCCATTTGTAGATGGGGAAGGAATAGTTCGCATAGGTAGAAGATTAGAAATTGCTTCTGTGCCATATCTACATAAGCATTCTGCTATTTTACCAATAGGTTCAAAATTAAGTAAACTTTATTTTAACAGCTTGCATACAAGACTCTTTCACGTTGGCCCACAGGGATTGTTAAATGCTGTACAACAAAAATTTTGGCCTTTGAGCGGTCGTAGCATCGCTCGTAAAACCGTTCATCAATGTGTGACATGCTTCAAAAGCAGACCCATTCTCTCTTCACAAATTATGGGTAATTTGCCCAGTGAAAGAGTAAACATATCGAGCCCATTTACTATTGCTGGACTTGATTTATGCGGTCCCTTTTTAGTCAAATATAAAAATCAGAGAAAGGGAACTCTGAATAAAGTGTACATTTGTGTTTGCATATGTTTTTCTACGAAAGCCATCCATCTCAGGTTATTATCGGATCTCACTTCCGATGCTTTGATAGCAACGCGTAAACGTTTTACTAGTAGACGGGGTAAATGCTCCAAAATTTACACAGATAACGCTACTAATTTCGTGGGAGCAAACTCAATATTAAAGAAATTTCATAAATTAATTAATTTTCCGGATGAAAATTTAGCTAAATATTTCGTGTCAGAAAATATTGATTGAAATTTATACCTCCCAAGTCCCCTCACTTTGGAGGACTTCGGAAGGCAGGTGTAAAATCTGTGAAGCACCGTCTTAAAAAAGCGATAGGAAATCTTCACTTTACCTTTGAAGAATTTGAAACTATTATGATTCAGGTAGAGGGAATATTAAATTCGCGTTTACTGACTCCCCTCATTAGCGATGCAGATAACTTCGATGTTTTGACCCCTGGTCACTTTTTGATAGGGAGACCTATAACATCAATACCTGGGCCAAATTTAATAGATGCAAATGAAAATCGTCTCATTCGATGGGAAAAGATTACTAAGGTTGTGCAACGCACATGGAAAAAATGGAAATCTGAATATTTGAATACACTGCAAGCTAGATCGAAATGGATAACTGAAAAAAATGATCTAATGATAGGTCAAATGGTTTTAATTAAAGAGGATTTCTTACCTATAAATACTTGGCTTTTTTTTTTAGGTCGAATCTTAGAAGTATACCATGGGTCAGATGGAAAAGTGAGAGTTGTCAAGGTTAAAACTCAAAAAAAAAAAAAAAAAAAAAAGGAGAATTTAAAAGAGCTATTAGTAAAATAGCTGCTCTCCCAATTGATACTAAGTAAATTGTGTATATATGTATTGCTATATTATATTTCATTTGCGTAAAGTTATTGATCTAACTTTATTATTACATTTAAATTGTTGTAATCACTGTGTATTTAATTATATGCTAAATTTATAAATATTGTGCTAATTGTGATATTTGTAAGTTCTTGCATGTGAACATGGCAAGGCCGGGCGTGATGTTGGAGAATGCGCGCCAACGTCATGCACACAAATGCAAATTTGCTTCCTTGCCGCGCTGTGCCGGCAGATGAGAATTTTCTGTGGAACGAGATGGACGAGAAATTTTCTCTTTAATACTCAAAAGTAGGCATTAATATAGGACTCGAATACTCGAAGCTCGCAATAAAAAAAATTAATTAAAATTTGCTGCGCTTGTAAATAGCATATATATGTTGTGTGGTTGAATAAAAAAAAGTAAAAAAGAAATAAGCGTGGTTGGTCCGTCGATGAAACAAAAAACAAACTAAAAATAAACAGTCTTGTATGTGTTTTTTCTTTTTCTGTTAAACTTTTTTCATTGTACTGTGCTATGAATACTTTTCTACTGGCGTTTTTTGAAACTATTTTTTCTGTTGAATCCTTCTTTCTATGTTATATATATGCTGGATTTGGTTTTTTAATTGCATCAAAGATAACAGATTTATTACATCACTAGATATCTCAAAACTAGAAATTCTAACTAATTTTAAATTAGATGAACCATTATTTTTTTTTATCCTGGACAGATTGATATACACTCTGTCACAAAAAATATATGCTTCCATAAGAAATCGAGATACACTCACGAAACCTGACAGGAACGTAGTCTGGTAAGAGATATGCAAATGATTAAAATTTCGACGCCAATGAGACAAGAGTAAGCGCGCTATGCGCATATGAGATGAGAAGCTGAGAGTTTAACTCTCCAAGCGGTTAGCACGGAAAATTCCGTCATTGTAAAGATGCTTCGAAAATGCACTGCACGGGTTTTTCTGCCTTCAAGTAACGTTTTCAAAAGCGGTTGAACCGTACTTTTCTGAAATCCTTTCCCCCTTTTAAAGGTTTAACATCTTGAAAGATAATTAGGGACGGTGGAAGCAACACAGCAGGACACTGATAGAAAGTTTTATGGCTCGCAGGGAACCCCGTGTTTTGACCCTGGAGCAATCGTAAAAAATCGGGGAAAATTTCTTTAGACCCCAGGAAGTGTTTGTTTGTTAGCTTGTATTTTAAAAGTTTTGAAAAGTCCCAACGCATAAGTAAAATATGTTACAATTCCCTTTTGGTTTCATATTAATTTGAAACTGTAACAAGTTGGGGCGTGTCAGTACAATCTGCTATTTTATATAGTTAGACAAATTATCTTTTTTAAGTATATTCTTTCGCTTCATTTTTCTTATTTTAATCAAAGCTTTCAGTTTTTGAAACATGATTATTTTATTATAAGATGCCCCAAAAAAATTAATAAAACACCAAACTCTTTAAAATTTGAAACCTTTTCAATTTTCCAACCACTAAAAATGAATAAATTTAAACTTCATCAAATAATTTGAAACATTTTCTTACACTTTGATAAAAATAATAACGAAAAAAAACTAATTAAGATTTATTAGTTTTTTTTTTTTTTTTTTAGATTTCAAAGCCCAAGTGTTCAGTTCAGTGCCCAGTTATATATTGTTAAAATACACCGAATTATATTTGAATTTTAAGTGCTTGAACTTCAGTTTACATCAAAGACAACATGAATGAAGATTTTCCCACATTTTTTTAATAACTTGAATGTTTGAATAAATGGTAATCAAAAATATACGGAAAAATTTACAGTAGACATTTATGCATATAAATAAACATAAAAATCAATTTTAAATTCGAGCTATTCAAAAACATTCGAATTATTCTTCAAAAATATCTATTTATGCAAAATACCTCAACATTTATCTTTTTTTAAAGGCTAACTGAATAAGTAATTAAAATCTGGATATTTTTTGAAATCTCGACCGTATAAAGCTAGAAATTTTATGTTAGAAATTCCATTTGAAATTTCGAAAAAAAAATGCATCGCAAAGTTAAAAATTATTTACCATAAGTTTTAGCAATTGTTTGAGTATAATATAAATTTCAAATTTTATTAAATAGCTTCTTTGGTATTTTTTAATATATTTCGAAGATTTCATACAATTCAGTTGAAAACTGCATGCTAAGAGCAAAAAATATACTAAAAAAATTGATGAATATACAATTACAATAAATTCTTACATAGAAGCAAAACTGAGAAGCTAAAGCGTAGGAATGAAAAATTTTGAGTATATCTGCAGTAGTTTTCGATATATTTATTTTAAAGTTCAGAAAATTTGAGGGCGGTATGTGTTATACTTAATATTAATTAAATGGTTAAAATAATATGTTAATAATAGTCATGTAATCGTTTGATGACACATTCATATACTAATAAAAATTATAATGGTCATTGATGCGAATGTCAAGAATTTTATGTAATTTTAAATTCAGACATTAAGATATTGATGTAGAAAATATAAAACGACCATCTAAAATACATGAGAAATGCAGTCTGCTATAAAATGATCTTGACAAACAAAATATGGCATTTTCACTTACTATGGCAGAGCCGACTTAGTCAAGGGCGATCTGGAAAAACAGAGAGGGAACCGCGGTTTTGATGGATGCCGCTCTAGCTTTTAAAGTTCTCAGGAAAAAAAATATATATAAATTACAAATGCAAAAATAAGTCTTGTAATTTTCCATACATTTTTATAACAACGAATTGTGGAATTGGCTTCCAATACATTGTTGTGTTTGACAATATCTAAGGTAACTAACCCTACTTTAGATAGATTTGTACTACTTTTTCGTAACCGTATTCCTTTTAAAATTAATTCGTGCAGCCAAAATACACCTTTTGCATCCTTAAAAATTTATGTAAACTATAACGGTTAATTTTAATTTATGCAACTTGTGAAATGTTCATAATTAACCATTTCCGTCTAAACAGTTTACATGGAATAAAAAGTTTGGACTCCCTCATTCATTAGGGAATTATATAAGATTCTAACATTAAGTTTTATTTTTCACCGAATAGGGTCGAGTGGTAGTGTATCGTGCTTCCACACCACAGGTCTGGGGTTCTATTAACGGGCTGGGCAAGGTCGACTCTGCCTTTCATCACTGCTACATTGGGTCGATAAATGAGTACCAAGCTTGCTTGGAGTCTTAAGCACTGAAGGTCTCTCTTCAGACAGACCACCAAATCGGGACATCTGTTCATGCACCTCAGCGTCCAATGGTCACGTATATTAGGATGGGCACAGTAGTTCCTGGCCCTCATGGATTGTTGTGCCACTGAGTTTGAGTCTTAAGTTTGAGGATTGCCTAACTTTGGGGACACCCCTTAGATAAACATGTATTTCCACTTATTTGCAATTAAACATTTTTCTTTCAATTACGTTTATTTCAGAAGGAAGTTTGATTTTTCAAATGTATTTGCTTAATAACATGTATATTTGTGTATTATATTAAAATTTTGATCAATCCAAAATTACATGTTTTTTGCTCCTCTAAAAGCTTTTAGGATTTTACAACTGATCTTACAATCCATATACGTTTTATAGTAGTATATTTAAAAATAATAAAGACATTTTTACGACTGTGTGAGCTTTTATGACTCGTTTATAAATATAAAAAATTGCATTCAGCTACAGTTTTTAAAATGTACTGAAATAAGTGGAGGAATAGTATACTTACATATTATGAATATTTTTGACTGCAGTAAGATATATTTATATTTCAGTTTCTTTACAATTTGAATAGAAGTTGTAAGCCATTTTACGAATAGTTTTATATTGAGTATAAACCCATAGGCTGTTTAATATTGTAAAGTGTTTTACTTTGATACCAGCACACATTAAAATAAGGTTCATTTGCAGTTATATGATCAGCTTCAGTCATATTTAAATTTTCAAAAATAGTCTACACGTACGAAAACTTTCTTTCACAACCGCACACCACATCTCATACTATGTCTTCCCTACACAGCAGGAAATATTTGTGTATACTCAAAAAATTTAATACAGGATACATTTCCAAGTGTTAAAATTGTTTTTAAAATTTGGTATGGATACATTGTGGAACTGTCGGTTAACTTCACTGAACAAAATTGTTTTAAGTGTACTGTTTTGAAAGACAAAATTAATTAGGGAGAACTTTTCTCACAATAGAATTTGTAATGACTGAATTGTGTGAAAATGTAGTTATTGATGTGTGACATTTTTCCTTGTAATAAAAGAAACAGAAAGATAAATTTAACTTGAGTAGAAAATGGTTAGAAGTACTGTCATGCGCATTTGAAGAAATATATCCCCCATTAAAATTAAAAATTATTGACTGAATGTGTGTTATGTCCACCACAACTGCCGATGTAGAAATCATATTTTTATTTAATGCAAGGAGTTCGAAAAGGAGAGCACTAGGAATGAAAATTTAGATTTTTTCCGAAAAATATTCAGTTAACATAAAAATATCATTTATATGATTTTAATTAAAATAAATTAAAAGTATTGAAATACTTTTTTATGCTATTTTAAATTAAAAATATAATTGAATAGAGAAAGATCGGTTTTATTTCATAAATATAATCATCGTATGTATATCACCGTATGCACCATTTATTGTCTTATTGTTTAAAAAATGAGATAGGGCCTTTGCTCTTTTTACCTCATTAATTTTTTAAAAAACAAGAAAGTGAGCGCGTTTTCTTACTGTCATATTCAAAAATGAATACAGGATGCTTTTTTTCTGGTTCACAAATCGCAATACCAATATATATATATATATATATATATATATATATATATATATATATATATATATTTTTAAAAAATGACAGAAAAATAAATTTTGTCTGAAGAAAATATAATTATTTTTCAACTTCTAACATACTATTTATTTCATTTTTTCCTTTTTTTACCCTTCATTTTGTTTTAATTTTACTGTGACTGAACATATAGGAGAAAGAAACATCGAGTTCCACTACAGCTTTCATACAAGATTGCCCAAGGCAACTTAACAGCTAGCTTTAAACGATTGTTCTTTTGGTTCTTACTTGACAAAGGAACCGAACTTGGTCATAAAATTTTCCCCGTTCGACCTCCCAAGTTTTAAAAGGGGGAAAGGAGAAAGAAGTCTGTTGCATTTTTAAAGCGAACGGCAAAATAAGAGTAAACGCTTTCGGAATAACTTTTCAGGAGGAAGCTAACCACTCAGAGGGTTAAAAGCACGATTGCTCATGTCATAAGGTTATTCAAACAAATCTATCGATTTGGATAGATGGTTTGGTGACTATAGATGCCTCGGAGATGTAACCGGTGACAGTATGAACAATTGTTGGATTTTGAGAGGGGGCGTATAGTAGGCCTCAGAAAAGCAGGTTAATTGAGCAGGCGTATCATATCATCCACCACTTCAATAAGAGAGATATGGTAGTTGCTCGGTGATGGTAATAATGGATTACAGAAGGGGTAGTCTACCTTCGTGGAGGGCCAGGGTGTTTCAGGAGCACGAATTAACTCATCGATTGCACAGTCATAAGAGCGGTAAAGTCCTCACCAACAACGTCAAGAGAATCTATTTGACGCCGTATACCACCTTCCAGACATCCGGTGGTATAAAAAACCATTTGGAGACGACGACCATTAAGACACCTACCACCGATCCTACATCGTAGGCAGTGTCGATTGGATTTTCCGACCTCGGGCAAGCTGGAATGTGACCGACTGAAAGTGTGATCTCCAACAATGAATCCCGATTCATTCTCAATGTCGATGGCCAGTCTAAAAGGCCAGGCACCAGTCCGATCTTGCATTTGTTGTCGAGAGGCATACGACGATTACACAAAATGTGACAGTGTGGGGAGCGATAGTTGGGACACAAGATCATCTCTTGTCGTCTTTCAACGCACTTTGATTGTACTTAGTCAAGTGGACGAGATTTTAGCGCTAGTTGTACTGTCCATGCAATGAAGTCACCCAGGTGCCGTTTGTTTGAAAGACAACTCTCGTCCACATACTGCACGACTCTCCCAACAATGCCTTAAGGATATGATACAATTTCGTTTACTTCCAGGCTACCATACCTCTCTCCAATAGAGCACGACTGGGACTTGCTTGGAAGCAACTGCAGCCGTCCCGGAATTTTGGTGAATTAACTGCCCAGTTGCAAAGATTATGGCCTGATCTTCCACACGAGGTCATAGGTGACATTATTGTTTAGATGCTACACCGTGTTTAGGCTTGTATAGTTGCCAGAGGTGGATTTACTACCTACTAATTTGTTACATTTTCATGCCATACCTTCTTAATAAATCAATATATTGCTTTGAATTTCTAATAATTTGCTTATCTTCTCTCATACACTATAAATACAAGTTAACTTTCGTGATAGTGGCTCGTTTCTTTCTGGATGTTTATATTTTATTTGACAGAGTGTACTAATCCACGTAGAGCTGTTCTTCAATCCACTACTAGAAGATAATATTTACGCCGTTGATTACTCTTCAGTATTAAAAGAAACTGTTTTTAGCTATCAACTATTTTTTGTAATAGTACCATTGAGGGTATTCCAAAGTCACAAAACGGTTTAAGTTTCTTACACACAAAAATACATTTAAAGAGAAACGATGAGAAAATTTTGGGAATTTGAATAAATTTCAAACTAATCCAGTTCAAAAAGTAAGGAGGAAATAGAATATGAAAAACACTTTTTAAGCATAAATCAAAGGGGGTTAGAATGAAAAGATCTTAGTGAGATTTCCTAAAAAAACATAGATTCTTAAGCTGTGTGTGTAAGTGGTTCACGGACACTTTCGGGTCCACGAAACCATTTTGACATAAACATTGCATCTCTCAAATTTTCTGAACTGTTCAAAAGTAACTCGTCTAAAAAAATCCTGGGGAATATTTGGGGGGAAATTTTGGGGAAAAATTTTGTATTTGTTTTTACTGAAATAATTAATATGACAAAACAAAAAATTATATACACTCATGGACAAAAAAATTAGCACGCCAAGAAATAATTGCAGGATCGTAACGAAACTTGGCATGAAGGTACATGTCGGAGAGATATGCTAACGACTAGAAATGCAATGTGATTGCGCATTACGTATAGCCGGTAGAGGGCGTTTAACGTCGTTCTCCGGGGAGTATAAAATAGGTAACCAAAGCTTGTTTGAGTGTGCTGAATCGCTTACAAAGCAAGAGCTGAGGTAGACATGCCATTACGCCGTTTTTGAAGACAATATGGGCAAGTTTGAGAGGGGGAGAATCATCGGCATGATGGAAGCTGGGTGGCCAGCTAGGCGAGTAGCTCGTCAATTAAGACGCTCTGATTGTGTTGTGAGGAGATGTTGGGACTAGTGGATCCGAGAGATGTCATTTACACGAAGACCAGGTTCAGGAAGCCCTCGACAGACTAGTCGTCGAGAAGAGCGCCACATCGTAAGAAATGCAAACATACAGCCAGCTGTTTCATCGTCCGCCATCCAGGCACAGGTAACACCTTCATTAGGGGCCCCTGTGTCTTCTCGAACCATACGAAGATGCCCGACTGAAGGACATTTGGGATCGCGGCGCCCATTACGTGTGAAGCCCTTGACGCCCACTCATTGACACCTCCGTTTGGAGTGGTGCCGCGCACGAAGAAACTGGACTGCAGAGGAATGGAACCAGGTCGTCTTTAGAGACGAATCCAGATTCAATCTCAGCTGTGATGACAATCGTGTTCGTGTGTGGGGACTTCGTGGTGAATGCCTCAACCCTGCTTTTGTTTTACAGCGACACTCCGCTACCACAGCTGGCGTGAGGGTATGGGGTGCCATTGCCTACAATACACGGTCACCCCAAGTATTGATCCGTGGCACCACACACACACACAAGCCAGCCCAGCGGTATGTCCATGATATCCTGCAACTACATGTGTTTCCACTCATGCAATGGCTCCCAGGAGCCATTTTCCAAGAAGACAATGCTCGGCCTCACATGGCAAGGGTGTCACAAGACTGTCTCAACACTATTACTACCCTTCCCTGTTCTGTCCGATCCCAAGATTTGTCTCGAATGGAGTATATCTGGGATCATTTAGGATGGCAAGTTGGGCATCCGACGAGTTTGAACGATTTACAGGCAAGATTACAACATATATGGAACGAAAGGTCTCAAGACATTATACAGAACTCGTATGCCTTAATTTCCGATCGCATCGCATCGTGCATTCGTGCTAGAAAGGGTTCAACAGGGTATTAAATCCTCCGATCTTTCGCCTTTTTCTCTGAAATAAATGATCCTTTTTCTTTGATTTTTTAATCATTTACTTACATTAAACTTGTCAGCACGTATGCAAAATTTTTTTTCATCTTGGCGACTCCTTCTTGGTGCGCAAATTTTTTTTCTCCATCAGTGTATTTTTATTCAACTGCAAATACGGAAAAATAATTATATAAATGTAGCATTCGTTGCGACTACTGCGAGGCTTGGGAACACGTAGCTATAAATAGACTGATAACTCGGGAAGAGGGTGCATGTTCAACTGTGCTTTCCCTGTAGTGCACGTAATCCTCGCCTCGTTACTCTTGTAGGTTACACACTTTTTTCTCTCGTGCTTTCAGTTGTGTTTGCTTACTGTTCGCGGAAATTACATATAAACTACGTGGACTCTTTTAGACAGTAATTTCTATCTTCCCTGCATCAGCATTAAACTAAAGGGGAATAAAAAGTTACAATTGTTTTGACAGAATTATTGTGGTTTTCTCCGGAGCAAAACCTTTTTAGTTAAAGAAAAAAAAAACCGAAATAATGTGTCAGCAGGACAGCACATGAAATTTAGATATTGCATAATTTTGACAGAATTATTGTGTTTTTTTCTCTGGAGCGTGACTCTTTCAGTTACAAAAAACAAACAAACCCTGAAATAATGTGTCAGAGCAAGACAGTGCATAAAATTTAGATATTGAATAATTTTTTGTGAATGTTATGAAATTAAAAAATGCATTAGTATTGTGGTCACCAACTCTCTTAGGTTAATTAATTTCATGAAATTAAAAATATAGGAATTTAATTACTGCGGACACTGAAGAAAATATAGCACACGAATGGCAAGTGGTGCCATCTATAGTAGTTAGCACTGTTAGATGAAATTAAAAGAGAGAGAAAAATAGTATAAATATTTAAAAATAAGCTTGGAGTAAAGATTTTAAATTTATTGATGCTACCACACCACTTAATATCTAAAAAGTAGCAGGATGAAGTGAGGAGAAAGTAACAGAGTCGAAATCTTGCCCTGACTTGTAAGAATAGAAAAATTTAGAAATAAACCCGAGAAAAATTTTAACAATTAAAATATTAAAATTTACCAACGACTATGAGGAGATCCTCAGTCTTTTCAGATCTGCTAAGGTGGGGCCATGGTAACCCAGTGGTTAAGGATATGAACTTGTGGTCGGTGTGTCATAAATTCGAGCCTTACTGCCATTGAAAACCCGCCTTGTAGATTGGCTGAAGTAAAATTAAATCTGTCATGGCTCAAATTTCTCCCGTTAGCGTGGTGGGGTAGTTTGAGGAGCAGATATCAGCATAGGTGTCGTCCTCCTCACTTGACCAAGGCACAGTCCGTTGCTGATAGCCCTAGTGCTGCTTTAGAGTGAGACGTTTTAAGCATCCATTCACTCAGAGATAGGAAGTGCTGATACGGACTTTCAAGAGCCTTCACCCTTTAAACATGATTTTATGAATAACATTAAAATGTTTATAGCTGTGTAGATATACAGTGTATTTTGCATGAGAGAATGTGTAATATAAAATTTAGGAGCTTAAATTTAGATTTAAACATCGAATTTGTTGATACGCAGATAAGTTCTTTCCTCTCCTTCATTTTACGTGTATTTTTTTGCAAATGGGAAAAAGATGCATTTTCCATTAGAAAACTATTTAGTTTTGCTCGACATTGTGCTAACGAGTATAAAATTATCTCGTGGAACCCAAGGTAGTAAAAGCAATAGAATATTCACAATCTAGTAGGAATTGTATATATATACAAAGATAAAATGTGTGTTTTAATATTCTTCTGTTATGTTATAATAAAAGTTTTAAAAGTATTGCAAAATAAAAGTTATTATAAATAAATAAAATTTTCAGTTTTAATGAATAAGATGATCTTTATGTACTTGTAATTATACAAATTTCATAGAGAACGGGAATCCACATTTTGCATACATATTCATAAGTTTCTTTTCAATTTTTTATTGTAACTCGGGGAACCCCAGGGTTCCGTGGAACACAGTTTGAATTCAGGAGCCTTACGAACAAAAAAGAATTTTAGGTGGAACCCCATTTCATTATTAGAAAAATATATCCTGAAGCAATATTTAAATTTAATCAACTTGTTATTGGTACTTTATGGATTGTAAAAAGTATTGTATTTGTTATAAAAAAATCATACTATTTTAATATAAAGCACACATTAATAATAAACTATGTCCCAGGTGTTCCCTACCCATATATTATACTTAGTACACTGCTGGACAATTGCTAAGGACGGATAACACTATCATCCATAGCAACCGCAAAAGGAAAGGAAGCAAAATGTGGAAAATGAGAATAAGTGCGGGATATTAGTAAGAAGTATGAGTATGCAAATTTTTTTTCCCACGTCTGTTCATCACGTGATAGCGTTCATAAGAGCTTTAAAGTTTTTGACGCGTGTGGGCAGTTGTTGTTTCAAGTCAAAATTTTACAGGAAAGATTTAATAGACGAACTTAAAATTTTTGGCATGTCTTCCCGACATCACATAGATGATTTTATGCGTGGCCGAATTATTGGAAAGATCGAAGAAGGGCGAAAAATAACAGATGTTGCCAGGGAGTTCGACATCGTTCACAGCGTTGTTTCATGGCTGTGGAAGTCATTTAAAACTACTGGAATGTGTAGTAGACGGCACGGGGGAGGTCGTGTTAGAAGAACGACGCCTGCAGAAGACAGATATATCGTCCTTTCAGCAAAAAGGAACAGGCGCATCACAGCTCAGCAAGTGGCAAATCAGTTTCTTGCTGCCTCAGGAAAGCAGATCTCCCGAAAAACTGTTGCCAGACGTTTGAGGGGAGGAGGACTATACGCACGCAGACCTGTTGTGTGTGTTCCATTGACCAGACAGCACCGTACTGCCCGTTTGCAATGGTGTCGTGAGCATCACAATTGGACTGAACAGGACTGGGCATGCGTACTATTCTCAGATGAGAGTAGGTTCAGTCTGTCATCGGATTGTAGACGCCAACTGATCTGGCGCGAGAGTGGTACTGCTTATCGTCCAGAAAATATCCAGGAAAAGGACCGATATCCGAAATGCAGTATCATGGTGTGGGCCGGCATCATGATCAATGGCCGCACGCGCCTACATGTGGTTGCGAATGGGACTATGACGGGCCAACGATACATTGATGTTGTTCTACTTCCTCATGTTCGTCTTTTCCGTGGTGCTGTCGCTGATAAATTTGTTTTTATGGAGGACAACGCAACATGTCATGGAACACTCGCTGTTCAGGATTGTCTAGGCAGCGAGGGTGTTCAACGTCTCGTATGGCCAGCGCGTTCTCCAGATCTAAACCCCATTGAAAATGTGTGGGATGCTTTGGGGAGGCAAGTTGCTGGTCGAAACTATCCTCCGACAAACAAGAACACCCTCATCCATGCACTCACAGAGGAATGGGATAATTTGCCTCAACAGCTGCTGGATAATGTTGTGCAAAGTATGGTACGACGTGTGGAATGTTGCATCACACTCCAAGGTGGACACATCCCGTACTGATACCTTTCTTTAAGGTGCCTGCTGACTTTTAGATGCATTGTTCCATTTCTCCGTACGCAGATCAAATGAACATTTTTTTTTCTTTCAGATGTTTCACAGCTTTTGTACTTTCCAGAACAATAAATATTCTTTATTCTAATGTCTGAACAGTGTGGCAACTATATTTTATCCTACTAGGCCTCATGTCTCGCTTAACGTTATGCTACATAGCAATTTGTGATCCGTCCTTAGCAATTGTCCAGCAGTGTAATTGGGATATGTTTGAAATTTTTTTCACTCAATCGCAAATTGTTTGCAATTGAGTCTATGCAAATTATTTTGCAGTCGTATTTCATATTTTGTGTCTAATTTGTTTTGACACCTTCTTTTTGTTTTCCCATATGTTGAGAAACACATTGTTCTGATTGGTATCAAAATATTTAGAGCTGTGTGAAAAATCTTGTGAGTTCTGCATGAATTTTTAACCTGAAACTAAGGAGCCATTCTTGCTTAATTTTAGATTTTTACGTCAAATCTGTTGAAATATCAATAAGAGAGAGTTGCTTCCTCTTCTTCATTGGCAAAAAAAAAATTCTCATTTATCTTTTATTCTTTTATCATATAATAAAAGTCGAAACCCCAGTTTTGATAAAATAATTATAATAATAATAAACTGGGAGTATATGACCCAGCCCTCTTCCCTTAACCTCTCGAGATGATTTGTTGCTAGATGTCTGTTTAGAGTCGTACCATGCTGCAAAGGCACTATACATTTACAGCCATCTATGTCGCCAGGAATCGAACCCAGGCCCTACGGTACAGCATTCGGTGTCACTGACCACTATACCTTATAGGCGGCAAAAAGTTTACAAAAAGCATCAAAGCCTAGATTTTTTTATAAAAAATTATAATACGTTTACATATAATTTAGTAAAATTGAATAATTATTTAATAAAATAAATATTTATATTTGTTGCGTTGGTTAGGAGATTATGAAAATGATAAGCAAAATTTCAGGCCAAATGCTAAAAAATAAAATTGTATCAATACATAAAGCCCAATGCTATATTAATTGAAATTGAGCTATTATGTAATTACAATCTATGTTTCTGAAATCTTGTTTATATTTGTAAAAGTAAAAAATTAAAAGAAATCTTATAAAACATATTCCTCCTAATTTTCTGACAATATCTTTAGTTAAATTATTCTTGTAAAATTTTTGAGTGCAATTTTTTAGCATATTTGTTATATTAGTTAATATTTATGCTAAATATTAGTGAAAATGCAAGTGGACTGAAAATAAAATAATTTTTTCGAAAGTTATCGCTACTGATAAAAGTTTGAAACCCCTGCTAGAGTTTCTCAATAATACAAACAAACAAATAGCATGACAATAATTCAAACAAAAAGTCCCATTATGTAGAGGGTTTGATAGATGTTAAATTTGTAGAGGCTCAGTTTTGTTGGTAGGGTGGGGAAAGAAAGGTGAAAACTCATGTGACGTCCTCGTCATTTGTCCGTGTTGAAGAATAAAATGTATGTGCGTTCAAACGAATGTGTGCATTACGTTTTCCTTTTCTCTGAAAAATTTTCGCTTACTCTCCTGATGTTAGAACTTCCTGATGATTTCTATATTTATGTTATTAAAATTTTCTTTTTCCTTTTGTCTTTCGCTTCTTTCCTTCCTCAAAAGCGAAACACAAATTTGCTTTATAAGTACAAAAGCAAATAAAAAATCGCGATTATTAGAATTATTTTTGAAATAGAATGCGTCAAGGAGAAAAGTGTAGTGGAAGACATAAGCAATGGTACAAGAAAATGTATTCATATTTAGAATAATCAATACCAAAAATCTTTTGAGTATTTCGCAGTTAACAAATAATTTTAACTAAAATTTTAACGAGTGAAAAAGAGAGGATAAAAATCGAGGTTTCACTGGAATTTTATTCATTCGGGATTAATTATTCATTTTAGAGATTAACAAAATATTGTCTAGCATATAAAAAAAATTCAAGAAATATATAGAATAAAAAACAGAGAATAATTTTTTTTTATTTTAGAAAACGTATTAGCAGTAATTTTCAAGTGCAAACTCAAAGAATGACGCAAATGTAAATATTTTCTAGTATACGATATGGATTCTTAGAAAACTATCCCCATAAGGAAAAAAAAATCTATTAAACACAATCCACCGAAGAGTCATAAATTACCATTCATCAATGGGACATACGGGGAAATTCCATGTATCCTTCCGCAAGAAGGTGGAGTTACATGTTTACTTTCCCTTGTTTCCAAATGTGTGTGCAATGTTTATTTTTTAATTACTCGCAAGTGACTTAGTTTAAAAATTTTAAAGTATATAAAATATATTAGTAAAGTATATATATAAATTTTTTTTCCTGTTTTTACTTTCTTTATCCGATAATTTAAAATATTTTTATGATCGTTTTAGTGCACTAGATATGAATTTTCAGATGTTTAAATAATATTTAAAAATACTTAAGAAATGTTTTTAAAAAAAATCGAAATAGTATATACGAAAAAATTTAATTTTTTTCCCGATCTTTTAGATGCCTTTTATTCCATGCAATTAAAAGCAATACCCTAGATGTAAATAGAACTGAAAGAAACTCCATAGGATTAACATTACGCTCGATACTTCGTGGTGGCGTGTCAACGGGAGCCTTAAGAGCAATTTTTTATTTACGCGTCAAAGCCTTTCCAAGACTGTTTGCTTGATGTGGGGAATTTGCGTAGCAGTGCTAAAAAATTTAACCGGAGTCATCATGTAAAACAACTGCATAGTATCTTCAGCAGAAATATCCTATTGCATCCCACTTTCAAATAGAATTTATCAATAAAAAAGGTAAGAAATCCTTAGATGGCAAAACAATATCCTTGTTCCAGATGGAACAAAAATGTCGAAATGAAAAATATGGAGGAGGCTTCTTATAAATTTCTCTGTTGTTTACCCGCAAGAAAGAATCCTATTCTAACAGATGATATAGTAAAAAAACGGTTTTTTTAATATTTGCCCCAAATTTTGGTTTATTTAAGAGTTAAAAATATAGTTGACAAATTAGCTCTTTCTAGAACTACCCTGCTTTATACAGGAGAAATGAGCCAAGATATTGACACACAATACTTTTGCGAATACTTTTTAATAACTTTGGGTGAAAGATGTGACATCAATTAAGCCTATTTGGGCATTACAGGAACGATAAGTTTGATATTATGGTCGAACTTTTTGATTTGAGTCATCTAGTTTTAACTGCTGGTGAGGACATTTTTATATAATTTTTTTAAAAATTAATTTAAGTTATATCAAAGTAGAGTGGACAAAATTAAATTAAATACTGTTTAATTTTGTCCACTACTACATCTGAAACACCTTGCATCATTGGCAGGATCAAAGTTTTTGTTACACTGTGATGGGAGGGCAGAATCTTATTTTAGAATCCGCCCCTGAGATGGCTTGGAATTTGTATGCGAGTCTCCCGGACCGGATGGGGTGAAATTCTCTTTGGTGGGGTGCGTCAAGAAAGTTCCCGCGTTAAAAAGTTCACTAAACGCATAAATTGTGAGGTGGTGTAACACTGCGCCGGCCTCGGGACCAATCAGAGAAATTTTACTGGACGAGACAAAGAGTCTTGCCCTAGGATTTTTGGGTAAAAAAGTCGCCGAATATAAACGAGACGCACCCCGGTTTTAGCAACAGAGAGCCGATCCCAGAGCTGCAGATAATAACCCCCGAGATTCCGGGCATCAACTATGCCCATTCCCCAGCACCCTCCCTCTCTCGAGCTAAGTTAATTTTTGATCTTCTTGTAGTAAAGTAAATTTTCATATGCGCGTGCTTAAAATAAATTTAATAATGTTTTAAAACTATACGATCAGTGTTTAATTTAGTGGGAGATGAGTGTTTTAATTTAGAATTTAGTTAACTTAACTTGTAGTCATCATGCGATGTTAACTTATAGAACTTGGGTCAATGTTAAAATTAATAAGTTTTAATAGCGTCGCATCATTTGTTGCCGTGACCTGTCGTCGAAATTTTTTTTCTTCTTGGCATTATGTTGTGTTGTGAATTTTTTTTCTTCTATCTTTTTTTTTCCTCGTGAGTTTAAATTTAAATGAGATGTTGGGTCATCCAATGATAATTTTAGTTCATCTGTGAAACATGTAATAATTTCTTATTGTGTAATATTGTGTTTTAATTTTTTTTATTATGATCAATTATCAGTTGTGTGTGTGTGTGTAGAATTTTTTCTCGCAGTATTTTTTGTATTATTTAGATATTCAGTTGTGATGAAAGCTCTCCTGGAAGAAGCATCTGCAATGTAACAGGTACCGAATTTTTTTTGCTCCGTCAGTATATTGATCTTGCATGTTTTTTTTTTATGTGTAGTTACGCGAAAATCTGTTAGTAATGCTATTAATAGATACAAAAAAAAAAGTTTTAATTTTCCGGTTTTTTTTCTGACCCTGCACGAGTGCTAAAATTTTAGATTTTGTTATCCGTTGCAATTCAGTTATGATTAAAAATTAATGTTAATAATAATTTGGCACATCATTTCTCGTTAACATTTTATTTCACTTTTAGTTTAAACATAATGCCACGAATGCGACAAGCGGTGCACCCGTTGGCTCAGCCAGCGCCTGAAAAATTTAATTTAATCGAATTGATTCCAATGTATGACGGAAGTGAATCACTGGGAATCCGTAGATTTCTTGGCAAAATTAATGATGTGGGAGAGTTGGGTGGTTGGTCTAACGCTGAAAAAGTTACCATTCTTAAGTTAAAATTAGCGGGAATAGCTGAGGAATTTTTTTTATCTGACCCAACTCACAGTCATTTAACCCAGTGTTTCTCAAACTGCGGGGCGCGCCCCCTGGGGGGGCGATAACCTTACGAGAGGGGCGCGAGAATATCGAAAATAAAAGATTTAAAAATATTTAATTTACTGGAATGAATTTAAAACAAAATGCTTTCAGACATAATAAAAAATACACTTTTACTCTGATATAATTTATAGGCGCGCGCGCGCGATATTAAGTCATCAAAAATAAAAACTTCTTCAATACCTAATTAGCTATCTTTCATTCTATAACCAAACAAAAAAACTTTTATTTGATTTGCTGTAATCCCATGATGAGAGATTTTTTTATTACGCTTCCTTTTTAATCCTAACATACTACTCATTCAGAGAAAAAACAGATCCCGGACCCAGAATCGAAAAAATTTAGGAACATAAAAAATTCATCACTGTCATTATTTTTGAAATACTGCACATTATAGCTATAATCTGTTTGACCTTCTAAGTTATTGGTACAATTAGTTATGACCCCTCTCTTATATGTTTGTTTCTCATTTAGGGAAGTTGTAAGTAATGCATTTCTCTGTTGTGCTTTTTTCCATGAAAAGAGTTTTATAATATTTGGAAAACCACGGAGAGTATTTAAGAGTATTCTAAAAAATATAAAGCACAACGAAAAACGTTTTACAAAATTTTTTATTAGTAACATATATACTATCATAATGAATACACTTTTTACCCGGAAGTGGTCACGTGGGACACACAGATTACGAAATCGTTAATTCTGGCAAAACTGTTTATTTGTTACCAAAGAAAAATTGAAAAGTCCTTGAAAGTAGGTAAGTATATTTTCTCATAATTAAATTATTCACTGGAATTACGATTTTTATTGTGTACTATAAAAATAATTATAAAAAAAGGATTGGGGTGACTCACAATAACCCCGCTGGACCATTAGTATCGAGTGCGCGCCTGCTCCAGGGTTGAAACATGTTGGTCTTTTCGCTTTAAATATTAAAAATAATACAATTATTCTTCATCTGAATTTTATATTATTGTTCATTATTCAACATCAATTCTAAATGATAATTCTGTAAGGCTTAAAATTAGAGTTCGCTTTAAACTAATTATACTTTGAGCAATCATTTAAAAAAATCATTTTACATTTTTGTAAACATTGTCGCGCACTTGGCTTTACTCTCCTTACAAAATTCAGTGATTATTTCAATAATGTTTTATTTTCTTACAAATGAACTCGTGCAAGCGGGTACTTCAGCCGGTATACTTTTAATGTATCAGTGCTCCATAGTAATTTATAACTAATTAATTAATACTAAATTAAGAACAAGTTTAATAAGTATTTACGACTTCCATGTGCTTGTCTTGCAAAGCAAAGGTTTTATAAGGAATGCTTATGATTGGAAATTGACCCTCTGAGTTCTTTTTCTATATTTAGCAGATATCTATATTTTGTCTTCTAAGCAGCCACCACATTTTGCAATATGTTCAATTTAAAAATTAGAGAAAGGAAAAATAACACACATAATAATTATCCTATTATTTTATTTATTTATTACTTAAAAGTAGTATACAAAATTTAATACTTATGTTACTAATTTGTATGGTTTACAATTAAGATCGCCTATTGTAGCTTTAGCATCAAAGTTCATTATTATTGCATTCAGTACATTATTAATGTATAAGGGGGCCACGATAAAAATTGTGATCGAAAAGGGGGGCGCCAGTATTGAAAGTTTGAGAAGCACTGATTTAACCGATTACAACGACATCACTAGAGTTCTCATTACGATATTTGAGAGGACCGTTCCGTTATCTACGCGGCTCCAATTATTCTCATCATGCATTTAGGGTTCGTCCGAAAGTGTGCAAGAATTCGCAGCACGCATTAATAAATTGGGAACACAAATTTTTCAATCCAATAATTCAATTCTAACCCCAGCAGCGTGCAATGCGAGGGATCAACTTCTGCAGTCCCGTTTCATCAGCGGTTTAAGAAACGACATTCGCAGATTTGTGTTAGCGCGAGATCCCAATATTCTCGAAGAATCTATTAACGCTGCGCTCATCGAAGAGCAGAATTTAAAACTAAATGAAATCGCCAGTAACGAGCCCTCCGGTTTGTCGTCTCTACCCACAGAATCACCGGTCATTTCAGCATTGACAGATAATTTGCAGGAACTAAATTTGAGGGTCGAGAGGTTACAGGAGGCCAGTACAGTAATTGCTCGAGAAACGTCTAAGGGTGAATTTCACAGAAAAGTAAATGTTTTTAAGTGTTTTTATTGTGGCATGGAGGGACATCGACAAGCAGAATGCAGAAAGAGAATCGCAGATCAACGTCCTAGGAATCCTCCCCCGTTTTCGAAAAAGTGTTATAGGGGTGAAATTCCCGTTTCTCTCCCGTTCCTCGCGCATTCAACCTGTCAATCAATGACGTGTTCGTTTCGACGACTCAGCCCCTCGGCGTTTTTCACTCGTTTCACAAAGAATTTTCCGTGAAATGGGAAATGCAGGCGGGTTCCGGCAGAATAGAGGGAATGAAAATTTAAATTTCCGCGGAGAAAGTCAGTATTAAACTTGAGACGATTGGGTTCACTTTCTCCCCTGCAAAGCAAAGACGAAACATTTGATCTACCAATTGTCGACGCTAGCTCGCAGAACTATAGATTTAGAATTTTAATTGATACAGGCGTGTCCGTTTCTTTAATGTCCAATTCACTCTTTACCAAAATAAAAAATGAATTTTTCAACGAATTTAACGTTTCTATTCAGATGAAAGCGGTCAGCGGAGACACGGTGGAAATCCTCGGTTGTTATGAAATACAATTGTCATTGGGGGAACTTCACTTTCAGCACATATTTTTTATAACTAAACAAGATATTAATGATAATTATTGCGCTATTTTGGGATACGATTTTTTGAAATTATGGAATGCAGTTTTGGATATGAGAAATAACCGTTTATTAGAAAATTATTTGAGAAGAAAAGATTTGAGTATACGATTGTATTATCCATCAAGAAGCACTATGTGCCAAGAACGTAAACCTATGAGCTGACCTAGTAGTGAGTTGTATGAACATTATGTGTACGAGATCGAGTTCTGAATCGACACCGATTTCGTGAGTTATTCTAGAAAGAGGATTGCGAGTTGCTCGTTTATTGTAGTAGAGCTAGTTTTCTAAAGTAAATGTTCTCCCAAGATTTTAGAATTCGAGGGAGTGTGTTTCAAAATACTTGGGAAAAAATAATAAACTGTCTGGTAAACCTGCTACCCAAGAATGAAACTTGTTGGGTAATTTTACTTTCCTCTCCAATATAAAAGGACTTTTAAGTAACTTAAATTTAAGATAATCAGGGGGGGATATTGTATTTTCCCCACCCTAGTTAGTCATATATCTTCTTTTGTGTACAAACTTTTGCTTTTTTGTCAAGATTTTGGAGAAAAAAGATTAACACGTAATCTTAATCTTCTTTATGTAGGAACTAGCTACAAAAGTCAATAATGCTCCAAACTACACTGGTGTGCAAAAATTAAGGACGAAGTCGAAAAATGAGCATATCAGCTGAACGAAGAGGCAGAGCGGACAGAAAGACCAATCAGGAGATTAAGTAAGGTGATGTACGGTAGCACATGCGCAGATATGCAGGTAGACGTAATGGGGGAGTGTCTGAGTATAAAGCATGTTGTCGGTGTAAGATCAGTATTTCTGGCAAAGAGATTGCACGCCGTATAGCAGTTAAAATCACACCGAGTTGTTGCCTCAGCGAGAAATGGCGAATAATCAATCTGTTAGACGACATCTGAATGCTTCTACCCGAGGTCGAATCATTGGGAAGTTGGAGGAAGGCCGCAGTGTGACTAGTGGGGCTGCAGAGTTCGGAATTGCTCACAGCATCGTTTCACGACTTTGGAGACAATTTCAAACTACAGGAACAGCTATCCGGGGGTTCAGTAGTGGTCGTCCACGAGGAACCACACCCAGTACATTGTCTTACAGGCCAGAAGAAACAGGTGGCAGACAGCGGGAGAAATCGCTAGACACACGACACAGGCGACTGGACGACCGATATCGCGTTTTACCGTGGCCAGAAGACTGCACGGTGGCGGTCTGTTTGCACGATGCCCTGTACGGTGTGTACCTTTAAGGCCTGCCCATCGGAGAAGGCGTTCTCTGTGGTGCCGGGAACACCGTAATTGGAGAGACAATGAATGGGGACGAGTACTCTTTACAGATGAGAGCAGATTCAGTTTGAGTAGCGATTATCATCGCATACTCATCTGGAGAGAGCGGGGAAGCCGCAATCATCCCTCGAACATCATTGAAAGGGACAGGTATGGAGGTCACGGTGTTCTCGTTTGGGGAGGCATCATGCTTGGTAGTCGTACAGACCTTCTCATCTTCGAAGCAGGTTCAGTCAACGGGACCCGTTATTGTAACGAGATTCTTCTTCCATATGTGCGTTATTTTAGAGGCGCTATGGGTCTGCAGTTCCTTTTCATGGACGACAATGCACCATGTCATCGCACAGTAACTGCCGAACAGCTCTTAGAGAGTGAGGATATTGAACGTATGGATTGGCCGGCACGATCTCCGGATCTCAATCCCATCGAGCATGTATGGGATTTTCTAGGCAGACGCTTGGCAGCTCGTACCTTACCACCAGTAACGATTCGGGAGCTTCGATTGACGCTGCAAGACGAATGGGAAGCAATGCCTCAACAACTCATTGACACCCTCATTCTCAGCATGGGCAGACGCTGTGAAACCTGCTGTCAGGGGAGATCATATCCCCTACTAAAGACCGGATGTTTCTTGCTGGACACCCATCACAGGGATGTTTTGGCCTTCAGTCGCATTGCGCTCCATGCTACTTTTTCAATCAAGCTTCTTTTTATCCCTCTGATTTCTCTTTTAGTAAGTGTTGCTTACATTACACATGTCCTTACGTATTGGGGATCTTACGGTATTAAATGTGTTGATTTGGAAAGCTTTTGTACAAAGTTATATTGAAAAAACCGTCTCGTCCTTAATTTTTGCACACCAGTGTAAGATAGATTCAAAAACTTAATATCCCTTTTGTAAGATTCATTCAGTGCTAGGTTTGAGGATTTTAAAAATGATAAAAAAAAAACTAATGATATTTTCATTGAACTCTTTTTTTTCCTTCAATTTCTGTGCAAGGTATTAAAATTTACCTACCTGAAATTCAAATCAAAATTATCACTGTCAGAGCAATTTTAATGAATCAAAGTGTAAATAAATAAAGAGGGTAAAATTAAACACATTTAAAATTTATTCACAACTTGAACATCCATGTGTAACGAAACTAAATGGTACCTTATGGCACATGAATATTTTCAAATACTCCTGAAGAGAGACAAAAACGACCATACACCCTGGCTCAATTCCGACTGCCTCATCCAAAGGGTTATGACCAAGGCCATGACCTCTACAGGGAGTGATAAAAACCAATTTAATCGCTGACTTCGTCTAAGCGAAATATACTAAACACCCTACTGCTGTGAAAATTAAACGTAAGGAACTTATTTCAACTGCGAATTATTCAAATTTTATTGCGTTTTAGAAATTGCACCAACAAGCAATTTTCCAAATATAAGAAATTTGGTTGTCAGATATAAGGGTGGATTTGGATTAATATATGTTTGAAAACAAGTGTTTTCTTTTATGAGCGTAATAAAATCAAACTATCATTCAAGATTAACTAATATGCAAATAAAACACTTAATTTTCGTAACATCTTCAAGAACTAATACTGATATAGATGACTTAGGGAAAAAACTACAAATTCGAAAGTCAAGTTAAGTACTGACTATTTAATAAATATTAAGAATTAAATTATTCATTTCCATTTTACGCATATCCCAAAATTATTGAGTATGGGATTTGGGCTTTATTTTTTTGTAGCGACATTTATCAGTTTTAAGAGCCTCTTACTTTGTTTTTCTTTTTTTTTGGTTGACAAACAATGTCTCAAACTAAATATAACAGATTATTTTTCCACATTTTTTTTAATTCTCGCATTTTCGACTATGAATAATGCCTTACATTTATTCTCATCTCTTGTAAAAACAACTTCCAAAATTAATTGAGGGTCCTATTTAATCATTAGAGGAAAATTCGACGCTCTAAAAGTTTCCAAAAAAAAAAGTAATCAACTAAAAGTCTTGAAACCGAAAGTTTTCATCAGTTTTAATAATACATGTTAAGAATGAAAAAGATCATAAGATGTTATCATTTTTAAAAACTTTTTGAAAGGAAGTAAAACTCTAAATTAAATTTTCACTCCTTTTAATTAATATTTTCAGTAATAAAGAGGTTTTTTTTTCTTTTTGCCGCTGTCATTTAGGTACAAACCTATACTTCTTCAAGAGTAATACTTTATTCCCATTATCTCCAGCCAAATGGTTCTCATACAAACAGAGTTTAACATTAAGTTTTTAACAGAGTAAACATTTAATTTTTTAGCTTTTTAAGCTAAAAGTCTTAACTTATTATTTTGTTTACTGTTGATAGAGATATTTATGATATTGCTTTTACCAGTCCCTTCAGAACAGGAAAACCTACGCCAAATTCAAAACACTCCGCAACAAAAGAGAATCATATACATCATCATGCTAATCCAATAGGTTTTTCAAGGAAACATCAATACATTCCAGAAAGTGGAATTAAGGAAGGAAAGTAGCAAATACAAGAAGAAATTCTTTATTTCCTCGATGTATGTCATGCAGGGGAGAGGGCCACTTCTAAATCTATTCATTGACTATCTGGAGATATCTAGCTCTCAACAGACATATCTGAGCTCTCAGCGACATACCATGGGTGAGCAGGAGTCATTCTCCGAGACGACTTCATTTAAAATTTATAAAGGAATTGGATTTCTGAAGGGAATAAATAATTGGGAACATAAGGAATTGGGGGCAGGGAAATCACAAACTTTTCTTCTTGTCATCAGCAACTTCATTTCCATGTACCTTGACAGGGAAAGAAATCGCTTGGAGGTACACGGAGTTCTTCTGCCCAAGCTACAATAAATGGGAAATGATATTCTGACCGGTCTGATCCAGAATCTTGGGTCAATTTTTTAAATACTGGAGGGAGCTTCTACTGGACGTCCGAATCCAAATACTATCTTTGCCGAAACAGAGAGCATAATTGGAGGAGCATGTAACTCGTGGAAGGCGTGGGTGGAGGGATCGGGGAGTTCTTCTGTTGTTTTTCCAATAGATGGTAGAAGGAAAATAAAACACCTTTAGACCAGAACACACAGAGGTCTAATCAGTCAACAGTCCTCGTGGTTTTTTTACCTCAAGTGAAGTTGTATGCTACCATTCGCCGTGGTGATATTTATAGTAGATTTGCAATTGATTTCTGTGTCGGTGAAAATTTTCTATTGTTATCATTAACTTCACTTTAAAAACACAAGAAAAAGTAAGTATATTTTTGCGGTACCTTCACCTCGTATTGGTTGAAGTAAAAATCACGCTTATTAATCAGATACTCGAGGGGATCCAAACGCAGCAGTGATTGAGAGGCCATTAAAACGGTCTCGAAAGAATACAAACAGATAACACAATAACTCACTTTTATTAATTTAACGTTAAACCTGATTATATATAAGTGATATATTGACACGACAATAAATAAGAGATAACGAGAATTTATCTGAAATGAGATACAACCTCAGAACCTCACCCGCTATAAGTCTTCTAATAATGAAACGATGACAATTCAGGCAGACCTAGCCCCTTAATGCTACCTGCTTGAACTACTCTTATCTCACTGACTATTTACAACTATTTAGCATTGACGTTCATTTGCCGAATGGAGTTATTTTACAATTTGGGTCGATGGGAAAAAAAACCCGAGTAAGAGAGGATGGACTTTTCGGAGAGCCAAATATTACATATTTTTCGGGTATTAGCAGGGACATATTAAGGCAGGGGTCAACTGGGCCCAGGGCCTCGGCCGCAATAGGGACCTCGTCTCGTTCTCGACTCAATCTTTACAAAATCATTATTCGAATAATTTTAACGGTCAAATATTATTCCCGGTTGCACTCTCCGAAAAAATGGGAATTTCGGAAGATATGTCAACTTGCTACATGTTATGACCGTCGTCCACGTACTAGCCTAGATCTATCATCATACACCCTCATTACTGATGCAGTCAAAAAGCGGCAGTTGATCTAGCCAGTTTGTGCGATTGTAAGACATGAACATTCTTTCGGGATATTGTTTGTTCGAGTATTTGACAGCATATGCTATGCACTGTCTACTTTTAAGGGTCATAGGTAAAGCCTACATTTGTGTAGGGGCCAAGGAACTCAAGAAGTCTTAAGACACCCCTGTGTATTAGTTTGTAAAATTCTTTCCATATAGAAACAATGATTAAAATAATGATTACTACATATTTTGCATTTAGAAATTTTTATGCGTTGCTCAACAGTTTTTAATCATGGAATAAGAATATCTCTCCTCGTAAAGTGTAAAAACATATTTTTCGTTTATCTTCCTACTTCAGTAGACATTATCAGTGCAGTTATATTTAACCGATTTTTTTACTGTATAAGTTTTCCTGTATCCAAAAAGTATTCAACAAAAGTGTTCAAAATATTCAAGTAAATTAATGCACGAAAATGGGAATGATTGTTGTGTTTCATTTTATCGATTTCATTAAAGACAGCATGCATGTAAATTGAAAAAGTACAGCATGCATGTCCCAGGGTCATTCATAAAAATGACTCAGAAAATTTCCTATCTGTTTCTTAAATTTAATTTATTAAATACAAAAATTAACAAAAGAATTAAATTCCTATTCAAAAAAGTTTATTTATTTACTGTACTTAAAAAAAAAATATTTTATTAATTTTTTGTGTTAGAAGAAAATTTCCTTTTATTTATTGTTAACTCATCTATACTTACTGAAATATTTATTTTATTTTAAAATCTTTTCCGCGAGATATAAACAGTAAAAAATATTTTGCAGAAGGTACTCTGTGCATTATTTACTTATTTTTAAAAATATTTACAGCTTTGTGTTCTAAACTTTTTTTGATGCATTTAAGACTTGACAATATGATTTTTAACTATTTTTCTATAACTGCATCATTAAGTATGCTTAAGTTAATACTACTGCATGTACTTAAATTATTAACTAAACCTTTTATACGAAATTTAAATCGCATTAAAAATATTCTGATACATGACATTGAGCTTTTTAATGTCTATCAATAGAATTCAAAGAATGTCTCATTTAATTCATTAAGTCTAGCCTTTCAAGTAGAAAGAAAAGACTCATTTCTTAATTGTCTGACTCATGGTTATTTTTGAAGCAAACAACAATTTGCGTAAGATTAAAACCAATTTTTTTATATGTATCTACTTATTAAATGTACCTGACTACATTTAGTATTTGCCGTGTGCGCAACGAAGTCTGCGCCTTATGAAGCAACCACCTGCCTCGCAAAAAGAGTGTCTACTTATGCTTTCGTCTTATGATAAGCCATTTTCAAACTGCATCTGCTCTCGAATGGTCCTTCTATTGGAAAAATCTCCAATCGCCTAAGAGTTATATGTGATTTCCAAAAGGTAAAGTAAAAGTGTGTTACTTATGCATGGTCACGATGATTGGAATTCCCCCCATCAGTTTTAAGAACTCTTCGACAAATATTTCAAATTTTTTAAAGCAATTTTTAAGGGGACACAGGAGACATAATCAAAGCAAAATTCTGGAAAAGACATTGTAAAAAACATTGTTATATAATCCATCATTAGCTATAAAATTTAGTGAACTATATTCCAATCATCTAGTACCTTTTTTGCGTTATAAGACAATACTTTTTCCTTGTTCTTTGCAATTTCAATTTTGCCTGAAAGTCAGAATTTTTTTTTAAATTGTCCTTTTTATTGTATAATTAAATATTCCCACTCATGACTTTTGACGTTTTTTTATTTTAAAATTTTGACCAAAAAGTATTTGGAATACTTTTTTTACAGGAAGAAATTGCATTTAATTTGTTTGTTTGCATGCTAAATTTGTTTTGTTTTTTCTCCTTATCTTTATTACGAATTTAATTTTAATCTGATTTCTCATTTTAAATTTGAATATGGGTTGAACTTTTACGACAATATTTTTTTAAATTTTAAAACATAATGAGTTTTAAATATAGATGGATAAGAAGGAGACTTTTTAATCACTCAAAATACCATAAATGTTTTTTAAAAACGTTTAATGTGTTAAGTGGATGCATATTAAAGATCATTCCTGTTGAATTTCAAGATCAAACGAAAATAAGTTATTTTAGTAGGATGTATTTTTTTTAAAAGGGGGGTGGGTGGGGAAGTCTTTCTTTTTAAGAAGCTAAGAAAGAATGATTTTATAAAATTATGCAACTCATTTACATTATTTTTATTTCATGTATTCTTACGCCTATATTCAAAGGTTGTATGAATGTCTTCTGAAATTTCATTTTCCTGTAGAAAGCATTTTGTTACATATAAAAATGTAAAAGTGGTAATAAAAATTAGACTGAATTAAGAATGAAATACGCACTTGCTTGTTTTGTCATTTTTTGTTTATTTTGTAATGAATTACATTAATTAAGAATATATTTGATGTATGATATTTAACCAAACCCACTGAAAAAATTATTAAATGATAATATACATAGCTTACAATACATGCTTATTTTTACAGTGTTTTGACACTTAAGCAAATAAACAAAACAGTACTCCTAAACATCATATACTAAATTTTAGCTGCACACATTTAAATTTGAGTGAAAACTAAGATTACTTTCTTTTTTTTAAAGGCATCTTTTTATTTTCATTTATGTGGTATAAATATCAGATATTTTTGTATTAATAAAAAAAAACTTTTAAAACACAATTAATTTGTTTCTAAACACAGTTTAGCATGTGTAACAGCTGGGAAGTTTAAATTTATAAAAAGTAAGTAAACCTTAAAAAAAATAATGTAACCGTAAAGTAATTTAACCTTAAAGTAACCTTATAAAAATCTGTTTTGATGCTAGGAAGTCTGAAGTTTTTTTTTTACGCAAGCAGTTTGATAAATTTTGATTTAAAAGCGCAAAAACCTTGTATTTATTTACATGAAATCAAAAGCCATTAAAATACTCTATAGCCTATTCTCTTGTCAAGTCCATAAAACTTGAAAATATATAAATAAAAATAATCCTTTGATTTATATATATATATGTATGAAGAAATAACCTTTGTTTTAAACAATGCAATTTCTCTTAATCCTGATACCATTAAAAAAAACTTAAAAAAAGGTATCAAAATTTATTTCCACTTTATAAAAGTTGCAACTTATTCAGGACGAAATTCCGGTTGATTTATAAATAAATCTTAAAATATTTTGAAGCATTTTGTGTGTGTTTTACTTAAAAAAATATTAATTTAAATAATCTTAATGAAGGAAATATTTTTTCGTTTTTTTTCTCAAAATAATTATCATCACTATGGAGTTAATTTGTAATTGTTTTAGACAGTAGTTCACTTTTGAAAAAATTGTTACTCTCAAGAAGCCATATGACAAACGAAAAGATAAAAGGTAATTTAAATTTAGCAATGAAGATGTAGGGATAATATTTTTAAAAGGTTTAATGAAAGCTTTTAAGTTAAGCATATCATGTTTTATCAATAAATATTCAAAACAAAAAAATTTGCACTTGTCAAGAAATAATATAAACTGAAGCAATTAATAGTTGTAAGTATGCTAACTTTTCACTGAATTTATCAACTTTTTTTTGCTATATTTTTTATGGTTGTGATTGATAAACACTTTCATAAAACGTAATTTGAATTTAATTTTTTAATAAAACTAGGATGTATTTAATTTTAAATTTCAATTAATTCGTCAATGTTCTTTTGCTTTATGTACCAATTAACGTAAAAAACACTAAAGAATATAAAAAAAAGAGATTGAAAAAAAATTTCTAAAAGAATACTTTATTATATAGAATTGAGGCAAAAGATAAAAGATGCTTAGGATTTTGAAAAAAAGAATATGTCACAAAACTCAAAAGATCATTAAAGAAATTGAACTTAGTTCATTGTTAGTACATCTGAAAAATTGTTTGAAGTCTTCAAAAATGATTAATAGAAGCTATATATATATATATATATATATATATATATATATATAAACAAGAGAAAGGACTCCCACAAGGGGGCCCAGCTAGTAATAGTTTGGCTAATCTTTATTTACATTTTTATGCATATAATTATGTTATTAATAATGACTACTACATTTTTAGATATATTGATGATTTAATTATTTTTGGTAAAAATGATAATTTAAATCCCATTATTAATTTTTATCCGTCTTACATAAACTTAGTTAAAATTAATAATAATCCAATCAAAACAAATTATCTAGATGTATCACTGTATATTAAGGATTTGAAACTACATAGTAATATTTATGATAAAAGAGATGCCTTTAATTTTAATATCATCAAAGTGCCTTACTGGAATTCTAATTTATCAATATCTATATATAGAAATATTATTTTTAACTATATTTATCGCAATAATCTATTAGTTAGCGATAAAGCGAATATTTTTTTAAATCTTAAAAATTTTTTTAATCACTGTATTGAACATGGATATCCTGCTAACTTTCTTTGTAATTATATTTATAATGGTTTTTTATGATACAATTTGTATTACTGTAATTATTTACTGTTATTATGTTTTGTAATGTTTTTTTAAATTTAGACAATATTTAATTTATTCTACAATTATTAAATAGATGGCGCCACATGCTTATTAAATTTTTTTAATATATAGTTTTTGAGTTTCTTTTATATTTTACGCTAATTTTATATGATTATTATTTTTATGATTTTTTAAAAGTATATATATATTTCTTATTATAGTATCGCAATTAATTTTATGCAGTTCTGCTCTCACCCCTATTTGGCGGGAACACGTTACTGAACTCTTGGCCATCGTTTTAACTCCGAATTAGTAGGTTATGTTTTTGTTCCTATGTTATTTAGTTTAATGATTTTTTAATATTTAAATTCTACATATATAATTCTTTCCTTTCCTCTTGGTGCATAGTATGACAAATTACAGGTGAAGGTTGGCGCCGCAAAACTTGTTTAAACCTGCAATCCTCGTTCCTAAGGCCAGGAGTTTGTCTTTATACTATGTGCCTTCTTCCTAATTTTAGTTATCTTAGGTATATCTTAGGTATATAACTATATGTTTATTTTTATATTTTTGTTTATATATTTGTGTATATGTATATATATATGTATAAATTTATATATATGTGTATGTATATGTACATAGTTATACATTGAAAATTTTTTTTATATTGGATTATATATATATATATTGCTCCTATTAATCATTTATATATATAAAGAGTGTTTTTTTTCGAGGTATAGAAGTTTAAGTTAGCATTACTTTCCAAGATGGCGACCGATTTAACAGCTGTCAAGTGATTTATTCTCAGTTTGGTTTGGCAATTCATCAAAACGATCATCAAGCAAGGCGTAGATTCGTCGAATGGGCCCAAAACGAGACTGCCGTTGTTCCCGATTTTCATAAGCGAATTTTGTTTAGCGATGAAGCGCACTTCTGTATGAATGGCTACGTCAACAAACAAAACTGCCGCATTTGGAGTGAAGCTAATCCACAAGTGTATGTCGAAACATCGTTACATCCAGAAAAACTGACTGTTTGGTGCGCTTTATGGGCTGGTGGAATCCTTCTTCAAAAATGATGAAGGCCACAGCGTTACAGTCAAGGGTGATCGGTATAGAGCCATGATTACTAACTTTTTCATTCCTGAATTGAACAATCATGATGTCCAGGAGCTGTGGTTCCAACAAGACGGCGCAACATGTCACACAGCTCGTGCCACAATCGATTTATTGAAAGACACGTTTGGTGACCGCCTAATTTCTCGTTTTGGACCTGTGAATTGGCCTCCAAGATCTTGTGATTTAACACCGCTAGACTATTTTCTGTGGGGCTATGTAAAGTCATTGGTCTATGCGGATAAGCCACAAACGCTTGACCATTTGGAAGACAACATTCGCCGTGTTATTGCCGATATACGGCCACAAATGTTGGAAAAAGTCATCGAAAATTGGACGTCCAGATTGGACTACATCCGAGCCAGCCGTGGCAGTCATATGCCAGAAATCATATTTAAAATGTAATGTCACAAGAGTATCTTTCGAATAAAAAAAATTCATGTCAATCGAATAATACATCGTTGTTTTATTGCAATTTAAAGTTCTATTCCACTAAAAAAAAAACCCTTTATATATATATATATATATATATATATATTATTTGTGATTTAAAAGTTGTAAACTGCAGCTGTGCAATTAACTGCAGATATATTGGTAGTTGGAATAAATTTATAGTAAATGTACAGAAATATTGTAAATATTGGAAACATTTCATAGAGTTTTCCCTGTCAACAAATGAAACTTTTGAATGATAAAGATTGATTAGAGCAGATTGATTGATTTCTTTTTATCTAATATTGGAAATATTTTAAAGGATCTTCTGTACCTGAATGATTGAAAATTTTGAATCAGGACCCATTAGCAGGTGATTTCTTATAACACAATTAAGGAAAAAATGCTCTAAATTTTTCTGCGTTTAAGGCAGTGATTCCCAAAGTAGTCTATATCAACCCAAAGGGGTGTATGACAATCTGCAAGGGGTCCACGTCAGCGAAAAAATTATTTGGGGGTTCATGAGGGAGGTCTACGATCTTGGCTCTGATTAAACCAGATTGTGACTTTAATTTTAAAAGAAAATTTAATCAAATGGAGATCAGATTTTACCTATTTAGCAGACTTACTTTCTGAATTTAATGAGGTTAATTTGCAGCTGCAAGGTGGCAGCATACACTTTATTAAAATAAAGACCGTTATTTCTCTCTCTCTCTCTCAGCGTTTCTTTCCAGAATTAAGCTAAAGGAATATAAAATTGCAAATAATGTCGCGAATTTCCCCAGATTCTTAATTAGCGAAAGAAAATCGATGTTTTAACTTACACTCAACGTTTACATGCTCTTTATTCGGATTTTGAAACTAAGTTTCAGAAGATTTTCATCATGGTAATTATCACCATAGGCAATGAATTCATTTGGTCACATTGAAAAAAAAATGTCATATTACGAGAATAAGTGATCAGAATAGGCACTAACGAAGAGCTTAAAGTAAAGTTTAGAAACTAATATCAGCAATTTTGGCTTTAAAAAGGCATACTTGTTATTTATTCTGAGTTGTGAAGTTTCTAATTGCTTTTCTTTTCCTAGTGAGAAGGATTTTCAGCGCGGTTCCCAATCTCCAAAATAAAAAAGGGGGAAAAAAGACTGGACATTATATACTAACCAATAAGATTTGGGGTTTACAAATATTGGAAATTTGTTATAGAAACACCAGATTTATTTCTTCTTTTATAAACATTTGTTTGTTGATTAGTTATTTTATGTAAATGAATTTTAATTTAATTACCATATTTCTTAAGTTTCAAACACTATACTTTAATACAGTTAGCAATTTAAATCTTTTAAAGTAAATAGCTCTATACCAGTTGTCAAAAAAACATACCAGTTAATAAATTTGCAAAAATTCAACATTAGGTAAGCAGGGGTCTACGCAAAACCGAAACAAATGGCAAGAGGTCTATGGGATTAAAAGCTTGGGAACCTCTGGTTTAAGCGAATATGGAATTTTATTTATAAAAAAATTCATTTGTGTGTGCATGTGCGCGCGCACCTATGTTTTGAACCACGATCAAGTGAAGAAGACGACACCTGATTCGGCACCTCACAATCCACACTTCCATACTACGCCTATGTGACGAATAGAACGAATTCAAAACCCATTGGTATCCCGAATTAAAATATTTTACATTCTTTCTTTCAAGAATGTTTGATAAAAAGAGAATAAAGTGTATAGTTTTTTTTTGTAGGTAACAAACCTGAGCTACTAGGTTCATTACTTACAATAAATCGTTCAATTTTCCCCAACAAATTTATCAAATAAAAAATGAATTAAAGCATCTTATTTGCACAACATCTTTGGTAACCATTTTCTAAACATCATTGGATTTTTTCAATGTACCAGAAATTAAAATCAAAGAATTATGCATGAACTCAAATACAGGATGTCATAAAAATAGTGCCCAAACTCGTCACAGCTAGATTCCTCATTGGGGGTACATAAAAAATGCACAAAAACTCTACCTGTACGTACCATAGTTTATGAGAAAAAATACAAAAAACAAAGTTTGCCGGTGCAAGAAAAAAACACCGTTTTAGACATATCCACAGCAGTATTTTCAGATATTTATAAAGGTAGATATTCAAAGAGATCACCGGCCATATCGAGGCTTCATAGAATGAACGAGTGCACGCACATGTTGCAGCAGTACGGTATCCTCTGAATACGAGCAGCATGAAGACGCGCAACAGAGTCCGTTTGTGTAGTCACTGCATCTCAATGCATCAATTCTTTGAGAAAAGAATTCAACAGAGTAAGATATGGGGATCGTGGCGGCCATAGAACTAGACCATCATGTATAGAAACATCATGCATTATAGTATAGAAACATCATGCATTATAATTCATTCATCATCATACACCGTATTTTTCTCGTAAACTAATGATCGTACAGATAAAGTTCTTTATACATTTTTTATGTGCTTCTAAAGAGGAATCTGGCTGTGCAGAGCTTGGGTGCTATTTTTAGGTCACCCTGTACATTTGTAAAATAAAAAATATCTTATTAAATAAATATAGCCTTCTGCAACGTGTAAAAATTGTGAATTAAAAAGTATTCCTTGTCTTTTTCTGATAATCCTCTTCCGAAATAAGATATTACGAAATTCCTAATAAACTATTAGATTATGGTTAAATGTAATGTAATATAAATGTGGATATATATTTGTTATTTTATTTCAGTTTGGAGTATTGGTATTTTTTGCCCCTTTCAGTCGCAATTCAATGTAGGGAGCATCATAACACACGACAGCTCAATGTTGATATCAATTTATTTCAAAAGGATTTTCCCCTAAATTATTTTTTTAGGATTTACTTAAGAGCCCCAAAAGCGTTTCATAAGTTTATCTGATTGCTTGTTAATCCCATTATATGAAAAATCCCTAATTTTGCTTGTTTATGCCTACTTGAAGGACGAGGAGTTAAGCAGTTTTTTTGAAAAATCAGAGTGCATGTGAGAATCTGATTTTTCTTCGAATTTATTTTAAATTTAAACTTTCTTTGCCGATGTTGTTAAGTACTTACATAAACACTGCAGGTATGAAATTTTTATGTAATTTAATTTATAATTGTTATTGGTTTCTTAAAGGACATTCAAACTTAGAAATGATAAGCTAAATCCTGAAAGTTTTATCCACTCATGTTAATTTGGTTTTTTGCAGCAGTCATATAGTTTTAATATCTTTTAAGTTTAAGTTTATAGCTATTAAGCATTCTGTGAAAGGGTTTGGTTTTTTACACACTAATGTTATATAATTGCTAAAATTGTAAATTATTTTCTCAAAAGGATAAAAAACTTATTTCTGTTTATTTTTTCTTTCGAGAGTAAGCGAAACACACCAGCAACTTTGTTTGATTATAACGAATGAAAATTATGTGAAATTATATTCTAAAGATGACGTCATCAAAAGTTTGAAATATATTATTAATTTAAATAAGTCATGATAAAAAGTTTCACTGGTTAGTTTAAAACTTTTAATCGTAATATAATCTAAAGTATTAACATACACAACAGGAATCATATACTACGTGACAGGACAAAAAAGATTAGCTTCCTTTTCTTAATATACTTAAATAACATCAAAAATTATTATTAAGTTATCATTATTAGCAGTTGCACATTTTTTCTTTTTAATTACTCGCAGCTGATAATGTATTTTAGGTATTAACATAGAGCGTTTACTTTGAAACATCGGAAGTGTATTTTAAGACGATTTCACATTTATTAAACATGAAATGAAAATTTCCGCTACGAAATAAAAGTAGCGTAATAAATAACTTATAATATATATAATACAATAACTTAAAACTTTAAATATATAATAAAGGAATTATAATGTAAGTTATACATAATTTATAATAAAAGTAACATGTTAGGTAACTTCTTTCACAAAATTACCAATCAGCCTTCAATGAATATAAGATTTGAGTTTTGAGTAAATAGTAATTTGTTATAACATATATATACTCTTAATATGCTATTTACTGATAAAAAGTAACAAAAATACTTCAAAGTAATACTTTTTTTATTCATGAATAAAAAAAATAAGATTTTTTTTGTATAATTATAAAATTATAGTACACTTGGTTGCACTCCAAATCCAAATTTCTAAGACGTATTTCAACATAAAATAAATTAATCAGTTTTAGTAAAATTTTCAGATATCTAGCTTTGAAATATATTATAATTTTATGATATACCTTGAAAGGCATCAAAAGATTTAGAGATCCATTATGTTATGTCATTTTTAAATCCTTCACTATCGACCTGCGAATTTAAAGAGTGCTTGAGTTTGTTTTCATTTCTGTCTCAGTTTGCTTAAACTAAAACTTAGGAAATAATCATACCAAAAACTAAATACCGAGAAGAAAGTAAGTAAAATATAAAAGTAAAAAATATAATAATTCGAGAAAGGGACTTTCATCACAGACATTAATTACTTTACTCTTTAAATAATTAAATATAATTAAGTTTTGTGCTGTATTAAGTTACCGCAATCTTCAATTTCTAAAGTCTATTTTGTTGGCCTTAGTATGTTCACTGTAACTGTTCATTTCACCTTCAAACTAACTGTGAACAAATATAATTTTTTTTTGCTATTGATAGTTTCCAGACGAATTTCGACATGTTCTACTTTATAAAAAAATTTTCATTTAATAAATTAATGTTTATCTTGATTTCAATAACTTTCATCAAAACTAAATACACTCAGGAACATTGAAAATAGCGACCCAAGAAAAAAGCATTGGATTGAAATGAAATTTAGTACACATAATGCACAGATGAGAGATTCACTTGATCTCAAAAACAAGACAAATAAACGAATACAGGGTGTGCAACGACACAAATTGCGGCAATTTTGCTGCGAAAAATAGAACACATATGGCTTCTTTCAGTCTCGTAAATGTTGATTGACTAATTACTGATAAAATTTCACGGAAATATCCACCCACATCTTTACAAGCTTATATTTCTTTTCAAGACTATATTATACGCGTATTTTTAAATATAAAGTCTGCTTTTTGAAGCGCTTTGAGTGAGAATTGTTGCATAATAATTTAGTTAAAATTATCATTCCCACTCAACTACAGTTAAAATATTAACAAAATTTTAGATTTAAATTTACAGGTTTTTGGACAAAAGATAAACAACAAGCGAGTGGCTACTTTCCTTGATGTTTTAACCTAATTCCCAAGATATATCTTTCTAGGTGACATTTTCTATTTATCCATTCTCAAAAACTTCCCAAGAAAATCAACTTCTAAAAATGGTTTGGAATTTGCGATGGGTTGCCAGATTAAAACTTTTAGAGAACATAATTGGCTGTTTTTCAGTTATTTAACATCAAATGAAGAGTTTCTCTAATTTTTACCGTACATTTCGATAATTTGAAAAGAGCTTTATGTCATGTACTAGACAAAAAAAAAACCCAACTTTATAATGTTGAGGGTAAATTAGAGGAATTTCATTGTCTTATAACTTTTGATAAGTGTATCATTTGCTGCACTATCAGATCCAAGCTATAAAATCACTCACAATTTTTCTATCGTTTCAAAACAATTGGTCAGATGTCCTTAACCCAGGTGAGGTAGCGAGGAGCACAGAGTCACCTCAGGCTCACGAAATCTTTAATACTGGGAAAACCGTTTGCTTGTTACCAATAACCTTGTTAATATTCCCTACATATGACAGTTTTCACGGGAACTAAAATGTATTTGTCACATATCTCTTTCTTTTTTGGAAGTGGAAAACGTTTTTTTTTAATAATCTTAAGGTATCTGACTACTTTCGGAACTGCGATTTTGCAAAAGCGTATAAATGGATAATATTTATGATATTTAGTGTCACTTAAATTAGAAAATGTATATAAAATTGTTTTAAGAATATTATTACAATAAAAACTTATTTAAGTACAATATTTTGTCAAAAAATGAAAAAAAAAAATGACCCATTTTCAAAATATTCTCCTTTTGTGAAAAATGCTTTTATTATAATAATATTTTGCCTGCATATAGCTCAAACCTCTCTACCGAGGCTCAACTAGAATATTTGAAATATATAACTTAGAAGTGGGTTTATCCATATTTTACGACAACAGAGGGCAGCAATTTTAAGAAAAAAACGCCGATAATTATTTCAATGGGTGGAAACTTTGAAAATAATGTAAATTTTTCAAAATCTTAGTTCAGACTCTTTGGAGAAGTCTTTACTTTATATAAGCAAAATATTCTTATTTTGGAAGCATTTCTTATAAAAGGAGAACATTTTGAAAAAAGATTATTTTTTAATTTTTTTGCCAAAATATTGTATTTTAATAATTTTTTTTGTCAAAATACCCTTAAAACCATTTTATACATGTATTCTAATCTAAGTGACACTAAATATCATGAAAATTATCCATTTATGTGCTTTTTTAAAATCACGGTTCCGAACTTAGTCAGATACCTTAAGGGTGATTGAGCTCCCCTCACGCCCACTTTTGTTCCAAAATATTTTCTATGAACAGGCTACATTTTGTCTCTGAACGACTTAATTGTTTGATTTCTGTGTTGTACGACTCATTATGGTTTATAAATATAAAGGGAAAGGATATAAAAAAAAGAAATGGGCATCTCTGCGATCCTTATTGGATGAAGTTGAATAATCAAGCAAGGGAAGATCCTAATGAAATAATGGATATTAATCATGATAACGAAAGTAAATTTTAGAAAATTTATGAAGATTAAACTTTTGAATCGAAAGAAAAGTTTTTAAATGCTACCTAAAATCCACCAGGAAACATAAATCCACAAGTGAACCACAAGACACACTACGCCCTATCAAAGAGGCACAAGAAAAAATTCAGCATACTATTTATCAATCATCTAAGGGCAATAAAACTATAATAACTTAAACAAAATGTGACAGTTTTGCCTGCAAATATTATTCCTGTAATGTTAACGAAAAGTGTCAGTGATACGTAGACTTTGTTAAAGTCGGGCATATTTGAAACATTTTAATTCAGTTTGATTGATTTTTTTCTAAAAATTATCAAAGAAAAATTGAAAAGTCCTTAAAAGTAGGTAAGTATACTTTCTCTTAGTTAAATTATTCAGTGGAATGACGATTTTTATCGAGTACAATAAAAATTGTTCTAAAAAAGAATTGGGGTAACTCAGTCACACCGCGCGAGCATTAATCTTAGTGTCGAGTGCGCGTCTTCTCCCGGGTTACCACTTTCGCTGCCAATTTCGAGCCAGTGTGTTGTATTGAGTGATGTCTTTGTAGCCAGTCACTCGTTCGCACATGAAGCACTGCGCTTGTTCTGCATTACATGTTAGATGTGTCTGCTGGCATTGGAGTAAAGGTGAGAAGGTAGTTGTAAATTTGTGGTCTCGAATTTGTAACTTTACAAGCTATTAAAAATTGTTGCAATTAGAGCTGTAGAGACGATAATTCTGCAAGAACTTCACCCTTCCAAAAAAAATAATACAATGTAATAAGCCCCTAAAATATAATGAAATAAAAAGTCTTTTGGTTGAACCTACTGACCAATACCAGAGGGATGATAATTATAATAGCAATGAGAGTTCTTCCTCAAAGTATACACGATATTTCGGATTCTGAAAGGGAACAGTTGCAAGATGTGCAACAGGCTACATGACATCAACATAATTTTGCTACGTTTTTGGAAATATAACTTGAGAAAATGACCCCATAACGATTTGTTTGTACATCTATTTCACTATTTTGTTTCAATTTTATATATCACGCACCAGCCCATAGTGTGACATTAAGGACTTAATTTTACCTCCAGTACATATCATGTGTTAGTATGTAGTCAAAATATGCTATCAGGAAAGTTTTTTATAATGCTTAACAATCAATATAATATACATAATCATCTTTTATTACTACTTTTGAATCATATTTTTATTAAATTAAATTGGCATCTAAGAACAATTTAACTCTTTCTCATGGCATTAACTACCAAGACAACCTCACATAACCGGCTGCCAACAAGCAATACATGGGTTTTCATAAGTCTATTAAAGGTGTGTTAATCAATTCAACCATTCAAAGAAGTAGAGAAAATTTCTTATTTAAAGTTTCAGTATTAAAAAAAAAGAATCTTCTTCAGCAGCAAGAACAACACTTAAAAAAATTTCTACATTGGATGTTTTAGAGAATTACATTTAATTTAATTAAAGTGTGTTATCAACACATAATAACAAATTCAAAAACTGAAAATTAAATTTTACATTGATGTTTACGCTCCAAGTAAAATTCCAACATAATTTTTTATCTTTCACACTCACACACAGTTTCGACTATGATTGTGTAACCATGATTTTTTGCTCTAATTTCTAAGCTCTTTCTTCGAATAAAATTCGGGTATAAGTGTTTTGAATGACTGATAGTTCGAATACGTGCCCTATAGCAGTGTTTCTCAAACTGTGGGGCGCGCCTCTCTTGGAGGGGCGTGATAACCCTACCAGGGGATGAAAAGTCGAATGCAAAAGATTTAAAAAATTATATCAATTTACTAAAAGGAAAGCAAAACAAAATATAATCTGACATAATAAAAAAATACACATTGACTCTGATATACTATACTTAAAAATGTGTCAGTACGGCACAATATATTTGATACTAAGTATCTATATTAAGTTAGGAACATGTTTGATAATTACTAGTGATTTTTTCATGGGCTTATCATAAGCAAAATTGTATAAAAATATTTAATACTTATCTTGATAATTTGTACGGTTTATAAGAAAGGTCGTATTGCAGCTTTAGCGTCAAAGTATTTTACATTATTTTTGCATTCAATACATTGTTATTGTAGGGGGCGATGAAAATTATGATTGAAAACTGCGTCATGAACATCGAAAGTTTGAAAAGCACTGTGTGTCCTATAGTAATTAATTTAATTAAAGATGGAAATTTAATACCAAAATAAGTAAATTCACTTGGAATTTTAATAATAAATTTATTTTACAGTATCTTAAAAATAGTTTAAAAAAGAAAAAAAACTCCAATAAAGACAAGTTAAATAGATCAGCAGGATAAGCTGGGTTTAGTCGAGCCAATCCGGGTGCAGCAGAGGAAAAAATTTGGAAAAATTTGAGATATGGAATAAAATAAATTATTTTGATTCTTCGTGTGTAATAAAACATTTTTTTTTCATTTCATTTGTGCATGTGCACAAATTTTCCTTTCAAAATATTTTTAAAAGTTTAATACTTTGCTCGATGGCTTAGATGTAGTGGGCCCACTTCGTTAGCCTAAGGTTGCGGGTTCGATCCCGGTTGGAGTCAATCGATTTTCTGAATCGAGAATCGTTGGCATGCATATCATATGATTATGTGGCATGTAAAACATTCCTTGAGTATACATTTGGCTCAGGAACTCTCAAGAAAATTAAATTATGGCATTATTTAGTATCCAACGAGAGCTTGAATTGAAATTGATTCAAGGGTCACCACTAGATAGTGCGTCATGGAATGGCTCTCACATTTGGGGCCGTGTCAGCAAAGGATTAGTTGCCAATATGTAGCCCATTAGGGGAAAAATACTTTGGAATCAATACTTCCTTTTGGTATTACTCCAGTGCTTCTAAAACTTTCAGTACTGGCGACCCAATTTTCAATCATAATTTTTATCGCACCCCCTTATACAATAATAATGTATTGAATACATTACTAATGCACTTTGAGACTCTAAAACTACAATACGATTTTAATTATAAACCGTATATTTTCAAAGATAAGTGTTAAATTTTGTATATGTTACTTTTAAGTAATATATATTTTAAGTAAATTACTTTTAAGTAATAGGATAATTTCTATGCTATTTTTCTTTCTCTAATTTTTAAATTAGAACAGATTGCAAAATGATATTTAATTAAAGATTTATTCCTTTCATCATCCATTTCTAAAGGTACAAATATCATTAGAAAAATAGTCTAGTGTATGTTGTTCTCTATCATATTCATCACATCTGGCAAAAATTTCTGGCGAACATTTGCGTGAGTCTGGGCAACCTATCGGACGTCTGCGCAAAACATGTAGAAAAGCTGTACCTGGTACAATTCCATTCAGTTTTGGTCGACTCGAAACTTCTATAACTACCGAATCTGTCTTGAATGTACATTTTATAATTTACGGCGTTAGTTGTAAATCATGGTATTAAGTATTTACGGCATTAGATTAAGACAAAATCATAGATATATTTTTAAGTCGTAGAGAACATTCGATGATTATAAAGTATCAACAAGTACACAGAAGACCATGGTTCCGAAAATTAAATCAAGGATATATTCTAAAGAATACTTAAATTTTGGATTTACTATTACTATTGCTGAAAAACTCTGGGTAAAACTTACATGTTTACTTACTATGTGTTAAAACTTACAAATCCGAAGAACAACATGCGGAAGTTGTTTTTAAAACCATAGAAAATCATTTAGTCATGTTGGCATGGAATTTTAAATATTTTCTTGCTCTGGACAACTAGATAGCAAGTTACGAGGGGGTTAGGGATTCATTTCACAATACTTCAGAAAGGCTCTCAACTGCCGAAGAAGAAATCTTCATAGATTTCACATCCAGTGGCATAGTTAAAAGGTGATTTTGAAATAAATAGCCTTTGAATTTTGGGCAGAGATGGATGATGAATTTTCTGCACTGAAAACAAAAGCATTTCGTATACTATTACCATTTCCAACATCCTACCTTTGTGAAACCGGATTTTCTGCTGTGGCTGTTTTGAAGACAAAATATAGACCTCAGCTAAATATAGAAAAAGAACTCAGAGTGTCAATTTCTAATATTAAGCCTTCCTTTAAAAACTTTGCTCTGCAAGACAAGCCCATGGAAGTCACTAATAATTGTTAAACTTGTTCTTATACTGGCTGAAGTACCCACTCTTCAGAGGAGTTTACTTTTTTAAAAAAGTAATACATTATTCTGGATATAATAGCTTAATTGTAAGAAGAGTAAAACCAAGTGCATGACAATGTATACAAAAATGTAAAATTATTTTTTGAAATGAATGCTCATATTATAAATAGTTTTGAACGAACATTAATTCTAAGCCTCACAGAATTAGCATTTAGAATTATAATGTTAAATAATGAAAAAGAATGTAAAACTCCGTTAAAGAATAATTGTGTTATTTTTAATATTTAAAGCGAGAAAACTTCAAAATGTTTTATCCCGGGATCAAGTGTGCACTCGATGCTAATATTAATGTTCCCGCGGAGTGACACACCCAAACCTTTTTTTAATAATTATTTTTACTATATACAATAAAAATCACAATTTTAACAAATAATGTAACTAAGATAAAATATACTTACTTATTTCAAGGACTTTTTAATTTGTCTTCGAAAATTTTTGAAGAAATCCAATAAAACTGAACTAAATTGTTTCAAATGTGCGTGATTTTAATAAAGGACACAAATCACAAATATTTTTCGCTAACATTGAATTCAGTGTATTCATTATAAAAATATGGATATTAGTTTTAAAAAAAGAATTGTGTTAAACGTTTTTCATTATGCATCATATGTTTTAGAATACTCATAAAAATAAATCTTGGCCAAATAATTCTTCAAAGTGCTCAATTTGCTTATCCATATATCATAAAACTCTTTCACATGGAAAAATGCGAATCAGAAATATATTATCTTTATCTATAAAAATCTTCTGTGCGTGTGTATGTCACCAAACTCCTAAACGGCTGGACCGATTTCGAAGAAACTTTTTGTGTGGGTTCAAGTAAATTCGAGAATGGTTTAGATTCACAACTCGGTCCGATATCGCAATTAGTTAAAAATATATTAATTAAAAACCTTAAAATGCATAATTAGTACAATTTCGCACCGCCAGGGGAAAATTCGGAACTTTTTTTTCAGGCGTTTTTAAAACGCGATCTAATTTTTTTCATGAAACTCACACAAAAAATAATTACAGATTCGTAAAGATCATTTATTTCGCCACGATATGCTATAATTTATTTTACAAAATAATGATATTTTGTATTTTTACGATTTTTTTAAAATGAGTCGAAATCGGTTCCTTTTTTTGAATATAAAATTCTAAGTTGTTCCGCTCGCACTTTCTTTTTTGCGTTAATGAAAAATTATTTTGCAATAAAAAATTTCACGCTTTTCTCTTTTAAAATCAGTCACTTAAAAAATTTAATGTCAAAAACTGTTTTTTTTACGATTTTTCAAAAAATACTCAAAATTTTAAAATAAACTCTTTATTAATAAAAATAATCTCACGAAATTTTTTTTCCGTGTGTAGAACGACATTATACGTAATTTGTACAAAGATTGTTAAAATATCTTAAAAATTACGGTTTTTAAATAAAAAAAATTGTTTTTCTTTCTTTTTTTTCCTTTTTTTGCGACAAATATGAAAGCATTACTTTTTTTAAAGTTTTTTTTGTTTAAAAATTACCATTGTTTGCAATTGATATATGAAGTTTGAAAGCATTAACTTAAAAATGAAGCCTGAAAACAAATTAAAACTTAAAAAATCAATTTTACAATAGCTTTGAGTTTGGTGGCGAAAACCTGTTTGGCGCAAGAAAACTCTTTTTATACTCAGCCCTCTTTGTTGATGAAAGGTTACACTAGAAAAGAAGGTGCGCCTATAAATATTGAAATTTACCAAATTTGGCGAAATTGAATATCAAAAACTTTTTTTTTTACAATTTTTCAAAAAATACTTTCGTTTTTTCTCCTTTTTGCGAGAAATATTTAAGCACTATTTTTGTTGCATTTTTTGAAGGTAAAAATTAAAATAAAATATAAAAATGTTTTTATCAGATCGGTTTTTTTAAAATGTTTCTTTCAGTACATGTATATAAATATATATATCTAGGCTTTCCCCCATACTGTTTTTTTTCTAACTTATATATATTTATATGTTTAATCAAACATTCAAACATTCAGAAAAAAGCAATCGTTTCAATAGCTATCTGTAAAATTTTCTTTTATTAATTACTTATAGAAATTTGATTTTAATAAATATATATATGTTTTTTAAAAGGATTATTTCTATTATTTCATTACTAAAGGAATTCTTTGTTAATTAAAAAGTAAATCGTCTTTTATTTTGGATCAAAATACATTTTAGAGACATTTTTAAGCTAACTATATGTAACGATTGTTTGATTCATGCAAATCTGAAATCTATTTTATTATTTTAGATTCTTAGAAATTAACTATTATTAAAAAATGATGAACGTTTTTTGTTTTACTCTTAGCATCAGAATCGTTTTCTTTTTATTGCTTCACATTAATAATTTTTTTTAATTCTAACGCAATATTGTTTTTTATCAGTCATACATCGAAATTTGAAGCTATATCTTATCTGCGAGAAGGAAGGGAAGATAGCACAATAATTTTTCACTAAAAAAACGTGTTCGGGCTATAGAGAGGGGAAAGAAACCTGTCTTAAATAAAAAATAAGTGGAATAGAACAAATTTTTGAAAAGGGAAAATTTTTTGACATAATTTTAGAAATCACTCACATTTTGCGCGTTCAAACACACACACAGAAATGCTGGTGTCATGATGAAAAGAGAAAGCCCGATCAACGCCGGGCTAAGCGGTGGAGGGGGTGGGGTGGAAGTCATTTTGAAAATGAATATTAGAAGTGCGGATTTTGTGAAGGAAAGGGTAAATTTATAAAAGTAGAGATAGAGCCCATGCAACGCCGGGCCATGCGGCTAGTATATATATATATTTACAACTTCCCTAAAAAAAGGGACGAAGGTAACCATACCAGTAAGTTCGAAGGTCAGCTAAAGTAATATTTTAGGCTAAAAGAAACGTAATAAAAAAATTTCTCATCGTGGGATTACAGCAAAGCAAACAAAATATTTTTTTTAATTTGGTTATAGGATCAAAGATAGCTACTGAGCGTTTGAAGTAGAATCTTTTATTTTTGATGACGTAATTTTGCCAGATGATATACATAAATCATATCAGTGTAAATCTGTATTTTTTGTTATGTCAGAAAGTATTTTGTTATGCTTAATTCCAGTGAATTAATTTTTTAAATCTTTTTTTTCAATTTGCTCGCGCCCCCTAGGGGGGCGCCACACAGTTTGAGAAACACTGTATTACTCTGTTAAAACTTGAAAATATTCAAATAATTTCAGGATTTGCATAGTAAAATATGCAACTTACTATCTGTAATTAAAATTTAAAAAAAAATATTCTGTTTTTCAATTCCTGCTATTAGTTCACTCTCTCCCTATATATATATATATATATATATATATATATATATATATATATATATATATTCAAAATTCTCTACTACAGAGAGATGAATAATCAATAATCATCAAATAATACACATATATTTATATATCTTGTTTAAATTTTAAATCGTTAATAAAATACTTTCTATTCATCCATTCAAGTTCAAATACATTTTTTAAAACTTATAGTGAATGATATTTGATGTTAATGCAGTTTTTACAAACATTAATTCATTAACTAAATTAAAAAATGAATAAATATTAGCAAACAAAAATTATAGTCCAACACCATATACAGAAAGTAAAATCGTTCGTTGTGTCCCTTTAGCGCAATCGATAGCGCGTTGAACTTCTAATTCAAAAGTCTTGGGTCCGAATCCCACCTGGGATGGCCTAATTTCTGAGAATGTGATTTCTTTTTTACTATACTATTTTATTAGAATAATTAAATTTAATTACTGAATAAATAGTAACAAACAAAAAATAGTCCAACACCCTATGTAGAAAGGAAAATGGAAATTTGCGAGTTAAATTGCTTTCTATTTTACCACTTAATATTGTGATTCTGTCCTATGTATATACATATTTATATTAACTGTAACTAAAATAATATTTTTATTGCTGACCTTAGTAGGAATTGACTTACAATTTTTTTTTATATTACTTGTTGAAATAAGTAAGATTCTTAGTTGGAAGATTGAATTCGTTAATTTTGTCAAGCTGTATACTTATTTTCAATATTGAAAAAAAAATGACTTCTCCTTTTTTAAATAAAAGCAGCATTCCTTTAATCTAAATCAGAACAAAACCCCAAGTCGCTGGTTAGAAATAGTAAGTTTATTGCTCAGGTGAGAAAAAAAAATTAGAATAAAATACCCCATTTTATTATATCACCTGTTGTGACTGGGAAATAAAATATTTCTTGTCAGTCAATCAAAAAAATATGTGTTCTTACCGTCTGATCTGAAGTTAGATATTCCTACAAACATATTATTGCTTGACGTTATATTTATGCATTTAATTAAAAGTATGCCCTTGTTTCCTTCCACAAATTAGTAGAAAGGAAACAAAGAGTGTTTACCAACATGTTATAACTCATTTCGGAGGGTTTGTTAATCTGTAACATAATAAACTTTATGGTTATAACATAATACTTAGTTTTCAGCATCTGAGTACACTGTCTGAATGAAAATAAACCTAGTTCGGTTGCTATCTAAATGAAACTAAATATGAATAGAAATAAGAAAGGTCTTTATAAAAAATTTGTATGTAATGTGTGTGTTCTGTCTCTATATTCTTTTTCAAAAATCCTTTAATCGATTATGTAAAATATATTTTGGTATTTAACTCTGCAAATTGTTAAAAAGCAGCAATTCATTATGGATGTAGGATTTGAATTCATTTCTAAAAAATCTAAGAAATGTATGTTTTTCTAATGAAGATCAGAAATTTTTCAATGCTTAGTATTTCACGCTCTTATTGTTATGTTTTATCAATAATTTTGAAACATATTTCTATGAGAGCATCACGTTTCAGTGGCGCACACAAGGGAGGGGGCTGGGTGTCCAGACCCCCCCCAAAGCCCTTGATTTTTTTCCGATTGATTATAATTCTAAGTATATAGTACGTAAAATTTAATTAAGTATTTGTTATTAATTATTAATTTTATTAATTAATGCTATTTATTTATTCAATAATTAGTTTTTACTGGGTTTTGTTCCCGAAAATCGACAAAATCAAAAGGAGCATGATACAAGAATGGTGAACTTTTGATAAAATGCTTACCAAAATGGTACAAATGCTTAATAAAAAAAACAAATTTATTTAAAATAGGTAATTGGATAACAAGTCCCACGTATAAAACATTGAAAATTAATTCAGTTAGCTTTTTAGATAAAATAAATTCCCTTTAGTTTAATTTTAGTATATGTTTTGCAATTTACGTTCGACTTACGCTACCCAACTTACGCAGACCCGGAGTTACGCAATTTTCAAATCTCGTCGATTCGTCTTTTGTCTGAGAACTACACAACTAGTTTACTCGTACATGTTCTGATGCATCGCATGGAATCAACGCTTAGCTATAATAATTTATTTTGTATTATTTGTTTCGTAATGTAATTGAAGACCTTGTCACAATCTTGACAGGCTAATAAATTTAGAAGTGGACAGTTAGAGCGTTCAAGAAGTGTTGAGTTCCTACATTCAGGAGCTGACAATTGATGAGCTCATAGAGATGCATGAGCAAGACATTGAAGAACTTGAATCTTCAGACCCAGTTCAGTCAGATGGATTGACAGTTGGGAATTTGACAGAAGGCCTCAGTTCAATTGAACAAGTAATAGATAAAAAAAAATTTAACTCAATACCTACTTCGTTAGAAAAACGTACTGGCGCTATCTATTGTAGCTAGTTGTAACTTCTCTGGAAATAACGCAAAATAAATTTAAAATTAAAAAATAAAATTTAATTAATGAATTAACATTTGAAAAAACTGTATTAACATCAAGTGTCATCCGCTACAAGTTTACAAAAATGTATTTGAACTTCATTGGATGAATAGAAGGTATTTTAATAACGATTGAAAATTTGAACTCGATATATATTTATATATAAGGAGAGAGTGAACTATTAGTAGGAATTAAAAAAGGGTTACAAATTTTAGAAAATATAAACTCCAGCGAAGAACGCATTTTTTCAACAATACCAGGGGAGATCATTAGCGTGCTACGAGGAAATTTTGCGGGAGAGAAAAAAAATCTTTGAGCAGGCAGATTATATAGTTGGATTTTATGAAACCTTCTACATCAAAATGACTTCTGTTTGCGATTTTGTACTAGTATTATACAAGATTTAATTAATTTTTTTTCTAAATTATTATTTTCTTTTTTTCCCGACCCCAACTAAAACTAATTTATAAGTATTTATATGCTAAATTATACCCCAATTCACGCAAATTCGACTTACTCGGTTATCACTCAGTCCCACTTATCACGTAAGTTTGGGTTATTACTGAATAAGCAAATTAATAGAAAGAAACAGAAACAACCATTTAAAAGTTGGGAACCGAACGAGTAAAAATGTTTTATCCACACTGATTTACAGAGATTATCTTAATGATAATATATTGATTACTCAACCAAGAAAAGCTATACACATTTACAATGTCATAACCAAGGTCAATATTCTTTCATTAATATTCATTATCTCTTTTCGCGCAAATACATACAAAACAAAATAGAATCCATACTTTCTCTAGGAAGTTAAAATTTAAAAAACACACAATTAAGTGGATAAAAAATGTATTTTGTTTGTAGGTGAGTAATTCATAAATATCCATTGAATTAGTTTTAGTTTTAATTACTAACAGAATATTTATTAAAAGTCTTGATTTATAATTTTTTTCTTATTTTAATGTCTTGCTTAATTTTTATATTGTTTTTGTATACCTCAATGAGCTAGTTTATACTAAAGTTGTTTTTTTCCTGCTATGCAAACAAGAAAGTAAACATTTATCAAACTTTGTACGCTAATAATTACCATCCAAAAATAATTTGAAAAACATGCATAGCATATATAATAGCTGAGACATTTCAAAGGATGGCCTTTTTTTATTTCAAGCAAAATTTCAACAATGTTCAACTAATGAATAAAAAATCAAAAGTTATTTGTATGATGATACTGTTTAGATTTCATTGTGAATGAAGAAACATGAAATAATTAATTCTTTAATGTGCTCCTAGGCTTGAAATTAAGATTGCATTAAAAAATTAACTTTAGTATTGATATTATCTCCCATATATATATATATATATATATATATATATATATATATATATATATATATATATATATACCAATTTGTTTTAATAACTAATTAATATCAAATTCGATTCATCTTAAGCAAATGTATCTCGGATAAGGAAAGCTACATTATCAGTAGTTTCAATTTAAAATTGTATAGAAATTAAGCGTAGAGTGTTCATCTGTTAGTACATTAGCATTTACATACTTACGATGAGCTTTTTGCTGTTGTTGCTAAAAAGTAGAATTAAATTATGCATAATAATACATTTTTTTTGACTAAACACTAAAAATAAGTATTTAAAGCAACTCTCCAAATATTTAAATGTACTGAAACAGTTTAGTTTTATATTATGGTTACACAATTGGTTACAACTTTTTTAGAATTGAAAGCCCTTTCTATATAGCACGAGAACAGTATCAGAATAAAATATTTAACAACCGTTCATTCTGAGATTGAAAATGATTCGTGTATTCTATGCTTAACAATCATTTGTTAAAGAGAATGCTGTAGAAACATTCTATTATGTCCATTTTCGGCACGTTTTCCGCATACCTTAATATCATGGATTGCTCTTAATTTTCATTTATTGTTTAAAGATTGTATTAATGGGTAACCTTTAAGCCCTTTTACGTGAAGTCTTTCTGATACGGGGCTTTTTAGAAGCTTTTCTCTCTCTTAAAATATTCCATGCAACAATATGGCAAATTTGGCTATTTAGTATTTAGTGCTTACGTTTCTAAAGAAAAACAGCACATTATTATTATTTTTATTTCTTTGAACGAAAATCCTGTTAATTTTACAGCGAATGTAAAAAAATATATCGACATAGCAGAACTCTGTTTACGCGAAGAAAATATATGATTAAAACATATTTAAAGGAATTACTGAAGTATTCTATTTGAGAATCTTATATTACTTCTCGCTTCATTTGTATTGTGAAAAAATCAATATTATCTCTCCTTAATTATAAGTTTAAATGCTTAGAATTAAGGTATAAATATATCTCATAGATAAAAATGCTAGACCAATATTATATTCAACCAGAACCAAGATTATTAACAGTAAATCAGTATTTAAAATAAAAAAGTTTTTATCCTATAAACTAAATAACTTCCTCAAAAAGGATGTATTTTTGTAGTTTGAAAATCTCTAGATATACCGGGCAACAAATTTTCAAAAGATTTCTGCTTTCGAGATGAATATAGTCGATTTATGATAAATTCAATGTGCTGAACACAAATGTAACAAAGAAAAAGCTGATTTGGCTTTACTGCAATGTGGATGCATTGCTAAGAAAAGTGTATATATGTACATATATGCTGTACGTATAGCGTATACATGAGCATATATCATAATACATGTTAGTAATATCTTAATCTACTTCAGACTTTCGATTTCTTTTGGCCTGTCACTTGTAATGGACATGGAGAGCATCTCTAATGAGTGTCCAAAAGTGTTAACCAACATCGCCACTGACGACTTCCCGTGTAAGCGTTTTTACATGTTGATAATGTTCTGATAAAAACATTAACCTTACTTATCAGTAACTTGTCCATAGTTGTCAGGGAAGAATTTAAATTCCGATTCCTGAAAGGGGATCTCTGAGGACATATTGCAGCCAAAACCCTGAAATAAAGCCAAATATATCCAGCAAGATCCTTGTAGTTTTCGATCTTGTCATTTCCAAGGAAGTTTGTTGACACTTGATAGAAAGTATCCCACAAACCTTTTTACATTAACTCTAAAA